>BPTQ01000008.1:25215630-25474177 GCA_019973895.1 Chrysanthemum seticuspe
ATATATATATATATACATTCTAACTATGTAAACAACATCGCTATGAAAACTAAGAGGCCGGTATCTAGATGAGCAACCACAATTCTAAAACAATCTTTTGTCATCGTAAGCGCCACTTGGTTTATCTAAGTCTTTGATTTCCAGTGCCCCAAGCTTAGTATCATCTTCTCCAGCTTGCTCAAAAGGTTCTCATCATGTCCTTTTGCTTGCTGGGCTCATCCATGGACTTTTTCAACTACAAAACATCATATTTACCTATTCATTACAATGCATAAATACTAAAATATAATAACTCATAACGATCTATTTCTACCCAATACAACCTCATAATATCAAATTTATGAAGTTGTATGTATATAATCTACTCTAGCAGGTAAGCTAACAAGAAGTACTGTAGTCCATTAAATTTTCAACAAATACATCATATTATGTTAAAATAATTTCAAAGGTGAAGTTGTCAATAAGTGCCTAAAAATATTTAAAACTCAAGCACTTAAACAATAACATATGAATAATGAAAAGTTAAAAGTTAAAAACTCAAAATTCTAGTATAACCTGAGTTACAATAGGTTTAAAAAGAACTTTAAAAGCTGGTCCATGAGCTCCCTCCTCAGCCAAAAGCCGCTTTCAAAGAGCCTTCATAGCATGTTTTATTGCACGTATCGCAATTTCTTCCTGTAACCTGTAAAACAAAATCTATTAAATCAAACAACGATCACTCACAAAGAGTTTAAACACATCTGGTTACCCAAATCGAGTGCAGGATAAAATTTCAATCTAAATATTATCCAAACCAAGCAATAATCTCTCAAAAACAGCATATGAAGTTTCAGTACATGAAATTCTACAATTCTCAATTGCATACAACTTATACATATAAGCACAACTACATAAAACCCACCAAGGAAGATGAGTGGTATTTCCACTGGTGTTGAAGATGATACTTACAGTGGTGGCTACTACGGATGGTAGTAGGGTCCTTTTGGTTACCGAGAGGCGAGGGAGCAGTGGTGAGGGTGAGGGTCGTGGTGAGAGAGGAGTGATGAGAGTTGGATGGAAAGTGAGATCTATATCTGAGATCTATCCTGATGTTTGGCAAAGTAAGCGAGAAAACGAAAGTGAAATTTGTAATTCAGAAAAAGAGTGTGGGTGCTAAATGTAAGCGGGAAATGGAAAGATAGATTTTTTTCATTAAATTTCACAATTGCCAAGTAAAATTGTTTTGGTACGGTTTTATAAATAACCGTAGCAAATATAATTATTTTGGTACGGTTTTATAAATAACCGTAGCAAAAACCAAAACCGACTAAACATCCGTACCAAATGATGATTTATTACTACGGTATTTTATAAAATCGTACCAAATAACATTTTTCTTGGATTTTGATACGGTTTTTGCTCTAACCGTATCAAAATGACGTACCAAAAAATAGTTTGTGTAGTAGTGATCAATGCCATGCTCATGAATCTCATCCGTGATAACATGAGTCACACCTTTCAAATGTCTTGAACATGCCACAAGCTTTTCCGCAGTATTTAAAACCTAACAACAACAGTTAAACAGTAATACTATAGCATCTCTGTTTTTCTAATAGCCACCTTGGTAAGCGTATGGCTTCCTTAGCTGATCATCAACAAACAAAAAACTCAAATATACAACCATTCATGAAATTTGCCACAAAAGCAAAAGCTCACAGTAATGCTAGGTGGCTAGTAGCTAACCTTCAGGCTTAAGATGTCCTAAAAGGAACTTGGTTCTATATTTCAGAGATCGATCAGTAACTTTGTACTTACGTGATCACTTAAATCCACCAAGCATACTACTAATCAGAACGTCGTGTAGTTTTTATAGGGGCCACGCTTCTGCAATAAGACCATTTTAATTTACATTTGAAAATAAAATGCTACTCGAGAGTGATGATGGATTGACTTTTTTTTCCTTATATCAGTAATCATTTCTCCCAGCCTATTCACAGTAATCAAGTGTCATCAGTTAAGATATCTAAGCACTGTCCAACTTTCAGAGGGAGGTTTTGCTTTAATAAAAAGATGATCACATTTCGCGTAATAAGAAGTACATGTAAATGACGAGTAGCTTAATCCTGAAACTATCTTAAAAATTCAGGTTAATGATTTCTCCATAAAACTTGGTCTAAGTTTTTACAGAGAACAAAAAGTCAAGTTGGTTCAGATGAGTAAGACACGAATGCTTCCTCGACTTCAAAATACTTGAATGTAAAAGACATTATACAGCAATATCTGCAACTACGTAGCCAGTTGGTGAAAGTTGAAGAAAGCGGTCATATTATAGTCATTTACATAAGAACAAAACATGGTATACACTTATTTCTCGGTGTTAACAGCTTTTTTAAGCTACTTAGTAAGATAATACAACATGGAAGCTACAAGTCTGATATATTTTGCAATACCATCAAAAAGTAAAAAATAAATGATGTTTATATGGGTGCTGCAGATATACCTGCCAGATGTATATCTTGGTTCCCCAGGATTAAAATGGACAGAGATAACTGAAATAATTCCCCACTCGAAAGTGTTAACCGCTGCGATCTATATGTAGAAGACATTAATAAGACCAGATAAAAATTTTAAATCTCCGTATACTGAAGATCTGAGATCATTACCTATTGCGATCCCATATATCAACTTGCGAACCACCAACTGTTGCGAAAAGATCACCCTCCCATTGATGGTCAGCAATTGACAACTATAAAACTTACAAGAAAAATATTAAACTGATATTAGTGCCTTTTGAATGAAAAAAAAAATATGAAAACGCATTATGTATAGACTGCTATAAAACTTACAAGAAACCATTACTCCCAATATGTTATGCAATTGACAACTATCTCAGTAAGAAATTACACAAACATGTTAGGATGAGGGATGATATCTATCAAGAAACTGGTAATAATGGTAGCACTGACCTTATTAACAGATAGTCCTCATCTAAGTCCATGCCACTTGCAAGAGGAACCTACACAGTCTAACACTGATACAATTGAGATAAGAAGAAACGCTTTATAAAACTGTATTTATTAGGAGTACTATAATACCGAAAGTAAAAGTTTATGAGGCTTCTTACGTGAAATCAGTTCCACAACACAAGCACACGTCCATCTGTAGATACTGTCACACCAAGTACAACACCTTGGTGACCAGAATATTGGCATACGATTTTTCTACACACATAATAAACCATATACGCTTAAACTACATAACATAAAAAAGAAACCAATGACTGGATTGTAAAACAAACATCCTTGAAGAACAAAAAAATAGTATACCATGAAAAAGAGATGGATATGTAATCAAACAACATAAAAAAGAATTCAAGGACTGGATTGCATTACATACATGTTCTTTTAACATTGCAATTGAACATAAATACGATATCTTGCATTGCAATTTCCCTCAAAACCCCCAAATTCAATAGTATGGGCATGTTAAAGAACCTATAAATAAATTACTAAAAAGCTATGTTTTATTGTTGAACAACAATCATGGTTATAATGTTTATGCTTGGCTAAGAAATATACCAGTAGAGAATACATTGTGTTTGCTAACCACAATGATGGATCCGAGGAGGAAGACCTGTAGCTAGAAACCTTCAAGAAAACGCAACAGTTAAATTAGGATTTTAATGTTTCAATTTTAAACATCCTAAGATTTTCAATTTTTAAGTGATCAAAACGAAAATCACAAACATCAACAAATGCTGGGTAGGTGTGATCAGATACACATAAACAAAACAATAATCGATCAGGATTTACCTCAAATTAACACTGACAAAATTAGTGAAAAAAAGGAAAATGTTGTGTTTGGTATTTTGACTATTTTCCGGTGATATGGGGCAGCGGTTGCCGAGTTTTGATGAAGATGAAGATCGGTGGTTATTGATGCTTGTGATTTGAATTCGTGTGATGTGTGAAGTCAAATGCTTTTTTAGATTAGGAAATGAGTTATGAGCAATTTCAATTGACTCCGGTTTGTTAGGGCAAAATTGTAGGGGTTGCTGTTAACTAAAGAATGAAGCAGTTGTTGTTATGCCAAATGGTGTAGAAAATGAGTTGTCATTTAAATATGACATTGCTGTTTTGTAATATAGAATCACAACTTCTTGCTTGCTTCACTGGTTGAGGCATGTATGTGAAGGTCCAAACCCGAGTTCGAATCTTGCAGATGACAATGTTTTTTTAATTTGTAGTTGGATCTTGTGCCTAGTCACCATTTCCACCTCATCAAATGATGTGACATGTCAACATTAAAATGCCTAGTCAGTATTAGTGACGTGGCATATGTAGTCTCATATATATATATATATATATATATATATATATATATATATATATAGATATATAAGAGGGTTAATGTGAGAGATTTTTTTAAAGTTATAAAAGTGAGAACCAATATGCATCATTGAAGCAATTAATCAGTGTTAGATGAGATTAGTATTAAATAAGTGCCACTATAGTAATTAAATACAGTTTCAAAGGTATTTTGGTACATTTTGTTTTTACCATTAATATTTATGTGTTTCTTTCTCTACCAACTAATTTAGTGATACACAAATTTAATACTTTTTGGTCATAACAATAACCCTATGATTTTTTTTATTTTTTTTAACTATACTTTAGTGATATTATACATTGATACATGGGTCATACATAAAACCACTAATATAATATTAAAAGTGATACATTGATACATAATTCATAGATACAATATGTTGAAAGCATGGATCTGGACTCAACTAGGGTATCAATAACATTGAATATGCACAGCGGAATGATTGATAAGAACATCAATGTTACTAATAAGTTTTTCTTTATTCATAAATAAAACTATTACATAAACTACTAAACTAATATACACACGTTATATTCGTGTGTCTAGGTTCTCATTGGAGAAGTCTTTTATCAAATAGATGATCTTATAACCTAGACGCCACCCTCTTTATATAATAGAGGGAGGTTACAAGATAAAACCCTAGCTTACTAACAAAGCTATCTAAATATTATATATTAGGTCCTCATTGTTTCTTCTTTTTATATTCTTGCTTGTGGGTTTTGTAATCATCAAATCTGCAATTCCTAACAATCTTCCCCTATTTGATATTACAAAACAATCCGCATGAAGAAACAATGTTAAAACATGTCATCACAAATAATAAGATGCACATCATAAATCTTCTCTCCCTTTTTGTAATCATCTAATAGGGGTCTTGTGCAACTCGTAAATGCTTCCCCTCAAATGATGCATGTAGATGGTAAGTATATAAACAATAAGTTTCCCCTTAAAATTATACTAATCATCTCTTGAATCTTAGACTTTTTAGGCTTTATGTAGTGATTACTGACGAAGAAAACTGAGTATAACGAATTTGAAGAAGAAGTTGAATTTCTCAAACTTGCGTCTTATATCTTGTACTATCCACATGACTCCACCTCTTGATAAACCCTCAACTAATATGAGACACTAAGCACTACAACGTAACTCCTTAAAGTGATAGCAAATGTGAGCATTAAGCACCTTCAGTTTGTAAATCTCACCCCTTCGCTAGGTTTAAGTTTAGCAAATGTGATCATTAAGCACCTTCAGTTTGTAGATCTCACCCCTTCGCTAGATTTATCAAGTCTTTGTCACATCATGAATGCACGAACAAGTTACCTCCTGATACAAGGTATGATAAGACACGCACCTGTGACAAGACACGCACATGTGAAACTCAACCACAACATCAAATAAATGATATTCAACCTTCTTCATAATCACATCTTCAAATAATGAACAAAATCCAAGGGCGTCAATGGACCTATCAACACTAGCAGCAATAACAAATAGCATAAGGCAAGCAGAAGAAACCGTAAGCAGACCAGTAGGAACACCTGATCAACCAGTAGGAAATGATCAGTAGGAACCAAAGCAATAACCAGCAGGAACCAGCCAGGAGGGACCAACCAGTAGGAATATAAGTACCACCAGGACGAACACCAAAAGTACCACCAAGAGGAACAACCAGTAAGAACAACCAGTAGGAACAACAGCAGTATCACCAGGAGGAATATAAGTACCACTAGGAGGAACAGTAGAAGTACCATCACCAACTCATATCATACTATCAATCCAACCTTTTGATGCCTCAAAATACCCTCCATGAAGAACACCAAAAAGCTTACAATGAATGAAATTAAGGCAATAAAAACTTGAACCAACAGTAGCAATATCAACGAGCAGTAGTAAAACTCTTATTCCATGTGTGTCGTCAAGCCAAAAACATGATAATTACTAGGGTTCATCGTTGAATAAAAATTCAACTCACCAAGACTAGTATAAACTTTAGAAGACCAGAATTAACTTGAACAACCAGCACTAACTGTCCAGACCATAATTAACATGTACAACAACCGATCATGAACAGTATTAACAAGTCTGTGCCCACCAGCAAGATCAAAACTCAAACAGTATTAATTACAATTGGACAGTGAGCGAGCAGAATTCAACATTGGGCCATATACGATTATCACATGAAATCAATACATCGATAGCCAATCAAAAATGTATCAGCCAATGAAAAACTAGCCCTACATAATGTATGTACAAACCACGTGATCCACAAGTATTACTCAATGAAAGAACATGATAGGTCCCTCGTCTTGAAGGAACTTAAGGTACATGAATATAACAGTAATATTGATTGGCTACGTGACAACGAAACCAGTACTAATAATTTGTCATGGGAGATCAGTCAATTGGCCCCACCTCGTATGTAGTCCCACTTGATCAAAAAAATTTGCATCAAAACAATAATAATACAGTACCAACCAATATGAACAAGATCAGTACCAATTTAATTGGCCATGTGATTTAGCCCCACATGAATACCACCAATCAATGAGACCAATATAAACAATTCAGACTAATAAAAACAATCATGCCCACGTGATGAATAATTGGATACGAGACAATAATTGAGCCCCACATCTGATCAAACATAGTATTCCCTACGTGTACCAATCGCCCACAAATACACTCCAAAAAAAAAAACTAGTACACGAATGGAACCAATATTAGAAATCAGTACAATTAATTCCAGTATAAGGTTACCTTTGTTGATTCTGAACGCCATACCATTATCAGATCTGCTATTCTTTCATAACGAAATCCCTTTTTGCCTGTTGCCTCTTTTCTTTACACATCTGCTGCTATAGATCAATTAGGGTATAAACCCTAATTACAGGAAAACCATATAAACCCTAGATCAAGAGCCACGAGGCTCTGATACCAATTGTTGAAACCATCGATCTGGACTCAACTAGGGTATCAATAATATTGAATATGCACAACGGAATGATTGATAAGAACCTCAATGTTACTAATAAGGTTTTCTTTATTCATAAATAAAACTATTACATAAACTACTAAACTAATATAAACACGCTATATTCGTGTATCTAGACTCTCATTAGAGAAGTATTCTATCAAATGGATGATCTTATAACCTAGACGCCACCCTCTTTATATAATAGAGGGAGGTTACAAGATAAAACCCTAGCTTACTAACAAAGCTATCTAAATATTACATATTAGGTCCTCATTGTTTCTTATTTTTCCATTCTTGCTTGTGGGTTTTGTAATCATCAAATCTATAATTCCTAACACAATATCTTATACATTGATACATGACCACGCAATATATGATACATTGATACACGTGTCATACACTTGGTTTAAAATTACATTTTGCGATCCGATGTGCTCAAGGTCCCAAAGGCCAATGCGTAATGCGTGATGCGAATGCGAGCGCAATTTAGACGCGATGCGTTTAGTATTAAAAAAGTAAAAAAAAATATTTATATATATTATATTTTTACCAAGTACCAAGTAAATGCAATAAACTTATAAATAAATCACTAACATATTCAAAAGTAGATGATTACATGATCTTAAAATATATCAAAAGTATACATACAAGATACAAGTTATATCAGTAACAAAGAATCATAATTTACTCCCTATTAAATCAATAGCAAAAGTTAATATTAGAAAGTTTACTCAAAGTTGAACAAAATATAAGTTCCAGCATTGAATCAAATAAAATAACTCACTTTGTACATAATAAATAACATATGTGATTATTATAATCAAAGAAGAACATATGAGTTTTACAACTTGAATCACATAACAAAAAAAAATATTCGATTATGCATTAAAGTAAATTAAAGAGTTTACACACTTTGTAGAATCAGTCGCACCACCAGGAGCTTAAATAAAATAAAAATGGGGTAATTTGGATGTAGGGCACTATCGTTGTCAATGTGTATTTTTATGGACGTCATTTACTAAGGTCCTTATTAAAATAGTTGGGCTTCGTAAAAATGTTTTTTTTTTGGAGAAATTAGCCTAAATTTCAAATTGCACTAATTGCGACTATTGCTAGAATTACACAAATGCGATAAATTGCGGTCAATTGCGAATGCAATTTGGAATGGCCTCTCATTAGGTGTCATGATGCGAAATTTCAAATGCAATGCAATGATGCGTGCAATTTGCGCAATGATGCGCGCATTTTTAAACCAAGGTCATACATATATTGATATATGAATCATACATACACTGGTACATTGATACATGACCCGTACATACATTGATACATTTAATTAGTATAGTCAATTATTTAGTATTAAAAACTAGAAATTGGGGCAAATAAAAAAACACGAAGGAGGATAAAGGAACATTGCATTGGTCAGAAGTATTCACTTCCATCACTAGTTGAGGACGGTAGACACTTGAGGATGCTGACCAATCCACAATTAACGATTTGCACCTCGAGAAACAAAATGATAACCAATCCACAATTAATTTACATTCCCGATTTGCACGACTTTACAACCCTCGTTTAACAATGACCCTCGACACCAAAACCACAATCTTCAACACTCACTGAACCACAACCCCTGAACATTAAAACCATGACCCTCTAACACACGTTAAAACATAACCATCGACACCAAAATCACCACCCTCAAACCATGTTGAACCACGACCTTGAAACATCAAAACCCATGACTTTCCAACACTCGTTGAACCACGACCCTTGAAACCCTAACTTAACGCGTTGAACTATGACTCTCGAACACAAAATCTCTACGGCAAAAGAACCACAACAGATTTGAGATATTTTATTACCCACAACAAGATATCGGCTCACGTCCTCTTCTAATACAAAAAAACTTGAAGAAACACAACCTACTGATACAACCCAAACCTAATGATATGCAAAAAAAAAAAAAAAAAAAAAAAAGTCACTACATAAAAAACAAAATTCAAATACACCAAACTCTAATCTGGTGTATAACTTAAAACTCCTCACATAAAAAGAACAAAAGTCGAAGACACCAAACTCGAGCTGGATCTGATATATGAGATCCTGAAGAGGTGCATTATAAACGAAACAACTCTTAAGGTCGTGTGAATCAGATCTAGGTTGTTATCAAGAGATGGTCGGGGCAGTAGGTTTGGGATATGATCTGGTACTGATAGATGTTGCGATGAGAGATGGTTTCACAATGGATATTGAATACAAACACGTGTTTTTACGCTTTCATACATATTCGTCCGTTTTCATACGTATTCGTCCGTTTTCATATGTTTCTGAATATCACAAGTGATATTCTGTGATATTCAGAATATCACTTGTGATTTTCATGTTACAAAACATTAGTTGAAAATCACTTGTGATATTCAGAATATCACTTGTGATAGACATTCAGAATATCACTTGCGATATTCAGAATATCACTTGTGATATTCAGAAACGTATGAAAACGTCTGTAAGCGGCCGAAAACATTTAAAAACGGCCGAAAACATATGAAAATGTAAGAAAACGGGCGAATATGTATGAAAACAGACGAAAACATATGAAAGCGTAAAATCACGTATGAAAACGGACGCAAACGTATGAAAATGGACGAAAATGTATGAATAATGGATGAAAATGTAAGAAAATGGACGAAAACGGGCGAAAACGGATGAAAACAGATGAAAACGTTTGAAAATGGACGAAAACGTATAAAAGCGAAGTAAAAAAAACATGAACTAAAAAAAGTGAATAAAAAAAATGTGGATAAAAAAATAAGATAAAAAAAATGTGAATAAATAAAGAAGACAAAAAGACAAGAAAAAAACATGGATTTAGGTTTACATATTAAATCTTAGGTTAATCCCCACCATTAAATCAAACTACATGAATGGTGAGGATTTGTGCCTTGGTAAGCAACAAAATAAGAGTAAGAAAAAATAATAATAATAATAAAAAAAAATAAAAAAATAAAAAAAATATCTCGTTAAAATGATTGTTTTGCTAAATATAATATTTTGGAATGTGAATTTATTGTCCTAACTGCAAACATTCGAGGAATTTTGTACCATTTTGGTTTTACGTAAAACAACAAATATATAAGTTCGACAATGCTATAGTGACCATTTGTCAAATTGTCTTTTACCTACAAACAAATACGGAGTATTATTATTGTGTCTAGTCTGCGTATAACTTGGCGGCATCGTAATAGCGTCACAATTAATTCTCAGTTTATGAGGAAATGTGATATTTTTTACAGTATTTGTTTGTACTCTTTTTCTTGGCTTAAGCTTAAGGTCGTAAGTTTATTAGTTAGACTGATTGGTTAAAAACTAATATGTAACTGTTAGCTCCTGCCTAATTTTTTTCTTTTTTGAATAATAATGTGTTAAAAAAAACAAACACACATTTTACCGAGTGAAAGACCCTTTAACAAAAAAACAAACAAACAAATTTAAATCTGACACTTCTATTTGAAGGTGCATAAGAAAAGACCCATGTTAAAAATAGAAAATAATGTAAATGATCCTTGTGTAAAGATAGATAGATAAATAAGAAGGGTGATGCTTCTTTTAAAATTTAGCTTTTCCTGTCGAGTTGTTATAGCGTAAAAAAACATGGATAATCACTTGATTAAATAGTCGGATGACTGGTAAAAAAGGGCAGTTATTGGGTATTGATGGCGAACAACTGATAGAGCCTAACTACCAATGAGCAGTCTAATAATAGAGAAATGAAGATAAGAAAGAAAATGAAGAAATAGACGTTAGTGATGATAAAGCCACTAATATTGTCTCTTTGATGTGGATATAATGTTAGTAAGTTACTAACTC
Organism: Chrysanthemum seticuspe; assembly: GCA_019973895.1. Taxonomy (NCBI): domain Eukaryota; kingdom Viridiplantae; phylum Streptophyta; class Magnoliopsida; order Asterales; family Asteraceae; genus Chrysanthemum; species Chrysanthemum seticuspe. Next base: position 25,226,843 of record BPTQ01000008.1, read on the forward strand.
TGCCCATTGACATAAAACAATAACACGTCAAACGCTTAAAACGGGAAAAAAAAAAAAGAAGTAAGTAACCTATAGGAAGATAGATATTAGTTTTTAACCAATCAGTCTAACTAATAAACTTACGACCTTTAAGCTTAAAACGGGCAGAGTTAGTAACTTACTAACATTATATCCACATCAAAGAGACAATATTAGTGGCTTTATCATCACTAACGTCTATTTCTTCATTTTCTTTCTTATCTTCATTTCTCTATTATTAGACTGCTCATTGGTAGTTAGGCTCTATCAGTTGTTCGCCATCAATACCCAATAACTGCCCTTTTTTACCAGTCATCCGACTATTTAATCAAGTGATTATCCATGTTTTTTTACGCTATAACAACTCGACAGGAAAAGCTAAATTTTAAAAGAAGCATCACCCTTCTTATTTATCTATCTATTTTTTTCTTGAACCCAACTTAGTGTAGTGAGGTCGTAAAGATGACCAAGGACACCACAAAAAACATACCTCAATTATTTAACAAAAACACCAAACAAATATACCTTACATGACTTGAATGTAATAATGACAGTTCTCCTATCTTCATGCCTAGGACACGTCATACATACCAGGTACCTGTCAGTGTCATACATACAAATTCAGAGAGAACAATATTAGGCTGGACACACTAAGAGGCCCGGGTACAATGGTTGTTGGCTTGAGCCATAGCCTTCGGCACAAGCCTTTGGCGCAACAACTCACACCGGGGCTGGGCTGGTAGGGCCTAGCGCCGTGGCCACCAGCTCACGCCGAGCAATATTTTCTTTTGTTTGTTTGTTTTGGTGGGTTTCTTTCTTTTTTGTTTGTGTTTGTGATGTTTTGTGTTTGTGATGTTGTTTGTGCTTGTGTAACACTGTGATTTTTTTTTCTGTATGTGTTTTGCAGATAGCTGAAGGAGGAAGACAACCAAAATACTATGATATAATACTCGGATAGGAATGTTTTGGATATATGTGGTAGATGCAATGGCCACGTGCGGATGTTTTTTAAATTAAGGGTTCATGGCCTTAAATTATTATACGGAGTATTTGTTTGGGCTACATATAATAGGATTTTGCAATTTACCCCTCTATTTGTTTGGGCTAGACATATAATTAGACTTAAAAATAAAAAATCATGATATGGTTCAACGTTCAAGATCAATATTTTGATTTTTTTTTTGAACATAGATCAATATTTGAATTGAGATACACAGATTTTGCAATTTACCTCTTTATTTTTACGTAGTTTTTCATTTAATGTATTTTTTAATTTTATATCTTTTTTATTTATTTAATGAGCTTTTTATTAATAAATTAAATTTTAGTTATATATATTGTTTTATTAAAAAAAAAAAAAAAAATCAACGGCACCACAAAAACTGGTGTTATCTAGGGAGAGGGGTTTTGGTGTTATAGCCAAAAGTGGTGTTATGAGAAAAACGTGCTGAGGTGGCACTACTTTTTCCCATGGCACCACTCACGGCACCAAACGATACCTAACGCTCTAAGGGATCCCAATCGCTTTCATTTCTCAGCCACGTTAGCTTTCTCTCTCCAACGACCTTAGGCGATTGGTTGCCCCAATAAAAGCGACCTACACTACAAAAAACATACCCCACAAATATTATTTTCTAATTACACGCAAACACACACAAATGGTAGTCCTTGCGATCGCAGGCTCGACCAATTCATCCAAAATCACGACCGACGACTACCATGTGATTGGGTCTCACAGTAAGGGGACTACCATGTGATTGAGTCGACCATTCGGTCGACTACCATTACTGCATTTAGCCTTATACATTTGAAATTTAAAAAGTTGAAGTTAAATACAGATATAACAGCATTTATTAGATGGTATTACTATTCCATGACAATGGTTTTTGGTTCTTTACAAGGTTCCACGGATGTACACTCCTCATTAAGTTACGAATGTCACAGTTAATCCACAATCATTCACCAAGCTCAACTTCCAAACAGTACTCAGGTCGCAGAGGCTTTATTGGCTTTGGAACACTCATCATCATATGTGCCACTTCTGGCGTTGAATCAAGTTCGTAATGCACATACTTGAAAGTATGTAATAAACCATTAAACAACAATTAAACTCTTTACCCAGTTCAGCCATTCATAATTAAATATAGATACTGTCCCATAACAGATTTTTGGTATGGGCTAATATTGTTTGAGCCGAGCTAGGTTGACCCAAGAGGCCTTTTTTCTCCAACGTTTGTATTAGAAAACACAGTGTGTCAAATGACTGAGAAATAAGAATACAAATTGAGCATTTTTTTAACACCATTAGTATGTTTGGATCCGTTAAACATTTCATTAAAGAACCGGGTCATGACTCTTATGCGTGGTACACTTGATCCACATAGAAAGTACTAGTAATAACTTTTGCGCATTCATAAGCTACCGGGCCAAAATTACTATCTTTAACTCACAGCAAAACAAAAACTTAACTCTGCAACATTGTATAAGGGAAAGGAAACTTACATTGAGGGGTTCGTGGTCCAACAATACTTAATAACTGGTGGCTGCTCACAACAAACTGCATTTGAAACATTGTCAAGATAATAATCACTTGTTAAGTTTAAATCAAAGAGGCAAAATTAGCACCTGCTCAGTCGTAAACTTATTAATATTTAAACCACAAAGAATAATTTTTGCCACTACTTGTTGGGTGTTTGGGTAAGCTGACATATATGTCCCCAGAAACGCCACGAAACTTTCGAAATAAGCTTTACCAAACACCCTTAGAGTGATAAATTCTCTTTTCCAAATACAATAACCAATTAAGCAACTAAATTATACTCAGCCAAACACCACAATGTAATTAGCAAACTTCTAGGTCTTTATGTGTGTAATGGGAAAAAATCTAAGCGCGCCAACAAAACGGAAGCAGTACATGTTATTTTGACCAATGGTTGACTAAGATCCATCATTAGTCCGCTAATACTCCCTCTCAACCAATACCACCCCCATTAACCCCTAAGCATTTCCATCACGTAAAGACAGTTATTGCCCCCCCATAATATTTTTGGGAAATGTTATATAGTTATAATAAAAAAGTAGACAAGAAACATACAAAACAATCATAAAGTTCAAAACAAAAAATTGTTTAATCTTATCGTTGACAGTTATCAAAAGTTTATTCACACTCTTTAATCTTGCTAGCCTTGTGCAAAGTCTTTAATCTTTTGAATAGACAACAATATAAGACAAAACAAAGTTATTAGAACATATACAGTATTAAGATATCTTATTATTTAGGCAAAAACTAGAAAATAGAAATAAATAAAAAGAATAAAAAATAAAATAAAAAAGATCACAAAACTACAATTATCCATCAAAACAAAGCAAAACCAGAAGCCCCACCATGACATGATTTTTATCCCCATCATAGATACCAAAATGTTGCACACACAGGATAACACATTTTTACTTCTTCTTAACAAAGTGGTTCATACATGAGGTACATTACACATTCGATAAGAATAGAGTGGTCTCAGTGGTTATGATGTAGAACCAAAGCAAACAGAATGTTTCACACACATTTCACAGAGAACAATATTATACATATGAAATTTAAAAACTTGAAGTTAAACATAGATATAACAGCATATATTAGATGGTATTATTATTCCATGACAATGGTTTTTTGGTTCTTTACAAGGTTCAAGGGATATTACACTCCTCATGAATTGAGAAAAAAGTAATAACAAAAGCATAAACTGCTTCAATTTATTTAGTATAAACTGCTTCAATTTATTTATTATTTCATGAAAACGTAATTGCTGCCAAACAGTAACCAGACAACTTATTTAGTATAAACTGCTTCAATTTTAACATGATAAAAGTGCATAATGTTCACAAAAAGAGAGACTCATCATCAAAAGAAAAGTTAATAACAAAAGCATGAGTAGTTATTCTTGAATATCCATCTCTTGCTAGCCTATTCCAATGGCACACTGTCTTTATGATCAAGCAGAAGCAGTGTTTGTGTGTAGGGACTCGCAAAGAAGTAATAAAATGCCCCAGCAATCCCAGTATAGTTGATTTGTTTAGAGATGGGTTCATAAACAATTAGTTCATTCTCTTTCAAAGCTTTTTTCTCTACAATTATGGGTCCACCATTCTTTCTGAATCCAGCTACATCTCTTATCGATGTGATTGGCATGTTAATGGTGAATATATGTGTGAATGATTTTGGATCACCATTCTGCATAATCCATACATTTGCGTTGGAGGCGTGATTTTTTTCAAGCACAACAAGAGACTCCTTTAGCTTAGATATATACACATGAGTTTTGCAAGTTGATAAGCTCTGAGGGAGGCATACTTCTGTAAATTCTTCACTTGTCAAATCAAATGACATAATCAAACGATAACACTGATCTTTCCAATCCAAGGAAAGCATATCATAAGCAAGCCAGTAAATAAACCCATTTATAGCTACCTGAGGATACATGTACCCAATTGATTTACGAGGAAGCTTACTTGGACTTTTCCATAAACGTGAGCTCAATGAAAAAACCTCAACTTGATTAGGAATAGTAGCATATTCCTTCTCGTACCTAAGATTAAAGGTGATCTTGACAAGCTTAGGATCACTAGTTCGGGGACAAACCCCAAAGCCAACAAGAGTGTTATAGGGAACATGATCATCAATATCGTCCGGCACATTGGGCACATTGGGCACAACAATAGTAAGTGTTTTTTTAATGGATGGATTCCATATAACAGCATTCATTATGTTTCTATTAGTACCATAAATACAAAACAAGCCTCCAGAGACACCAGCAAGTGATGTTGGATGATACTTAAGTCGATTAACGGACACGGGAGTAGTCATGAAGACCTTGTGATGTGGGAATGTATCATCATCCAAAATTGAAAAATATCTAGCCACATAACCCATAGACGACACCCCTGATTCCATGTAACTTAACAGAAGATGTTGCGACTCATGAGTATGGTGCTGGATGACACAGTGATCAGCAATAAATTCAGGGCTATCGATAACAGACTTCCACTGTTTGGAGACGGATCTGAATTGAATCAATGATATCACCGGAAGCCTTTTCATGATTTCGGCTTGGATATTCAAGGGTATGTAGTCTGCCATGTTTGATTGCTGCGATTATCGATTTAGGGTCAGAGAATTACTAGTAGATGATTTCTATTATTTATACAACTCTGTAGATCCGATTTTGGTACCAGTCCTAATTCGTGTACAACTTGACAATACAAAGCCCAACCTCCACTGGGTTTTTTCTTTTTTCTTTCTAAACCAACAAAATTGAAAACCTCAACTGATTTAACTTACTAGTTTTAGAGGTTTTGGGATGGATTTTGTGCTTGGTAATATTTGAGCTTTTGTAACATAGAGTTGAGATCAATATAGAACTCATATTTGTCATAGAACAAATGAACCAATTATAGCCCTTCATTTTTTATCTAAATTAATAAAAAATCATTTTCCACATTTTTTTTAAAACAACATATCTTACAAACGGTAAATCTTCAAACTATAAAAAATACACCATCGCGTCGAGAATTAAATTATCTTCCTATAGATATGCATTTTTATATATTTTCGAAAAACATTTTTTTTTTCAAAAATTCCGTCCGAAAAAATCATATATGATTTTTACGAATCATATATGATTTGTGAAAATCTTATATGATTCGATTTTTACGAATCATATATGATTTTTACGAATCATATATGATTCGTAAAAATCGAATCATATATGATTTTCACAAATCATATATGATTTTTGTTGACCGAAATTTTGAAAAAAAAAATTGTTAAAAATATATAGTAGTGCATATCTATAGAAATATAATTTAATTCTCATCGCGATGGTATAATTTTTATCGCGTAACGATTAACGGTTTGCGAGATATTTAATTTTTTAAAAAAGGGTGAAAGTTTATCATAATAAAAAAATGAATGGCTATTATTGGTTCATTGGATCTATGGTAAATTTGTGATCTATATTGAACTTTTGCCCTGTAACATATGCTAACCTTAAATACAACGGGCTTTGTAAAAAATTAGGCATGGTAATATTTGGGCCTTTTTAAAATTTTTTGTAACCCTTAAAACATTGGACTTTGCTAGGATCGGTAATATGTGAGATTTTGTTTTACTAGTAATAATGATAGACTACAATTATGTTCTTCCAGAAATCATAAAGAAATGAGGAAGAACTATTCAAAAGCAGGAACTCTAAATAATAAGAAAAAGAGATTCGAACTTGAGAAATGGGATATGTTATTAGATCGTTGAGTTTGTTACAGGATAGAAAGATTTACAACTTCATGAATGATTCTCAATATGATACTAACATCTACTTATACAAGTGATAAAATGGTATAAATTGAATAGGCAGGAAAAGTAGTTAAATGGGTTATTGAGTTGATGTTTGACTATTATGTTGACTTTCGTTGACTATCTCATTTGCTTCATATCGTTGCCTTCCTCTTCAAATGTTACTTGTCCACAAGTAAATAAGCATTGAGATCAAAACTTAGGAATCTAGCACCTATGTCATCATACAATTCCCATGTTGCATCTTCCACTGTACCATTGAGCCATTGAACCAGAACATAAACTGCTGCAACATTGCCCTTCTTTGCCAATCTTCTATCCAATACAGCATATTGCTCTAATGAAACTACTCCATTTGAATCACATACAGGCAGTGTACCATATGTGGTTGGAGTATCTCCTCTATATATTTTAAGTTGGGACACATGGAAGACAGGATGTATTTGAGTACCAGTAGGCAAATCCAGCTTGTATGCAACTTGCCCAATCCTTGTTAAAACTTTGAAAGGTCCATAATATCTGGGAGAAAGCTTGTGATGCTTATTTTTTCTGAGAGTTGATTGTCTATAAGGCTGCAATTTTAAGAACACCCAATCCCCCACATTAAACTCCCTCTCAGTCCTTCTTTGGTCTGCCATAACCTTCATTTTGTCTTGAGTTCTTTTTAAATGAAACTCCAACACTTGTACTTTTCACTTTTTCAATATTGACTTGTTGACCATTTTTGTTTTTTATGTAGTAAAGATATATATATATATATATATATATATATATATATATATATATATATATATATATATATATATGTTTGGGTTATTATGAAAAGTTTCTTAGAATGAAAAGAATGAGAAGGCATGTGGATGTGACATGTGTCACCTTTGCCACATCATTATGCCACATCACCATACCCCACCTCCACCACCCCCCCCACCCCCGGCGAAAATTTTTTTTTCCCGCCAAAAAAAAATTTTTTTTGGAGCAAATTTTTTTTTTCCTGACTAAAATTTCCCGCCAAATTTTTTTACTGCATCAGAGTTATAAAGTTACTGCATCACAATCATGATTTTAGTGCATTAAGGTTATAAATTACTGCATTACAGTTATAAAGTTACTGCATCACAATCATGATTTTAGTGCATTAAGGTTAAAACCTTGATTTTAGTGCATCATACTTGATGCACTTAACTATTAACTATGATGCAGTAACTTATAATAAAGATGCACCAAAACTTATTAGTGCATTAAGGTTATAAGTTAGTACATCACAATCATGATTTTAGTGCATTAAGGTTATAAATTATTGCATCACAGTTATAAAGTTACTGCATCACAATCATAATTTTAGTACATTAAGGTTAAAACCTTGATTTTAGTGCATCATAGTTGATGCACTTAACTATTAACTATGATGCAGTAACTTATAATAAAGATGCACCAAAATTTATTAGTGAATTAAGGTTATAAGTTATTGCATTAAGGTTATAAAGTTACTGCATCATAATCATGATTTTAGTGCATTAAGATTATAAGTTACTGCATCACAATTATGATTGTGATGCAGTATTTTTATAACTGTGATGCAGTAATAAATTTTGGCGGGAAAAAAAATTGCCCAAAAAAAATTTTTTTTTTGGCGGGATTTTTTTTTTTCTTTTTGCGGGGGGGAGGGGGTGACACATGTCACATGGCATGGTGATGTGGCAAAGGTGACACATGTCACCTCCACATGCCTTCTCATTCATTTCATTATAAGAAATTTTTCATTTTAACCTTACCCTATATATATATATATATATATATATATATATATATATATATATATATATGTGTGTGTGTGTGTGTGTGTGTGTGTGTGTGTGTGTGTGTGTGTGTGTGTGTGAGGTTATTTTCAGTATCAAAAAAATTGCGAGAACTGCGAGAACCGATTTAAACCCTTGGATGAGTTGATCAATGGTTAAGATGATATGTGGCATAAATGTAATAAACTAAAACTTTAGATATAATCTTGTAAAGAGGATAGGGATAATAAAGGAATTTACTCAATCATTTTTCCAAAAACCGTCCCACTTAATTAGGGAACACCTCATAAAATACGTATCTTCAATTTCAGTTTTCATATCTTTCTCTCTCACACAAAAAACCCTAGCCGCCTTATTTCTTGTTCTTATGGATCTCACGAAAATCAAGACAACCAATATAAAAAAAGATGAGGATAGATTATGTTTATGATTTATCTTGAAGTCGAATGCAAATTATTTTTGAAATCGATATCCACATATGTGTTTCAAATCACTACAACAAAGATGATGATCCATGATAATTGTAGTGATGAGGTTTGTTTTTTCCTATGTTTGAATTGTTTTTGTTTTTATTCTAGAATTTGATTTTTTTTCCGAATGTTTTGTTTGGGTTCAATCCAAGAACAAGTTTGTCTAAATCCCAGTTATTGCATTTTCAAACTAAAAAAAAAAAAAAAAAAAAAAAAAAAAAAAAAAAAAACTCCATTAAAATTCATATTTTGTGAAATGGATAATGTTGTTCACTTCAGTCACTATCGAAGTGCTTTTCTTATGTTATATGTTTGATTGGATCTGGGACTTACTTAAATAATGTTACTAGTTTGAATTGATTAATATATACGTATAGACTTGCGTGATAGTGGATTTAGTGTTTCAAAAGTAATCGGATATTGCAGTTATCTAAGTGTCAAAAAATTACTATGTTACAAATCCTCTATAGCTTCAATAAAATACAACTGATAACTATTAATCCTGAGCTCTCACCGTTGATTGAATACCATGTTATCTACGAATAGGTAAAAGATTTAACCAGTATAACTAATAATACTAGAGGTGTCGAGTTCAATAACTGCCTGTTGCAAACAACTATGAAGCGGTCACATCAATATTTTCAAAAAATAAGGGCTACCCAATTTAAGTCTATATGGCGGTCGCTCAAACTTTATACATCCCTCAGAAAAAAAATATTAGAAACGTATGATTACTCAAAAGAAACTGTGCATATATAATAAGTTTGAGTAGAAGCTAACTAAATGAACATTATTTTAAGTTCATTATAAACCTAAAGCAAGTATATTAAGAAGAATTTGATGCCTATTGTGCATATGTGTTTTGGCTAAGAATGTACACGTGCATTGTATTTGTATATTTCGATGTACGTAAATATTGTGAATATGTGTTATGCTAATTTCTATGCTTAAAAATTCGTTTACGTTATTTGATATAGATTCAGTTTTGTTGCATTTGCTTTTGAATATATGTTAGTCAAATAATGCACATGTATTAACATCATGAACATGAGAATTTGAAACAAATGCACATGTATTTACGTAATGAAAATGATGAATTGACAACGAATGCACATGTGTTTAAGTCATTGAACTTTTTGTATATATTCAAATTTCCTGGTTATATTTATGTTTTTAGTTGTTCTTGATTATATACTAAACTATTAATATTTGATGCAAATTTTCAGGTTTATCGTGAAGGCGAAGGATACAAATGCACTTGTATAAGATGAATTATAGAATAAAAGTTTGCTCCTGGTCTATTTTATAATTTATGCAACATGTCGAATGATAATTGATGGTGATAGGTTACTTGACGTGTGGTTGTTAGCACAAAATTGTATTAGTTAAGATGAGCAAGACGATAAAAACACATGTGCACAAGGATTAAAAACACATGTGCACAAGGATTAAAAACACATGTGCCTAAAAGATGAACCAGCTGTTAAAGACATTGGATTATGCACATGTGCAAGCTTCATATGTATGTGTAATAAAATTGAATTCAAGTGTAAACATACTGATGTTTGTGATAAATTTGAATATCATTTCACTAGAGTAATACAATTTGTAAATTTTGAAATTGCATAAATCTATTATTAAAATTTTATTGTTTGTATTTATATTAATGTAATATTTCTTAAAAATACATGTGCAAATATAAAACACCCATGCATAAATGAAAAATACAATTGCCATATGATGCAAAACACATGTGCACATAGTGTTTTTTTTAAACATGTATAATGCAAAAAAAAAAAAAAAAAAAAAAAAAAAAAAAAAAATCCTAAAATTTAGGGAACTAAAAGAACGTTTTTTTTTAAAAAAAATCAAAATTAAAATAAAAAAGTATTTTTACCATTATACCCTTTTGAATTATATAATAAAATTTAACATAAAAAAAATCTGATTGGTTGATGCTGGTTCTCGCAGTTCGCGCGATTTATTTGGTTCTTACAATAATCTCACCCATATATATATATATATATATATATATATATATATATATATATATATATATATATATATATATATACTAGTTTTCGAAGCCCGCCCAATGGGCGGGCATGACTTGCGATTATTCTTTGAGTGTATTACTTTTTGAATAGTAAGATATATATGTATACGAAGCTATTAGTAGTGTAAGAAGGGTGAAAAAACATGGACTTCCTTCCGAAATTTTTAAAAATAAAATTTCTATGCACGTGCGTATTTAAGAAAAAAGTAAAGGTTGTTAGCTTTAACAAAAAGATTGATCACCTTTTCATCCGCAACATTCTGATCAGCCAAAGCAGCATCAGGAATGTGAAGGCGAGTTGCATAGAGAAGGGAAACATCCTTTAATGTGCATGCGGTCTTACATTGAGGGGAGTACTGACATCAAATAATAAAGACGAGTAAAACTTAGATATTTATTTTTGGTATAGATGAAAATTTGAAATAGTTATATTCGACACATCGGATGACAAAACCCACCATTTGATGTTAAAAAGTTACAAAGGAATTAACGTAACCACAACAACTGGAGCCATAGATCAGTAGTAAAAGCTGCCCAACTTTGATGTTTATATAAAACAAATCACATTCGAATTTTGACGTTGATATGTAATAAAGGCATATCCCATGCCTTACATATTCTCTCCTTAGTAATCATAAGATAAGTACATGCACTTAGTCCCATTACCTAGGATTTATATCACCCTAAATGTTTTAATAAGGGCTGTTTTAATAGCCTACTTTAGGAGCAATTTAGTGGCCAAATTTCCAAACTGGTAGAAGCCATATTCCCTAATTAGTTGACAACTATAACAATAACATTTAAAAAAGGGCAAATAAAATATATAACGTTAACTATATATTTCCTGGAACAACTCACTAATACGTAATAAAGAACCCAAAAAAAACAAACAACATTTACGCGTTCACTTACGCAGACCTATCGAATGGCTACCTATGTTGCCGACATCCTGAAAAACTTGTCTTGTAAGTACCTGATTTGTGAATATTATTTTACAAACTATGAAAACTAATCATCATGTAAAATTACTACTGTATTAAAATACTAAAGTATGCCTTGAGGTCATCGAATGATTTTTTAAGACAACGACATACCGTATTCATGATTAGCACACAAAATTGTCATGTGTGTATTGTTTGTGCACCGGTAACATTCGCAACTTACAGATTTGGCCTCCCTCATGAGGCTTACTACATGTCAGCTCAAATAACGTGCCATTCCGATACATAGTTAGTACTTTTTCTGTCTACACCACACTGGTTTTCTACCTGCTTATACAAAAGCCGATACATAAGTAGGTGCCTTATTATGTTGCTACTTAGGGTTCACGTCACTGAGACTTAAGTACGGGAGTAAGTTACTGGTGTAAGTGCTACAACCTTTTCATGCTTGTAGTTCCTACATGTACTTGCTCTTTCTTGAAGGGCTCCTTTTGGGTTGTGTCTTTCTTACCTTCATTCTTGGTGTCAATCCATGGTGTCCACTCGATTTGCTGCTGTGGTGGGGTACTTGCAGCATGCGTTTCTTCTGCTGTCGAGATGTTTGGTGGTGTTGCACTGCTGCTTAATTGAGCTAAAGCATGTACGGGTTTTTGTCAGCCAGTTATTTCATGAGTTCATTGCAATCTTTCTCCGGAGTTGGCCTCGTCGCTGAAACATGTCAAGGTTATTTCTCATGTTGTATCATACATTTGTGCCTTGAAAGCAATGACTACAAAAAAGAACATGATATGGGAATCAGTGACCATGACTATTTCTAACAATATATTGGGGTTTTGGGTAATTTTTATAGCTACCATTTTTCCAATGAAGACATATATCAATCTTATTAAAAACCACTTTATTATACCATTACTTTTCGCCTACGTTTTAGCCCGCGAAAGCTTGGTTTATGTGTAAAGTTACAGGAATTGAGATATAGGTCGATATAGGTCTGTTAACTGACTCAATTGAGAAGAGAGAGATAGGTAACAACTTATATTTCCTCAAACCAGACTCACTAACAAAGTCAGTTGACAACTTTTTGACAACCTTTTTACTTGACAAATGAGATATAATACGGTGAATCACCATGGCAAAATGCCATCCACATGTAGCAACAGAAAGGGTGACCTCCTATAAAGTTGAGATCAAACCAAATGTACCAAGTTGAGATTTTTATTTTTTATTTTGCAGGCTCGAGAGTAAACAAATATATATTTGAAATTTGGTTTAAAGGGTTGTTTGGACACATGTAAATCAATATGGAGGAAGATGAATTTGTAGAATTTATAATAAGTACATGTTCTAGTTGCAGCTTTGATCTATTGTTCGGAGCTGGATCTGTTGTTCCATGTGTGAATGCCATTGCAGCATGTCCATTTGTGCAGAGCTTCCTAGGTTGAAGCTGCTTCACCTGAAATGATAGACAACACACCAGCATGTCAAAACCTACACCAACTCATGCTCATACGGGTGACAATCACAAACAAATTCTTACTAAGCTCATTAATTGTTGACAGTTCAATCTAAGTCGACCTAAGCCATTAGTCTCATACTCAGTTCATCTTTTTGATGAATTGCATAATAAATTCCAAGGATATGCTCGGTTTCATGAAGAGCCAAGAGTGTATCTCATATTCATCGACATCGACCGTTGGAAGAGTGAAGACTGTCATGGTCAATAGCTTGAGGTGAGCAATTTGAAGCATTTAAGAGTGCTTAATGCTCTGCAACAACATAGTATTTTTGCGTATTCAATAAAAACTCACTTTCATATGTCACCTGAAATTGTAATTTTATTAACAACATATATGAACCAAATAAAATAGATAGAACATTAAGAAAATATGTTATCTTCATGTCCTTGACCACTGCATCATTCTCAAGTATGGAAGCTTCATCATGTGGTGTCATGTCCAAAGAATCTCCATTAGACAATTTGCCAACTTGAAAATTGGTCAGAATATAAGTTGACAGCCAACTTGGAGTCAAAGGGATGCACACCCTCCTTACAGGTTCGATATTCACTATTAAACCAACCCAATAAAGATTAAAAAAAAAATTGCAGCGACAATCAGTTGGTATTAAGAAATCAAGGATTGACGCAGGGAGTTCTATTTTTAATTGTAATGAGCATGAGACATTGCTCCAATAGTATGGAGTGTTATTTTTATCTCCACGTTAATTTATTTAGATGGCTGGAGCAGTACTTCAAGAAGGACATGTAAATTCTACGATTGGTTAGATGCGATTGCAAGAAGGAATATATGAAGCTTACTGGGATTGGTATCCTTCTATCATGAAAAGCAACCTCTGATGCAACATACACGTCACCAATACCAGCTCCTTTTGCCTGCAAACATCCAACTGGACAAAATGTGTTTTGGGTCAACACGACCCGTTCCAATATCATCTGTTTTGACCCGGACCCATTTTGACACTTTAACACAACCCACCTGAAACGCCCGGCTTACATCTCTAATAATGATGCATAATTAGAATATCGGTAAGATCTGCCTTGCCAAGATACAGGTCTAAATAAACGATTTGGAGAGCGTATGCACTAAAATAATTTGGTTGACCTTGAGTACATCGATCTCTTCACTTCTTCTTCACTGTAAAATCAACCACTCCAATATCACAAACAAACACCAGGATCAAAGCTCTACCAGTAAACTAATCGTATAAACTAAATCATTCAGTAAAGACAAAATTATAACTATGAATTAACACCACCTCATCTCAAAATTAGTTCCTAATCTACGCTAATCAAAAGTTAACATAAGATAAAAAGAACACGTAAAAATGCATCAACTCATCGAGTAGATTAACAACATAAACTACATTATTCTGTTATTAACCTAATCAGTTATAGTTATACATTACCTGTTGTTAATATAATCAGTTTAACATTAACGGTATAAACTACATTATCCAGCTTTAAGAATAGTTAGTTAAAATTTAACAGTATAAACTTCATTATTGTGCAGCTAACTCCGTTAATTATAGATTTGGGGGTAAAATACCAAATAGGTATTTACTGTGAAAAATGAGAAAATGTTTGCCACTTAGGAGTAAGTCTATATAATTAATTCAAAATTATGGCCAAATAGGCATAACTTTATTCCCTTCAAATGAACATGAAGAAGAATTTATGGAATTCAACGAAGAGAAGAATATCCATAGTTCTGAGAGGGTACCCTGTTAACCACTTGAACGTTTTTCAACTTGCGTTGACCAGAATATTTGTATGTTTTTTCTCTGTCCGCAATGGGCACATCAGACAAAATTTCCTGCACAAATCAACTTATGCTTATGACACAAGGATAACCAGAATGTATTAACGTTTAAGTGAGATTTAAACGTACCACGACACTTCCAGGTCAGCTTGAGCTGCCTGGTCTTGTCTTTGCACTGAGTGGACGTGATGTTAGTGATGACTGGTTCGATGTCAATACTTAGAATTTGTGCCCCATGTACTGGCAGGAGGCTCGTGTCTGTCGCTGCCAGTAGTAGATGGTTGACTCAGGCCACCACCCGATGAAGGACGGCCACTGGGATGATGTGGTGAAGTAGTACTACCATCAGCATTTGGAGATCCTGCTGAACCCCAAGGATTTGACGTTGATGATGATGGTCGACTGCCCTAGCGAAGGCTACCCCTGTTAGTAACACACATGGGTATCAATTTCACATAAGAGAGGAAGCACCAACAGAATAGCCGAAATAAAAAGTAAAACAAAGAAAGATTTTTACCAAAGTTTGTGACTCATCTGAACGACTGAATTGAAGGAGTGTTGTACCCCTTCGTTTCTTCTGTCATCAACAATACATGATTTTGACATGATAAACATAATGAAATTTATACCTAGGAAACATGATATTCAGGTCCGTTGCCAAACATCTTCTGAAAAATGTTAAAACTTGTTGATGCTTGGAATCTGCAATTTCCCAAACCTATAAATGTACAAAAAGTGACTTACCAACAAACATAAACTTGTACAATGAAATACAACCATCTCTTCTACAAAATTGATATTTAGGAGAATAAACCAAAACATTCACTAAAAGTAATTTAACTGAAACCAAACAGTGATCGGAAATTGAGTAATAAAACTGCTAATCTACTTATTGTGTCTTGATACATGTTATGTTGTTAACAATAAGTAATCAGATTAGCAAGTCCAAAGACGGATAGTTTTGCATACTAATAATTGTCTAGCTAGATGTTACCTGCCTTGAGATCTTGGGGGATAATTTATAGGCGGGAATCTTGATGTAGATACAGAATGCCTCAAGACATCCCATGTATAATGTGAAAGCGATGAGGCCTGATGAGTGCATATTCACTCATCATTTTAGGTCAAATCTGAGCTGCAAAACATCTAAAAACACTCCGAAATGCATCAAAATACTGAAAATATCTCAAAATTGTGTTTTATATGTTTCAGATGCAAAATTATCAAAATCAAATGAAAAACGAACAAGTTTGCATAATTGGCAGTTTCAGTCCCCCGACTTTCAAAAATGGCAACTTTAGTCCCTGGAATTTCAAAGAATGACAGAATTTACCCCTGGACACTTTAAATGGGAAATAAATATTTTTAGTCCTTTGGTAATTCAAACTTGTCAAAATTGGTCATTTGGATAATTTTTGGAAAATTACAAGTTTAGTCCTCGGATTTTCAGTTTTGGCAACATTGGTCCCTAAATGTTTAATGGGTTTCATAATCTAGCCTAAGTCCAAAATACTACAATTGGCCCAATATCCAAATTCTGGACCCGGTCAAACCCCTAACCCAACCCGGTCAATGATATATACGACCCACACCATTGCCACTTTCCCTCCCAAACCCCTTTTTCCCTTTTCCCAGATATACCACAATCCCCAGGAACCCTAAAACCCAGTCTATCCCAAATCCCCAACCCACTCACCCTCCTTCCCCAAGAAAAAGTCACATGATGCCCTTGCCATGTTGGCAATCCACACCACAAAAGCCCCATCAATGGCTCATGTTAACTCCATATGTACACCTAACAGATAGATGGCCAGGATGAATTTGAAGAAGCAAAAAGTGGTCTTGGCTGGTTTACCCTCACAAAAGAAGCACAAAGAAAGCCAAGGATGAAGACAGAAGTATTTTTTAGTATAAATAGGCATTAGGTTTTTTGTAAAATTTCTTGTCTAGAAATCTTGTTCTAGTCCCACTTTTAATACCCTTTGTCATTTTAAATTTGTACTCTTTAATTTCAAGCTAATGCAATTCAATTTCCAGTTTATTTCCAGTTTAGTCAGTTTTTACTTTTACTCACGTTCTTAAAATCTTGTATTTGAGTTTTACAAGTGTTTGTTTAAGTGTTTTACACTCAATTTGAGTTTGTGCAACTTGGTTTTTAAGCTTTCTTTGCTTAAATCTTGAACAGTTCTAGTATCCTGCCTAAGAGGGTGTTTGGATTAGCTTGGGTTGTGGGTCAAAATCTTGTTTTGACCCATGTTGGGTCTCCAATTTGGCTTAGTTAAGTGTTTATTATGGCCACTTAATCATTCGCATCAACTTTAAGTGTTTAGTAGTGCTTAATCGTAGGCTTTTAGATTGCTTATTTACATTTTTTTTATTAGCTTTAAGTTTCCCCTTAGTGTAACTGCAGCCAACTGTTTTTCACCCACCTCAATATTTGTTTTCCTTGTTTGCATATAGGATAGCTTTATTCAGTTTAAAAATGCACTTATAATCTGTTTTGTGCTATCTTGTTTCTGTTTCAGTTACCCTTGTAGCGTTTTATGGTTTTATCTTTGATTTTTTTCGTAACAAGTAAGTGTTAGAAGCTTAAATTTTGCATGGTAAAAATAGGCTAGCTTGTTTACTTGTTTAGCATTTTTATCTATTTTTCCAACTCCTTATAGTAGCGTAATTATAAGTTTTAAAACAGCCTTAAGACTGCCTAGCAACAGCTTTTTAGTGGCTCAAATATGCTCCAGTGAACTGTTTTGAATAGCTGCATCAGTTAAACTTTCAGTACTGTTCCACTGCTTATTGCGCTTTTAGATTAGCTGGTTAGGGGTGTAAGGTTTCTTCGCACCTGATCTTAATTGAGGTTGAAGTTGGTGTAGCTTGTGCCATTCACTTTGCACCCTCACAGTTTGCAACTTTGGACTTAAAACTAATCAAACTATCCGTTTGTGTAGCTTGTTGCCAACTGTCTTTCCCCAATTTTCCAATTGCTTTTCTTGGTGCCTTTAGGATGTTTAGTTGTTCATTTGATTTGTTAGCTTATGACTTTATTCCAACTGTTTTTTTTATGTTTCATTTTTGTGCTTAAACCTTGCTAAAGTGTGTTGGTTGTATGCTGTCCAAAACAGCA
Organism: Chrysanthemum seticuspe; assembly: GCA_019973895.1. Taxonomy (NCBI): domain Eukaryota; kingdom Viridiplantae; phylum Streptophyta; class Magnoliopsida; order Asterales; family Asteraceae; genus Chrysanthemum; species Chrysanthemum seticuspe. The sequence goes on from BPTQ01000008.1 coordinate 25,244,875, forward strand.
GCTCAAGAGCTTGTTGTAGCTTTTAGTCACCTTGTTATCCATTAATCCAAACAGCCCCTTAACTGCACCTATCCAAACAGTCCCTTAGCTGCCATTGTTCCAAACAGTCACTTGACAGCTTATTACTTCAGTTTTGTAAGTTTAAGATTTTGTAAACAAGTTGCATTTTAATCCCTTGCTAGTTGGTAAGAGAGAAAAATCAAAATGAATAAATAAGTAGCAAAAACGGAGGAAGTGGGAATTGAACCCACGACCTCACTGGCCTGTGCACGCTCAACAGCACACACCCTGCTTACCATCTGTGCTACCCTTTCTTTTGTGTTCATTTAATAGCCTTTAACTCTTTTAAATACATTTTAGGTATTTAGCTTATTCCATTATTTAGCTTAATAGGAGCTTCTCCCCTTTAGTTATTTTTTGTCCACTCATTTTTATTAAATCCCAATTAGTTCAAGATAGTTTTTAAAAAAAAAAAAAAAAAGTTTGGAAATTTTCTAAATAGTTTTAATATTTTTTTCATTTAAATTCTAGTAAATAGTTTTTAATAAATATTAAGTAATTCAAAAGCAAAAAAAAAAATACGCGGCTTTTTCCTAAAATTATTTTTTGTCATGTAGAATGTAGGAAAATTGTTTTTGCACCCGTAGGTCTTAAATTGCATAATTTTCACGTTTATGGCTCGGTTTGTTTTCCCGTTTTCGCGTTTTTGCATTTTATCACCCTAGGACTTAGTGTAGCTTCATTTTATCGTTTTTTAGGCTTAGTCGTAGTTCATTTAGCATTTACTTTGTTTTACATGCTTTATTTTTATTCCCGTTCCTTAAATTTGTAGCGTAATCAAAAGCCAAAAATCATTAAAAAACCAATTCAAGTCCTTATCACGAAACTCACGACACCGTCAATTTCACACCTCGTTGGGACACGACCCGGGGAATTCACTTTTCCGGTATCATTTTTATCACACCCGTGAGGTTTGGCACGTTAACCCTTTTCCTAAAAGGTTGATTTGTCGGATTTTACGGTTATTTTGATATACGTTGATATTGTGTTTTTAACCACTCACTTCACAACGAATCAAATTTTGGCGCCGCTGCCGGGGAAGTGTGTTGCGACAATATCGTGATTTTTGGCGATTAGTGACTTGAAGAACCTTCCTCGTGAAGTTATTGTTTTTATAAAAATACAAAAAATACAAAAATATTCTTCTCATTCCTCTTATTTGATAATTCTATTTCTCTTACCCTCTTTCACCGTTTGATTCTATTCTTCGTATCCTCTCGACCATTTGATTCTATTTCTTTAACCCTCTACATGTTTAATTCTCATGGCGGCGATCGATTATCGTCGTTGTTTTCATTGCAAAGGACGTATGGAAGAGGATCAAGTTTATTGTCTCAATCATGAATGTGTATGTAAGCGATGTGGTAGGGCTGGTGCAAGCAAATATTGCTATTGGTGCGAATTATCCGATAAAAACTCTCTCGATGATTCTCCAAGTTTTTCTGACCACCCACCACAACCCGAGATTTGTCCTATTGTTTCTAAGCCTAAACCGTCTAGAGTTGATCAAAATCTTTCGCGATTTACGGTTAAGGTTAAGAGAAAAGAGCAAGAACCGGAGACCAAAACGGAAATGGTGGAAATTGCTAGCTCTGAGAGCACACCACTTGTCCCACCTCCGGAATCTTCAAAACCTTTTTCGGACGAAATCATGAACATGCTTCAAAATTGCTTAAATGAATTTCGTCAAATTTCAACTTCGGGAAATACTGTTTTACCTACCAATTGTGATGTTGTTGAGCCCTCGATTCCTACTCCTGTACCCGAGATATCGTCGTTCGATCAAGAGTATTGCTACGGTTGTGGAGACGTGTTACAAAAAGGTTTCCGTTGTTACAAATGTATGTGCGAGTGGTGTGGAAACTATCTTGTCAATGGATGTTGTTCGATTTGTGCCGAGAATTCATTCACTTATGATTCTAACCCGAACTCTTTCAATTATCCTCAAAACGATTTCAACTACCCTCCACAAAATTCATTCGAGCCACAACCGTACTATCAAGATTTCAATGATTCATCATTTCAAAGTTTCTCTCCCCAATACCCTCATTGTGCTAAGTGTGGGGGTCCTCATGATGATTATCAATGTCAATCGTGGAATCAAAATTACTATGGACCTGATCCTTGTTATAACACTTCCAGTTTTGACAACATCCAACCCCCACAACTTCCCGTCATTGATCAATTTCCTCGTATAATCCTTGAAGAACTTTCCGAGGAACAAGCAGCTTGCAACGAAAGATATCTAGCCGATGAACGAGCAGCTCAAAAGCTTCTCCTATTTAACGAAGCTTGCCGTCTCGATGACGAGGATGAGGAGGATTGGGAGATGACAAAGGACAAGGTGCATATCTCAAGCCCACAAAGTACTGCACATGTCCACTCTCCGCCCTCATATTGCCTATCCACCATAGAACCTTCGGATAACCTTTTAATGGGGGACGAGCATCTTAGCACTATTCCGAAAATGGAATCGTCTTGTGTTGAGAACCTTGTCCCAACCCCAAGTGAGTCCGAGGTTATCTCTGGTGATATGTGTGATGAGCCTCTCGATGATGATTCTTCTCCCACCCCAAAACAACCTATTGAGGTGATCTCCGAGTCTGAAAATGACTATACGTCGTTTGATGATTCCTTATCATGTGGAGACATCGAGTATGTGGAGGAAATTCCTTCTGAGCTCGTCAGCTTGGAAGAAGTGAGAGATGTTGATCCCGATGATCTTGATATGGACACTGATTTTGATGCGGATGATGAAGATATTCTCGTTGTGTCCGAGAAACCTTTTGCTATGGCGTTCACTAATCCTCTGTTTGACTTCGATTCTGAATTCACTCTAGTTTTGGATAATCCCATCTTTGATATTCAGAATGAGGATAATAACGTTTCTACATCTCCTTCTTTACCCGAAGATAAGAATAGTGGCAATCCCACTTCGACGTTAGACCTTCTCGAGGAGTTCTCCGATGAACTCGCTCTTATTGATCATTCTCCACCGGGAGATGATGATGCTCACTTCGACTTTGAAGCCGACCTCACCGAATTGGAAAATCTCATTTACAATTGGTCTTCTGATAATTCGTCAAGTGACACTCGTATTGGAGAGGTCGACTTTCTTTCTCCGGATGACTTGAAACCTTCGGGTTTTTAGAGTGACGATTATGGCTTAGGTCCATCATCCACTCGTCCGCCTGCTAAACCGCCGGATGATGGAACCTCTTCTAAGCCTGATACAAACATTTTCATTGCTACAGTGGTGGATAAGATTTCCGAACATTCCGTCAATGTTCCTCAATCTAATCTTTTGCCCACCCGACCCACCCGTTGTCAATCCATTGACACACTGCCTTCTCCTCCCATTTCTTCTCCATGTCTTAACTCTTACGAGAGTGAAGATACCATCTTTGACCCCGGCATTTCTCGTTCTTTTGAGCCGGTTGCATCTCATCGGAGTGGAACTTTCATCACATTCAATGTTTATCCAAACCATTTGAATGAAAGTCCGATGGAGATCTTCTCTTCCACTTGCTTCCCCATGGACCAATGAATTCGGGGTCGAGTCAAGCTAGCGACTCGGTAATCAAAAACAGTAGCTGAACATGGGTTTTCACCCGTGTGTACCACCCTAGTGTGGGGGAGTGGCCCCCCGCTGTTGTATATAAGTTTCAAAAAAAAAAAAAAAAAAAAAAAAAAAAAAAAAACCTTTCAAATAATGGCCGTAGTATTTCCCTTTTACGTTCTTTGTTTCGGCATAACAGCCGGTACTTTGAATATTGAGGGCAATATTCATTTCTAAGTGTGGGGGGGAATTCTCACGAATTTTATCATGTAATATCCACCCAATTCCCCCGTTTTTGGCCAATTTTTTTTTTTGGAGTAAGTGTTTTACACTTTCTCATTTGGTTATCAGTCCGCCATGTCTGTAAGACTAAAGGATTGGCTAATCCAGGAGCAAACGGCTCTTGGTAAAGATTTCTCAAATCCGTTTATATGGCTTGCAATTTGCCCAAAATTGTATGGTGTTCAGCTCACCATATCTTTAATTAGTGAAGAGTTGGCTAGCCCGCAAGATTATGGCTTGTGGTAAAGGCAGTTGGAAATCCATAATTGGTAATCGACTCACCAAAGATAATATTGATAATTTATCTAAGAGTTGGCTAGTCCAGAAGCAAACGGCTTCTGGTAAAGACAAATCAAAACCGTTGAAAGCTGGTGGTTTGCTCAAAATCACATGGTTATCGGTGTACCATAGTTCTTACTTGAACTGAAACATTTGGCTACTCCAGAAGTAATGGCTTTTGGTAAAGAGATTCAAATCCATTAAGTTTTCTCAAAAGATTGCTAGGGACTAGCAATGTTTTAGTGTGGGGGATTTGATGAGTGCATATTCACTCATCATTTTAGGTCAAATCTGAGCTGCAAAACATCTAAAAACACTCCGAAATGCATCAAAATACTGAAAATATCTCAAAATTGTGTTTTATATGTTTCAGATGCAAAATTATCAAAATCAAATGAAAAACGAACAAGTTTGCATAATTGGCAGTTTCAGTCCCCCGACTTTCAAAAATGGCAACTTTAGTCCCTGGAATTTCAAAGAATGACAGAATTTACCCCTGGACACTTTAAATGGGAAATAAATATTTTTAGTCCTTTGGTAATTCAAACTTGTCAAAATTGGTCATTTGGATAATTTTTGGAAAATTACAAGTTTAGTCCTCGGATTTTCAGTTTTGGCAACATTGGTCCCTAAATGTTTAATGGGTTTCATAATCTAGCCTAAGTCCAAAATACTACAATTGGCCCAATATCCAAATTCTGGACCCGGTCAAACCCCTAACCCAACCCGGTCAATGATATATACGACCCACACCATTGCCACTTTCCCTCCCAAACCCCTTTTTCCCTTTTCCCAGATATACCACAATCCCCAGGAACCCTAAAACCCAGTCTATCCCAAATCCCCAACCCACTCACCCTCCTTCCCCAAGAAAAAGTCACATGATGCCCTTGCCATGTTGGCAATCCAAACCACAAAAGCCCCATCAATGGCTCATGTTAACTCCATATGTACACCTAACAGATAGATGGCCAGGATGAATTTGAAGAAGCAAAAAGTGGTCTTGGCTGGTTTACCCTCACAAAAGAAGCACAAAGAAAGCCAAGGATGAAGACAGAAGTATTTTTTAGTATAAATAGGCATTAGGTTTTTTGTAAAATTTCTTGTCTAGAAATCTTGTTCTAGTCCCACTTTTAATACCCTTTGTCATTTTAAATTTGTACTCTTTAATTTCAAGCTAATGCAATTCAATTTCCAGTTTATTTCCAGTTTAGTCAGTTTTTACTTTTACTCACGTTCTTAAAATCTTGTATTTGAGTTTTACAAGTGTTTGTTTAAGTGTTTTACACTCAATTTGAGTTTGTGCAACTTGGTTTTTAAGCTTTCTTTGCTTAAATCTTGAACAGTTCTAGTATCCTGCCTAAGAGGGTGTTTGGATTAGCTTGGGTTGTGGGTCAAAATCTTGTTTTGACCCATGTTGGGTCTCCAATTTGGCTTAGTTAAGTGTTTATTATGGCCACTTAATCATTCGCATCAACTTTAAGTGTTTAGTAGTGCTTAATCGTAGGCTTTTAGATTGCTTATTTACATTTTTTTTATTAGCTTTAAGTTTCCCCTTAGTGTAACTGCAGCCAACTGTTTTTCACCCACCTCAATATTTGTTTTCCTTGTTTGCATATAGGATAGCTTTATTCAGTTTAAAAATGCACTTATAATCTGTTTTGTGCTATCTTGTTTCTGTTTCAGTTACCCTTGTAGCGTTTTATGGTTTTATCTTTGATTTTTTTCGTAACAAGTAAGTGTTAGAAGCTTAAATTTTGCATGGTAAAAATAGGCTAGCTTGTTTACTTGTTTAGCATTTTTATCTATTTTTCCAACTCCTTATAGTAGCGTAATTATAAGTTTTAAAACAGCCTTAAGACTGCCTAGCAACAGCTTTTTAGTGGCTCAAATATGCTCCAGTGAACTGTTTTGAATAGCTGCATCAGTTAAACTTTCAGTACTGTTCCACTGCTTATTGCGCTTTTAGATTAGCTGGTTAGGGGTGTAAGGTTTCTTCGCACCTGATCTTAATTGAGGTTGAAGTTGGTGTAGCTTGTGCCATTCACTTTGCACCCTCACAGTTTGCAACTTTGGACTTAAAACTAATCAAACTATCCGTTTGTGTAGCTTGTTGCCAACTGTCTTTCCCCAATTTTCCAATTGCTTTTCTTGGTGCCTTTAGGATGTTTAGTTGTTCATTTGATTTGTTAGCTTATGACTTTATTCCAACTGTTTTTTTTATGTTTCATTTTTGTGCTTAAACCTTGCTAAAGTGTGTTGGTTGTATGCTGTCCAAAACAGCAGCTCAAGAGCTTGTTGTAGCTTTTAGTCACCTTGTTATCCATTAATCCAAACAGCCCCTTAACTGCACCTATCCAAACAGTCCCTTAGCTGCCATTGTTCCAAACAGTCACTTGACAGCTTATTACTTCAGTTTTGTAAGTTTAAGATTTTGTAAACAAGTTGCATTTTAATCCCTTGCTAGTTGGTAAGAGAGAAAAATCAAAATGAATAAATAAGTAGCAAAAACGGAGGAAGTGGGAATTGAACCCACGACCTCACTGGCCTGTGCACGCTCAACAGCACACACCCTGCTTACCATCTGTGCTACCCTTTCTTTTGTGTTCATTTAATAGCCTTTAACTCTTTTAAATACATTTTAGGTATTTAGCTTATTCCATTATTTAGCTTAATAGGAGCTTCTCCCCTTTAGTTATTTTTTGTCCACTCATTTTTATTAAATCCCAATTAGTTCAAGATAGTTTTAAAAAAAAAAAAAAAAAGTTTGGAAATTTTCTAAATAGTTTTAATATTTTTTTCATTTAAATTCTAGTAAATAGTTTTTAATAAATATTAAGTAATTCAAAAGCAAAAAAAAAAATACGCGGCTTTTTCCTAAAATTATTTTTTGTCATGTAGAATGTAGGAAAATTGTTTTTGCACCCGTAGGTCTTAAATTGCATAATTTTCACGTTTATGGCTCGGTTTGTTTTCCCGTTTTCGCGTTTTTGCATTTTATCACCCTAGGACTTAGTGTAGCTTCATTTTATCGTTTTTTAGGCTTAGTCGTAGTTCATTTAGCATTTACTTTGTTTTACATGCTTTATTTTTATTCCCGTTCCTTAAATTTGTAGCGTAATCAAAAGCCAAAAATCATTAAAAAACCAATTCAAGTCCTTATCACGAAACTCACGACACCGTCAATTTCACACCTCGTTGGGACACGACCCGGGGAATTCACTTTTCCGGTATCATTTTTATCACACCCGTGAGGTTTGGCACGTTAACCCTTTTCCTAAAAGGTTGATTTGTCGGATTTTACGGTTATTTTGATATACGTTGATATTGTGTTTTTAACCACTCACTTCACAACGAATCAAGGCCAATCAAAGCATTGAGCTTTTTGTTTCATCTGTACAATATGAAATACTAAAGTGTTAGTTTGTATTGCTGTTTTTATAGGTCATTTTGGCAAGGAAGTAAGAATTACAGTGAAATCATGGGTAGTCAAACCAAATATAAATGAGGCCAAGCTTTTGTTATAATTTCAGTGAATTCATGGGGAGTAAAACCACGGGTGCTAATTTGGATCCATGATGCATAAGTTTCTTGGCAAAAGAGTAGCTTCGACAAGTTTAGTCACACCTCTTTGCACCGATTATGGTGGATCCACTGAATTCATATCTTGAATTCAATACCGTTCAAATACCAAGAACAGATTCAAATATATGCATATGAAATACTGAATAGATGAAAAGATGGCAAGACATTCCTAACTTGAGTGACTTTACAATCAGAATAAGATACTTCAGCTATACATGGGATGTAGGAGATGGTGTTTAAAATTTTCTGTTTTTGAAAGTTGTAATAATCAGAAAACCAGCTGCTCAAGAGTTTGAAAAATTCTGAGTTTTATATAAATTTCACATTGTTAAATAAAAAATATACCCTTTCTACCTTGATAGCATTAGAATCATGACGTCTTGAGAAAATATGAGCATACTCTTCATGTAGAATATTATGTTACCTATGAACAACAACAGAAATATTAGTCAACTTCGAGTCTATTTTAACAACTGAAACAGACTATATTATGTTGACCAAAGAAGCCCTCAATAATCAAGGTAATCATTTTCGATTAAGCTTACTGTTTGAAGCCTCTTAACTCCAGGCAACCAAAATACCGCCAACTTCAAAAGAGATATCAAACTATATCGGAACATTGTGCTGAATGAAGTTATCCCTTGCAAGGCCTCAAAAGTATCTGAAAATTCGACCAGAAAGGTCAAAAGAGAAAGATTGTCACTACAATACACAATACCTTAAATTTCAGCTCATAACTACAAAGCTCAACTACAACCTTTGGTGTCCAGGAGAAAACTTGCACCCGAGCCAAAAATCTACCAACAATAACCAATACTATAATAAATCAATAAATCATTCTCTGAGGAACAGTAAGCAAGATAGATCCATGTATAACAACTATCCACAAACATCCCTTGGAAATATAAAGAGATTAATTCCTTTGAACATTTTTAATACTCTTAAAATGGAGTGATGCAACAACAGGCCATGTTTGCTTTGATTTTGTAACGATAAAGTAGTACCAGTGTTTTGCAACATCTGTGATCTTGTATCCTGATATAAATGTTGGATTTTGGTCAGATCTAGCTGCATACACTTTTAGATATAACCTCTTTTGAATCAAAACTATTGATCAAGAGCATCAAGTTGAGAGCTTGTGTTTGAATCTGAGCTAGTCTTATTTCATACTATTGAGCTAGCTTGCAAACTTGTGACTGAATTAACTTAATTTGAAAACTGTAACAAACATATGGTCTAGCGGTATGTGACTATGTGAGTTACCAGTTGATAAAAATTTTATGGGTTCAAATCTCAATTGCAAAATGTGTTGCTAAAAGATTTGAAAACTTGTGTTCTATACTTCTATCTAGTGTCATGGCCTGGTGTGCATCATATGAACTTGGACATGTGGCGTAAATGGTGCAAAAATAATATAAGTAGTTGGTTTAAGTGTACCTTTTAATGAATAGCTCATGTTAGGTTGATCTTGATGTTGCTCAACAGATAAACGTTGTCAAGCGTGAGTATATCACATCTATGTTAATTTGATGTTGTTGACCACATACATGTCAGGTTTGTTGATGCCACAATTTGAATGGTTCGGAGTATGGGCCTTTAGGTACACACAAACACACCCACCCAAAAGAGGGGCAGACACCAGAGGAGAGAACCCGGGCAAACCCCCGTGCGACCTCACCTCTGCAAACCAAAAAACTTTTTTTTTATTATGATAAAAGGTGACCTGCCATGCGAGCGCACCCATCATGGCATAGGTCAAACAACAACAAAGTATGTAACAGACATATCCAGATCCTAATTAAATCAGAATCCCATAAAGTTTACAAAATTTAAAATACTGAAAAAGATGATGAAAAGACTCACGGTTGAAAGTTGGTATTTGCGCTTCAGCTTATTGATCTGGAACAAATAACTCGATCCTCCTAGCAGTAGCACAAAAGTCGCGACATTATGTCAAATATTATTTGAAAATAAGTCAACCATGTTCTCATATCTTAGTATTTAGGCCCACGGTTCAGATCTTTCATGGTTTATGTGCAATACCTGTAATTGGGTATTTGTTGTGCTTCCGTTTGTATGGAGTGCTGGTCCAAGCGTGTGGTGGTGATTTTCTTTCTGCAACCGGTGCACCTGTTGAAGTACCATGGTTTCGACGCGTTGAACCTTAGTATTTTGGCTTCTGCTGTGAATCTGACATCCTGCATTGTGTATATGAAATTTTAGACATTGTACCAATTAAACTAAAACCTCAAATAAAACCTAAATCTTTGTGTCTATAATCTCCAACTAAAAACTCAAATAAAACCTAAAGATAATCATAATTCTTAAACTTAAAAACTCTAATGCAAAAAATAAAAATATGACAGAGAGTTTTAGGGTTTGTTTTTTTTATTGAGAAAATATACGTATGATTTTGTTAATAATGAATGAATTAAGAAAAAATATATATTTAAGGAAAAGATATGTATAAAAAGTTTTAAAAAAGATAATTACTTAATATAATTTTTGTAGATAAATTGTATTTATTATAGGATTCTAATATAATGTTCGAATCTCACCATGGACATTTTTTACTAAATACGAATTTTATAAATAATTGCTTCAAAATTCCGAAAATTCATACATAAAATTAGAAAATTAAATATTAATAATTAGGTAGATTAATAAATTGCTTAGTTGGACAAAAAATGCTTATGTAGCATGAAAAATAATTACTGGGCATTGAGGTGGCATTGAGGTGGCATTAATGCCAAATGCCTCCTGTTATATATAATATATATATATATATATATATTTTTTTAATTTTTTTAATTTTTAATTTTATCTATATTAATATGAGCAATACAACTACAATACCTGATTTTACTAGTTTGTGTAAGAGGTATGATATAGAGACAACGATGAAATTAAGTTTATAAAAGTGATTGTATGCACAAACGTTTTCGACCTTAATATAAAGAAAAATAAAAGGAACGAAATATACAAATTCCTTTTAAATCAAGTGATAGTGTACCTCAGGCATTGATAGAGCCTAGCCTCCGACTAACCTACAAATAAGACCGTGCACGTGACAATTGGCGTAAAGCCTACTAGACTATCGTAAGGGAATATGCCAATATGCACGAAATCTATCCTACATTCAACGAAGCCTGGCCTCTAATCCACAACCTAAGCTAACGGAACCTAACCTCCAATCCGCAACCTAAGCTAACGGAGCCTAAGCTTACGGATCGCTAAATGACAAATAAAGAATATTGCACGAGCCCGATTAAGGTAATGTGACCTCTAATATTCCCGCAACACACGACAACTATACATGGACATGTTCCCTCTTAGAAGATACCACAACCTATGCTCGGAGCCTTCGTATTGGTTGACACGTACGTGTTTCCTTTAAGAATCCGATTGATACACATGGTACTATTATAAGGTTCTTTTCCTAAAGTTTGCTTATAAATAGCAATGTTATATCCACATTTCAAGTATGATCTCTCTATAAAATATTCCATCATATTTCGATGACTTATTCTCACGTCGGCGACGGTTCGTCGGGCCCTCGCCCTCGTGTTCTGGATAACATAATGTGTTATCTTTCTTATTCTTAGTTTCTCAACCGACTCAAGATTGCGCGGTCAACCAAGCCTCATTGCTTCTTTCATAATAACTGATTTTCCACAAATAAACCCTCTTCTGGTTCTGAGTTCTACAATCTGTTGTATGGTTAACAAATGCATTTAGAAAATCTCAAAACCTTTTATAAAAGGGTTGTGTTATTAAGACCCCCCTATGATGTGACAATAGGAGGATTTTGGTCAAAATGTACAAATCGTGATGCATACTGTATAAGCCCGCGATGCACAAGACCCCACAAATCCCTCCTTATAGGAGAGTCTAAATAACTTGTCCCTTTATAAAAGTTAACACCACAAATCGAAACTACATTACAACCTGTAAGAGTATCTCCAATATATTTGTATTTTTAGCACTTAGCAAAACTACACAAAAACTCCTTCAATGTTGAGACTAAACACTTACACTGTTTTAGTACCATGAATACATAATTGTCAAAAGAACATTAATAAATTTAGTGCAACTGCTCAATTATTCATGAGTCATGACATTAAAAGTTTAAATATTTCATTTTTGACCTTTTGATCTAGTCAAATTTACACTTTATATCCTTATCGTAGCTTAATTTGAGACTTACGCATTTCACGTTTTGTGTACTGTGTCATGGTATAAACTAGCGGGGTAGCCCGCGCTTTGCTGCGGGAGCGCTTTCTTAACGGCGTTAGATTCTTTTTTGTGAGTCCACTGGCATTTAAGAGGAACTGAAAATCAGAATCTTATAAGTTGCAACTAACAGTTATAAAAGAAACTGTATGTTAGGATTGTGTTATAATTTTAGGTGTCGGTTAGACCTTGTATAACCTTAAAAGGCCATACAACTAAAGGTAATATAGCGTCTTGCGTCATTGCTACTTTTGCATACATACATGCTCAATCAGTCAATTTTAGCAAGTTAGTCATTTGTATTCAGGATCATTTGAGTTTGAACTTTATTAACATAAAAAAACTTTGTATACAAAGGTGTCACCAAAAACTTGCAACTGTATAAAAAAACACACTGCATAACCCTTTCCTCTTGCTCTAGTTTCCGTATTTTGAATATCTGATGAATCAAGTCTTCAAACCCCCTTACCTCAGTTGGTCACCCATATAAATTGCTCGTTAACTTTCTTCCGCAATGACCAATGGAATAGATCCAGCCTACAACAGAACCGAAAAACACCAAAATCACAGATCACCCTAACTAATCGGTTAAGATGCATATTTATCATGATCCAATCACTTAAAAAATACATACTATAAGTTAACAAACTAACTATTCATGAGTTTAATTTAAATGTGTGCCTTGATTCAGCCAAAAACTCATTAGGTGACAAAAATGTTAATGATCAAATAGGTTAGTTGGAATTCATTTATACATGAAATTAAGACCTTAAAACTCCTTCAAGAATCAATATTGTTGTGCTTTCTTATGTTCATTCCTATCGTAACCCAAAAGTACTTTCTTTCATTCTTGGAAATATGAGAAAGGTTAGTAAAGAACCTGGAAAAACTTAATACTGCAGACTTGGTGTACATACGAAATGATAGTTTCTCTTTTAGGACTAATGCAATATATAATCAATTGAGAATTCATCAGGCATTCCATTCTTGTCTGTGAACTACCTGCACTGAATAAAGCTAAGTAGGATTTAAACAGAAATGATAGCTATCTAAAACATATCAACACGTTAAATAAGATGACCACGATACAACATCATTGTTACCCTACATTTTTGCAGATATTTAAAAATAAGAATACACTTTATAAACATTCAAATTCCTGTTTTCGAGATCAATCACAATAACAGATGCAAAACCAAGGGAAATCTGTAAGTTACCTTGCCTCTTTGAAGCCTGGAGCCACGTGGACTTATTGAGTTTCCAGTGGTCATACCTCCCCATGCCTCTTGCGACTTTCTCTCCCTTGCTGCTTGCCTAACTAACACTGGGTTATTTGATTTGTCATCGGGTACGTCCACATGCTATAGCAGCCACCTTTCCCTGGTAAGAAATTTATGTTATTATTATCAGAACTGTAATGAAAACCAATATGGTTGATGAACAGATGAGCTAGTGTTGCTAGCTACAGACATACAATAATAAGACATGAAATAAAGGAAGGATCTTTTTCAGTTTGACGCAACACGTGATAGGTTACTGATAAGGCTATAACAACCATGACCAACTCGAGTCTGCAAGCATGAGCAAGTGTAGTGACCATCGGCATGTCTCCTGAAAAATAGCATAAAATTCAGTGAGTTTATCATATCCTAATGATGTTCAGTGACCACATATTATTGCAATTAGAGGAGCGAGCCAACCTTAAGATGGAGACCGACGGTAATATGTCCAACACGCTTTCACCCATTCGACCCACTCGTTTAGCCAGTCAACTTCTGATACGATATCTTTAATATTACCTTCATCGCCGAATCTATTTTCTTTCACTGCATTTTCCAGTTTGTCTCTTGTAATAAATTTAGACCATATGCGAGTTGAGAAAATAACAATTTATGATAATCACATTAGAATAAGGTTCAAACGCATACCTGCCACCATCTGTATCAAAATGCTGAAACGCTTAGTACAAATCTTCTTCCATTCAAGTTTGTGTCGATGCATTGTTGTTGTCATGAAGTCAATGTAATCAATCGACCCATTTCCATCAATCCAACTTGCTTCAACTCAAGAACACTAATAATCTTACACCTGCAGTTGCAAATTAGGCGGCGCCGTTTTTCTACAGCAGCTACAGTGCAAGCTAATTCACCACTACCACACGCTCAACCACCACTAAATGTCAAAAGGCGACTTTATTGCAAGCCTTATAAAAGTTAATTATTGAGGCATCTTACATACTAATTACTGAAGCGCCTTATATACTAAATTAGATGGATGGTAGATGTTGTGTCAACCTGTACACGCAGCTGCTTCTGCAGATCCTCGAGCAGCGCTTCTTTCTGTAGCTGAGACTTGCCACGTAGCTGCTGTCTGCATAGAAATTGGTATTGTAACTTCAGTTCGTGATGCTAATATGCCTACAGTGACAATAATATAACAGGTTTAATGAGAATCCATACCGTTCACAAATTCTATTCTTATCAGTGTATTTCAAAACCGGTTATTTTACCTTCTTATCACGAATCCCAAAATCCAAACACGCCTACGTAAGGTTAGTTAAAAATATGTAGGTTAGCACCGTATAACGAATTTCAAAGTACTTATCTTAGCCAAGATAAATTACCAACATCGTATTATTCATATGAAAATGAGCCAATCAAATACTTGATCCATCACGTAATTAAAAGAAGATAAGGCTAAATTACCGCAACATGTTTTGCGCAACTCTCTATGTGCTCGAGCGTTTTACTCCCGAACGTGGCATTCGCTCCAGTTTGTGACATGCTACTTTGAGACTGGAAATACTTGTATACCATGAAAACTGCAAGTTCAAAATTTGAAGTCACAAACAATTATGATTACATTTTCGTGTGATTAAAGGCATATATGGCGATCCAAAAATTTAGGCTTACTGTCACTTGAATCTCCAAGCTTGTTCGTGTAGGCACAACATAGGACGCGTGTGTAATCTAAAAGCATGCATAATCTAGTCCTAGCAGTCCACTTTATCTAAATGACAAATTAAATCCGCAAACAATACTACACCAATCTATAGAAAATTAATAGACAATATAGAAAATAATTTTTTTCTATTTTTCCTCAGTAGAAATGAAGTACCAGTTTAGTGGTTTCAATTACAATAATGGTCTATTGCCATTTTGTACCTGACATCAACATTATGAATTTTTTTAGCCGTTAATCTCATGATCCCCTTATTTTTTGAGGGTGTTGGTTCTTTACGAAGCTTAAAGTACCCTCTAAATATTCTCATTTTTGGTGGACCTGTGAACATGTGATGCAGCAATATTTGACCATAATACTTAGATAGAGCAAGTTAGTCAACAGTATATATACCATAACGAATAAGATAGATCAAGTTAGTCAACAGTATATATATCGTAACTCGATGAGTGCCGCAAATATGAAGATGAGCCCCGATCATCTACTCAATCTGCCAGTTCGTTGAATGCCGTAAATATGAAGTAATGTTCTGGAAAGTCATCTTCTGCCAAAGGAATAACATGTGTGAACTTAGCAAAGGAATTTTATCATTTGTTACTCGCAACTGTAGCAACGCAAAAATTCTAGGCATATGTATAACACGCACCACGTATCAAAACTGTGCAACCATCGTCTGAACTTTCAAAAGTAGTAGCATGCCACAGTCTTATCAGCAATTACTGTTTCAGCACTTTCGCAAGCTGCTCCTATGCTATCAATTCTAGCCTGCAAACAGGGACACAAAATTCCTCCGTCATGCTTCGTTGACATCTATACCACAGGTTTTATTGTTATACATTCAGCTGTTACATAGGGTTTCAATGATACATAAAATAGCTACTAAATTAAAGTTGGAAAAAAAATGCTACGTTGATAAAAATGTTAACCCGTTGGCCATTACACATATGCCAACGTGACAACCATGACCTCTAATGTGGACAGTTACATGTATTCCTTTCCTATGAAGTGCAGTGTTGCTACATTTTGAGACAAAACACACATATATGGAAGAAATAGAGCAGCCTGTCGTGCCTTAGATGCAAAAGAAGCAATGGAAGAAATAGACCAGCTTGTCGTACCTCTGAATCTCAAAATCTCTCACAACGAACTTCAATCCATGTATGTTCCATCACGAAGAGTTGCAAACAACAAAAACAACCTAATAAGATCATAAAGTAAAAATTGTAAGTAAACACAAACCGACGCCAGAAAATGTACACATATTCATGTACCTGAGTGGGCTTATCAGGTTTGAAGAGGCTAAATTAGCTCATAAGGTAACAAAATAAGCTAATTAAATCAGCCCCTTTCTTATCAGGTTTCAAGAAGCTAAATCAGCTCATAAGCTAACAAAATTAACTAATCGATACAAAAAAAATATATTTACTGAGTGACCGAAGACAATAAATTTAAAAAGAAAATCTAAAAACACACAATAATTATAACAAAGGATTAAAACTATATATTAAGTACAACAAAAGCTTCGAAATGTGGAACTCTTAGGGGCAGAATTGCAAGTGCGGAACCGTATAGACAGGTATCTGATCCGTTATGGCTGCAAACACGATGTCGTGCTGCCCCGCCAAGATACGGATGAGTTTCACCCACCATGGTTCAGCAGCTTATTATAGCTTATGGGTTATTAAACTAACCTTTTGAATAATCAAGCAAGCGACAAAATAAGCCAATCCAAACCCACTGTTTGCATAAACTGTAGCTCATGGGTTATTAAACTTACCTTTTAAATAATCAAGCAAACGACAAAATAAGCTAATACAAACCCACTGTTTGCATAAACTCCAGCTTATAGGTTATTAAACTAACTTTTTTTCAATAATCAAGCAAGCGAGAAAATAAGCTAATCCAAACCCACTGTTTGCATATCTCTTATTTGACAAATAAGAGATACTTACACTTAGTCAGGTTCTCAAGCTCCTTGGAATACCTCACCTACAGAATCTTAAAATAAAAAAAAAAAAAAAAAAAAAAAAAAAAAAAAAAAAAAAAAAAAAAAAACGTATCATACTTCAAAATTAGCGAAACCTGCTGCAGCCACACCATCCATAACTTATTAATTGTAAATAATTTTTCAGATTCACAAACAAAGGTTGTTTAAGCAGAGTGACTTACATGTGGTTGAAGATTTCTCTTTACTTTGACCTTGTTCTTCAACATCTTTTTCCCTCTGTTCTTCGTCAATACCGAAATTCCTAAACTTCAAAACCCGGAAAATTAAATCTTTCGATTTATTAACAAAACCCCCAAATTACAACAAACCCCTAATCAGACTTGTATACATAATTTGGTACCTTTTCTTTGGCTTGTAACTCAGAGTTTGGTACTTTCTTTCTTTTTTGTTTCACTTTGTTTAGGATGATAGTAACAGATTTGATTGGCCTCTTGGTTTCTTATGTTTTGCAGATCAGAACTTTCTAGCAAGGTTGAAGTGAACACGTGGGTCTTTTAGAATGGCTGAAGACATGTATATGTATTTTAATATTGTATGTATATGTAAACATATGTATGGCTGCAACCGTATAGAAGAGTGAACAGCAGAATTGCAAACACACTTCCACCAATAGGGTGTTGCCAACACAGTTTTTGGTGTATAATTACATGTATAGAGCCAATGAAATTTTGACACACACCCATTTTTACCATATATTTTTATACCCCCTCAACCACAAATAGTATATATATATATAATATTTGATACTGGTACATTCATAAAACCGAGAAACCAATCCTATATTCCTATCATTACATATTTGACGAATATAAATATATATTGAATCTCATATCGTACCTATTACAAATTTCAGAGAAGCAAGTGTTTATTTAATTTTTTATTTTATGCAGGAGCGGAACAAGAAAGTTATGGTCGATAATGCAAACTTTGATAATTATTTGAAATTACATTACAAATTGGTTTGTTAAAGCGAAACATTACAAAAATAACCAGATATTTTAAAATTTTACACTACAAATATTTTCGCTAAAAGACCACATTCGCACTTTGCCCCTTCATGTCTCCACCTCTTGTGTCGTCTTGTGTCAAGTCCAAGTCCAACATAACATACATATGGAGCATCATTTTCGTATTCAGATACCGTGAATAATATTTATATGACAAATGAAAAATATTTCTAGATGAATAGTATCAAGTTTAATAATACAAATAGTGTAATATTTAGTGCTACGTTGGAGTAACCTTTTTTCTTTCCATTTACCTTTCTCTACTTCTTTTCAGTTTCCTACCTCCAATAGTCACATTAGCTCACTTTTATAAAAAAGGCATCGATACTCTCATCACAATATATATTACACCACTAATGCATAGGTTACGACATGAAACATATATAATAGTAGTATATGCAAGGTTATAAATAACGTGAGGCGTGGCGTGACGGCATGATCAAGCCATCTTTGCGGCTAAGGCGAAGCTTTTGCGTTTATAAGGCGTGACATAAGTCAGCACAAAGTATGGAAATATTTATATATTTATATCATAATTCATATATATCGAGTCTACAAAAACATGTGCCATAAGGCGGCGTGGCAGCATGATTAAGCCTCATGCCTTTGCGAGGCTTTTGCAAAGCCTTTGCGAGCCTTTTAGAACAGTGGGTATATGCATCAAATATTGTGGTGTAAGTATCAAGCCCCTTAAAAAAAATACACTTTATAAATAATACTTCACAAAAAATACTCAACACAAAATCACAAATCAAATAATAAATAATAGAAGAAAAGCAAATAGGTCTACAAATTACTCACAAATCTAAAAGCATGTATGATGTGCTATTGGTGTGCCAAATGCATGTCATTCGTGTGCCACCCATACCGGAGCATCGTGCCATTCGTTAGCCATACGTTTTGAGCCAATGCAATGGCTCAAGCCATTTGCATTCTTGTGCGTTTTTTTTTTTTTTTTTTTTTTTTTTTTTTTTTTTTTTTTTTGAGTGAATGGGTACTTTTAGTGGGATATTTTGTGAGACCTAATAACATGTTAGTGGTGTGTTATGAGGGAGTGTGTTTTAGTTTTTAGTGAGATATTTTGTGGGACTCAGTTAACGTCACCTCAGCTTTATCTCCCCTCTCACTTCCACTCACTCCCACTCAATCACTCACCATATATCCGTTTTGGTTACCATGTCTCATATTTCATTAAAATACCCATTTTATACAAAGTATAACTCACTCAATACTCTCCACACACTCACAAACTAAAAAAAAATATTAAAACAAAAGTGAGGCCCAAAATTGTCAGTGATAAATATTGATGAATAACTTACCAAGAGTTGAGATCCATATACAACTCAAATTGTCATAGAACCAATTAACCAATCACATCCATCCATTTTTTTTATTTAAATTAATAAAAAATTATTTTCCACATTTTTTTTAAAACAACATATCTTGCAAACGGTAAAACTTCAAACTACAAAAAATACACCATCGTGACGAGAATTAAATTATCTTTATATAGATATGCATTGTTATATATTTTCGACAAACTTTTTTTTTAAAAAGTTCGTCCAGAAAAATCACATGTGATTTTTAAAAATCACATGTGATTCGTAAAAAACTAAAAATCAAATCACATATGATTTTAAGAAATCACATGTGATTTTTACAAATCACATGTGATTTTTCTGGACGAAATTTTAAAAAAAAAAAAAGTTTGTCGAAAGTATATAACAATGCATATCTATAGAAAGATAATTTAATTCTCGTCGAGATGGTATGATTTTTTTGGCGTAACGATCAACGGTTTGTGAGATATTTAATTTTTTTAAAAAAGGTAAAAGTTTACTCTTTATATATTAAAAAAAAAATGAGTGACTATGATTGGTTCATTGGTTATATGACAAATATGAGTTATATATTGAACTTTTCTCCGCTTACCAAACCATCTCATTTTGGCGTGCCTTTTGTTATGTGTTTTGGGTGAGGCGTGAATGACTCACCAAACCAAGTGGTGAGTTGAGCACATCTTGGGTTCACTTTCTTTTATCTCCTCACGCACCACCAAAATACCCCCAATGAGACTCGCGACATGGAAACAAAAAACCCAACGATTCGTTACCATTGAGAGTGGCCTTAACCAAAAGTTAAAAAAGAAAGTGCTTATCAATAGTTAACCTTTATTCAAAAAAATAGTTAACCACTAATATCCTTTTCAAAAAGTCAATAATTAACCAACATCTCTTTTTAATAAATATATTTATTAACAAGTACATAAAGTCCCATCTAAAGAAAAAAAGTAAAACCATATAAACCGTGTTGCCAAATTAAACAATTCCCATTCACCATTTCACAAATCCAATCACAATCATAAATCAATTCAATTGAGAATAATGGAGGTCCGAAATGATACGGTTATGGACAATTTAACCACTACCGAACAACAACCGTTAAAACAGCCTAAAACTACTCCAGTTCCCGTTGATACTAATTCCGTTACTCAGAGGTATATAATTTTTATAAATTTTGATTGTTTGTTATATTATTTGTTAATTGATTGATTTTTTTGTAGGTTGCAGAAGGAACTTATGGCTCTTATGGTATGAATCTGATCAATCATATTCAGTTTTATGTATTTTATATTTTTATATACTAGATGATTACCCGCGCATAGCGTCGATAGTGTATAGTAGCGTTAATTGCGTGTGCAATTTTTTTTATGTATATATGGGTGCGGGGTAAGTGAGAGCGAAAAAAGTTTTTTAAATTGTAATTAGGGAAGGGATAAAAACTAAAATAAGAAGAATAAGAGGGAGAAAATTAAGGGGAGATGCATCCACATTTGCAGGTGCATTTGAAATGTGTGGTCGTGGTTTCTTCTTATCCTTCTCATTTTAATTTTTCTTTAATAGACTGTATTGTCTTATATAAGTAGGGGTATTTTAGTTTAATAACATTACTTATCATTTAAAATTAGATGTGTTTATGATCTGAAAATGCATCGAACTTAGACATGTTATTGTTTAGTGTGCATCGTACTTTTTTTTCCCCTATAGAATGTATAAAATTTTAATTTATCCTCTTGTGTGTATCATTTATTAAATTATAAGTTTGATACAAATGTATCGAACTTTACTTGTAATGATACACGCAATATGATGAATTAAAAGTGCATGGGCTCAATGGGGAAAAGAAAGTTCGATACATATTCAAATGGTTATCACTAAAGTATATAATAGTTTCACTTAGCCTATACGATATTTTTACGTTTGAGGCGTTTTTGCAGTGCGGGCACTCGAGTTTGTCTGAACATTCTTTCTACATAAAAGCGTTTGGTAGCATAGTTGTATCCGTATTTTTAAAGTGTGAAATGATGCAAATGCTTCTATTATTAGTGTTTCAAATAGTGGTGTTTAAACATAATCCAATTGCTAAATTCTGGTTGCTTGACAAGCATCATATTTTAAACGCCGAGCGCTCCAAAAACCGGACAACTAAATTCTGGTTGCTAGACAAGCTTGTCACCAAACCGGACAACTTTGTTAGTTATCAGCATATTTTTAAATTATATCAATCATAGGTTTGATATTGATAATACTTTTGATATATATGTGTAAGAGGGAGTATTCATGTCGGAATATTTGCTGCCGTTAGAGCCTTGCAATTTTTTTGCAGAGATAGATTAGATGTTACTGACATATAGGTGTCTATTTCAAGGTCTTTTACGATTGTATGGGAGTGTTTGTTATAAACGGGAAACGTCCCTAGCATGTAGCTAGCATATGGTTTATTGGAGTCGTTTACCATTGTCTGAGTACTTTTCCGCAAAGCACCACTGTGTGGGTACTAGCATGATGGACTGAGTGGTGTATAACTCCACTATTTGATGTTAGCGTGCCTCTTGTGTATAATTTGATAAGCAGTTGTAATGAATGATTGGCTATTTTTAGCGGTGTTCAACGATTTTGTTTAACTTTTTATAGACCGCTATCATCTGTTGTCTATCGTTCTTTGTTTAATTTAGTGCAGTCTCTCCTATTCTCTCTGTTTTTATTACTTTTGACATGGGCCACATGGTTATCCGTTTATTAGTTGAATAACAGTTAAAATTGTTGATTTGTATAGATGAGTGGAGATATTGGAGTATCGGCATTTCCAGAAGGGGAGAATATATTTACTTGGATTGGTACTATTGAGGGTGGGAAAGGAACTATGTATGAGGGTTTATCCTATAAACTCTCTTTACGCTTCCCTCTCGACTATCCTTTCAAACCCCCTCAGGTTAAGTTTGAAACATCGTGCTTCCATCCCAACGTTGACCAGTATGGTACCATCTGCCTCGACATCCTTCAGGTATACAAATCTTTATATAAGCTTCATCGTAAAAATAATCCCTATTTTAGGATTGTACTGAAAAAGTTGTTTATATATATGTGGATCATAATACATCAGTCTTCGTTAAAAATAGCTGTTTAGCTTCTAAGTTTATCAATTGCCAATAACAATGTTCATTATTGTTTCTTTTACAGGACAAGTGGTCTTCAGCCTATGACTGTCGAACCGTTCTTTTGTCTATTCAGAGTTTATTAGGAGGTTTGTGAAACCATTCATGAACTAGCATTCAGATTCTGAGTGGTGCTTATTGATTCAGCTTATGTTTATATCTTTGTGATGCAGAACCGAATAATGATAGTCCACTCAACAGCTCTGCTGCTGCACTCTGGAGCAATCAAGAGGGTGAGATGATTATTGCTTTATACTATCATAGAAACATTCTATATTATGAGTTATGTCGATAAGTAGTTTAATTTCTGTCTGAATATTCATGAACAATCCAATGTATTACTTGTCTCTATTGTCTTTATAAAACGGAACAAACTACTTTAGAATTCGAGCAAGATACAAACTTATGACATACATGATTTATCTTGCCAATAAGAATTGCCACCCTTTTATAAAGTTTTGAATAATGTCAATTTAGGATAATATTGGTCGGTCTATTATCAACATCCATCAACTTGGTATAACAATTATGATGGACGAATATGCAATTTTAGCTGAACATGATTGTTGAAAATTAAATGTACAAGACACACATGTCATGGTATATTTTGTAATCGAATGGAATGTGTCTATGGGAATTGTGTATAGTAATAATAATATTTTGGTTGCTCTGTTTGTCAGAATACAGAAGAATGGTACACAAACACTATGCTGCTGGAGAAGCCTCGGAGACCTGATACCAAATTCATGGGTCTACTTTTCTAGTAAGAAAGCAGTATTCACTGAAATCAAATGGGGTTTACAACTTAACATTGAACACTGTAAGGTCCATCATTTGTATACCCAGTTTCAGTCTGCTGTATAGTTTCCCCAAATAAGATCTATAAGTAGACTTGCATAAAACGTATATTTTCATTTTTATTATGGATTTTGAACTCACATATAAGAATCATAGAACTCGGTTGGTACCAAATGAACATACCTGAAACCTCTCTCTCATCAAATAAGAATAAAGAACTTGCAGACTATAAACAATCTTGATAAGGACACTCGAGTGTTTTGAGAAGGTGACTTTGGTGTTGTTGACTTCTTTCTTCCTGATTTCAGTATTTACCCGATTGAGTGTAATAATTTTTTCGTAATCAAGCTGTCGCCAGCATCTCAATCTTATTTATGAAGTAAAATGAAGATAAACTTGAGTTGTATACACGTATTATTTGCAAAGAAAGAGAAATATACAGGAAACATCAGTCTTTTTTGTACATCATATGCATGTAGCAGGTACTTGCTACTTATTACAGATATTATTTACTCCGTATATAACAATATACTGCACACCCTTTCAACCCGATCAAAGTTGCTTAAACATAATATCCAAATTATCCGTGTCGAGATCCTCATATGAATCATCAGAGGTGAACATATCTACAGGGTAGATGTCTTCGTATCTGATATTGTCCTCATTTAGAATAAACGGATTTTTTTCTTTATCGATTGCTCCGTTTTTAAAGAGCAGGCTGTTGCTGGCATCTTGAATTAGTTTGGGGGAACATGTTTCCATCATGGAGGGAAGATCTTGAGCAGCAAGAATCGAGGCCATCAACTGGAACTCTTTGAACCTACGGTCTGAGATGATGTCCATATTGGCCTTTGTAATCATGTATGATGAAGGGAGCTCCTGCGGTATGATCGGAAATTGACTTTGTGTCACCTTATTTTTTGGGTTTTCTTCTACCTGTGGTTTGTTCTTTGAATTGTTGCCTTTTTGGGTGATACGACATAGGACCCAGTCGTCTAACTGCCAAATGAAATAAAGAACACGAAACATACCAAATAATCAATAATATTGTATTCAAGTGCAAACTTGAGAATCTATTTAAATGGGGATAATTTGCTTACTCGCATTGATCCAGTTTGCCTTGATGATCGGCTAGATGACTCAGGCAGTCTGTACTCGCTCATTGTCCAATTAGTTTTGATACTCTGTGTCGGGTTGCCGGCAAAGAACGCTAATGCTTTCTTTACCCCGATCTTTCTCAAACCAGAAGAAGCAAAAATCGGTTTATCTTTTCCTGTAGCTTTCCAATAGCCCGAGCCTGCAGATCTATTAGGTCTCGACCCATTCGGGTATTTCCTATCCCTTGGGCTAAAAAAGAACCATTCCTCCTTCCCGAACAACGCCTTCCCTGCCAATCAAACAGAAACCCCATCAATCCTTAAACGGCACAACAAATATAGCAATAAAACACCAGAATCTTACTAGGAAGATCCCAAGGGTCGAAATTGTAAAGCTCGATCTCCCCAATCACTGAAGCGGGAATCGGCCTCATGTTCACCTTGTTTAACAAGTAATAATTTATGAGCTCTTCATCGGACGGGTGAAACCTAAAACCGGGTGGCAGATGAAGGAAGTCTTCTCCATTATCCATGATTCGATCGAAGAGGGTAAAACATTATGGGACTAATGCTATTTATATCCAAATTTAGGGACAATGTAAGACGAGATAAAAACTAAGAAATGTCGTTTTTGGTTAAACTATAGATTAAGTTTCGAAATTATAATGAAGATGCGGGAGTTAACGTTTATGTTGTTTACATTGTTATGACCGTCCCGAGGTTATGGAGAGAGAGAGACACCCGTCAAGTTGTTTAACGTTACATGTTTAACAAAATAATCATCTTCTTCCATTTTGAACATGTTTATTTTGCTTGTCACAATCATACAGCTGTAAAAATTGTATGGTATATGAAAGTGTGTATTTATCATTAGTTTTAACTCTTGTATAACTTTTGGTAAAACCGTAAAATGTTTTGTGTAGACATTGTAAAGTTTGGTCACATATAAAGATGTTGAGGGAGACTACTTTATTATAAAACAGTACAATGTATTTCGTATTCGATGGACATAAAGGAAACTCACTGGGTGTTTAGGATTGCCTTTATTTTATTTTTATGTAAAAGTACAAGGACTGAGTTGTAACAATTGTAGAATAGAAGAGCTCATTATGTAAAGTTTTCTTTTTAAATACTTTGTTTCCCACACATTTGAGAATAACATAATACAACCGTTTTCCTCCCTTTTCATTGTCTCCTTCAATTTCTCTGTTTCTGCCATTGTTATCATGGCATCAGAGCTAATCAACAATCGCGAATTCACATGTCTATTCACCTACTGTTCATTACAAAGTGTGTGTTTAATTGTAATTGATCTTGTGTTGTTTTCGCGCGTAAATTGATCAAATTAGGGCAAATTCTTGGGTTTTCTGTGATTAAACAAGATGTTTGATCAAGTGAATCTTAATGCTCCTGCTTTGTTTCAAAACCCTCTTTATCTTCATCCCTCAGATGGCCTTGGATCATTGACACTTCAAAAAAAGTTGATTGGTTCACATAATTATAGGGCATGACGTAGGGCTGTTGAGATTGGTCTTTCAACAGGAGGAAATTGGGGTTCATTAAAGGTATTGTTCTTCGTTCCACAACTGATCCTAATCTTGTTGAATTGTGGGATACTTGTAACAATATGGTGATATGCTGGATCTTAGGATCTGTTAGTGAATCAATTGCTAGATCTGTTATGTTTGTTGATACTGCTAGTTATGGTTCAAGAAAGTACAAACTGAATAAAGATACTTATGCTATTAGTCAGTCTGGTGGTTCCATTAGTGAGTACTTTACTAAGATGAAGTGTGTTTGGGAGGAATTAGATAATGTGAATGTGTTGCCTGCAATTACTGTTACTTTTGAGATTTCAGTTTTCTTGACTGCATTGGATCAACAAAAAGAGGAAGAGAGGTTGTTTCAGTTTCTAAATGATCTTGATGAGCATTATGGTAATTTGAGAAGTTAACTGCTGTTAATGACACCATTTCCAAGTGTGGAAAGTGCCTGTTCATTGTTGCAACAAGAAGAGTCTTTGAGGGTGTTGTTTGGTACTAGTTCGTTTGAGTCCACAACTTTGTACAGTAAGTGTGTGGTCAAAGATAAGTGTAGTACTTGTGGTTTCAAGTGGCATCCTCCTGAGAGGTGTTGGGAGAAAGTGAGATATCCTGCTTGGCATCCAAAGTCAAAGTTGAATGTGAACAAGCAGGTTAAACCAAGGGATGTGCAGACTGTGCATAACAATTTTCAGACAGGATCGAAGATTGATGCACATGTTGAAACTCGAAATATCAGCTTTACACCACAACAGTTTGAGTTGCTCTTGAAAATTGTTCAACAGATGAAGCTTGAAGCAGATGATGGTTTTGGTCACCAGTTTGCAGCATGTATAGCTTGTCTTAATAGTCAATTAGATCGGCTAGATTTTCTTGATGAATGGATATATGGCACAGGAGCAAGTGATCTGACTCCTGAAAATGACCAATTTTTGGATCTTTATTTGCTGAAAATTAAGCCCCAATTAGATTGCCAGATGGTAATACTTCAGTTATTTCACATGTTGGGAAAGTCAATTTGAAAAATAGTATGTCACTCAAAGATGTTCTGGTTGTACCTTCATTTAAGTTCAGTCTTTTATCAGTTCTAAAACTCATAGTATATGACCAATGTGTTTTGTCATTTTATCCTAAATTTTGTTTTGTTCAGGAATTGACAACCAAGAAAGTGAAGGGACTGGGTAAGAAGAGAGTTGGACTTTATCATCTTGTGAATGTGGCACTTGAAGAGGTTGATAGTGTGTTTACTACTTTAGTTAATGTAGGGGTGGCAATTTTTGACACGACACGATAAACGACACGAACCCGACACGAAGTTAAACAAGTTTGGGTTGAGGATAAATAGGTTTGTGTCAAAAACGGGTCAACCCGTCTAACCCTTTTAATAAACGGGTCGTGTTTGGGTTGAGTAAGTATTAAACAGGTCAACCCGTGAATCCGTTTAAGTATATAAGATCTTAAAAATAAAATATATAACCTGGTTTTTATGTTGGATGCGGATTAAATGTATTTTGTTATTTACTTAGTATGAGTGAATTATAATTTTATACCTTAGATATCATGAGAATTGACGCTTGTAATTCATAAAATTGTCGCATAGTTATTTGTATGTTATTCTTATCATATTTTAGATCCTTATATCATTTTTTGCGTTTAAACTAGTTAAATCGACAAACCACCAATTTTATTTACTGCTTGACCTATTTACTTAAATGGGTTTAACGGGTCACAAATGGGTTACACGTGTTATGCAGGTCTGGGTTAGGGTTGAATATCTTGACACGATTAATTAATGAGTCGTGTTTGGGTAAAGGCTATACTAACCCGCCAACACGCGAACCCGTATAGGTTAACACGAACACGACTCGATTGTCGCCCCTAAGTTAATGCAACTCTTGGTAAATTGCTTTGTCTGCTGTAAGTAAGCTTGTTTCTTTGAATAACGATGCAGATAAATCTTAGTTACCCCTGGATTCAAACTTACTTGTGTCATTGTCTAAGTTCAATGTAGATAACTGTTTGTCTTGTCCCATGGCCAAATTTTCTAAACTACCATATTCATTCAGTAGTTCACATAAGTCAACTGTCTTTGAACTTATTCTGGATGTGTGGGGTCCTTATAGGGTGCATACAAATAGTAAATTCTAGTATTTTTTGACCATATTGGATGACTGCAGCACGACAACTTGGACTTATTTACTTGTTAATAAGTCAGACAGTTTTATAGTTTGAAGACTTTTCTTAAGATGGTTTCTACTCAATTTGATAAGAAAGTCAAAACTGTGAGGTCTAATAATGCTTTGGAATTTGTTAAAGGATAATGTGGAGTATATTTTTCTCAGTTGGGGATTGAACATCAAACATCATGTGCTCACAGACCTCAACAGAATGGTAGAGTAGAGAGGAAATACAAACATATTTTAGAAACTGCAAGAGCACTGAGACTTCATTTACATATGCCTTTGAAATTTTAGGGTGATTGCCTTTGGAATTTGTTAAAGGATAATGTGGAGTATATTTTTCTCAGTTGGGGATTGAACATCAAACATCATGTGCTCACAGACCTCAACAGAATGGTAGAGTAGAGAGGAAATACAGACATATTTTAGAAACTGCAAGAGCACTGAGACTTCATTTACATATGCCTTTGAAATTTTAGGGTGATTGTCTTAGTACTGATACCTATCTAATCAACAGGATTCCTTCATAGGTGCTTGATAACAAAACCCCATATGAAGTTTTACTTGATAAGAAACCAGTTTATGATCATGTAAGAGTGTTTGGTTGCTTTGCAGTAGTAAGTAATCCCATTGTATCCACTGATAAGTTTGAATCCAGGGGTATTCCTTGTGTATTTCTAGGATATCCAAATCATCAAAAGGGGTATAAGTTCTATAATCTGCTCACTCATTCATCTTTTGTGTCTAGAGATGCAGTTTTCTATGAGCAAATTTTCCCTTTCTCAGCAAAAAGTATTCATCAGTTTTTGTCTCCTCTTCCCACTTTTCTACCTTGTCCATTTACATTACCCAGTGTGTTTGAAGATGAGAGTTTTACTCCTAATGCTGTTCTTACAAATGTAACATCAATTGCTGAACATGTTCACAATGATCCTCCTTTAGTCAATGACTCTTCTCAACCATCTGCTTCCTCTTAAATACCACTTAGAAGATCTAATAAGACTTCTACTTTGCCAACAAAGTTGAAAGACTTTGTTTTACCTCACATTCCTAGAGCAAATCAAGTGTGCCAAAGACTCCTGTTACCAAATTTTCAAGCTTTGCTTAGTACTCTAACAACTCAAAATGATCCAAATTCATTTAAAGAAGATGTTAAAGACCTTGTTTGGTGTGCTGCTATGGACTATGAGCTACAAGCATTGGATGAAAATGGCACTTGGGAGGTGGCTGTCCTTCCTACAGGAAAGAAGGCTATTGGCTCTCATTGGGTTTTCAAAACAAAAGTGAAAGCAGATGAGACTGTGAACAGAAAGAAGGCTAGGTTGGTAGTATAAAGAAATAGACAAAAGTATGGTGAAGATTATAAAGAGACTTTTGCTCCTGTTGTTAAAATGATTACTGTGAGGTCTTTGTTGGCAGTTGCAGCTCTAAAGGATTGGTACACGTGTCAAATGGATGTGTCCAATGCTTTCTTACATGGAGATCTGAATGAAGAAGTTTACATGAAAGTGTCTTTAGGATATTCTGGTAAGGGGGAGAGTGTAAAAGAAACCTCTTCACTAGATCCTAATTTGGTCTGTAAATTGAAGAAGAGCTTGTATGGTCTCAAACAAGCTCCAAGGCAATGGTTTGTTAAGTTATCCTCTTTCTTGATATCTTTTGGATTTACTCAGTCCAAAACAGATTATTCTTTGTTCACATACTGCTATTTTGGTCTATGTGGATGACTTGTTAATCACAGGGAATGATGCAGTTCATATAGCAGATCTTAAGTCTTAACTGAGTTCTATGTTTCATATGAAGGACTTAGGTGATCTCAACTATTTTATGGGATTGGAAGTCTCAAAAACATCACAAGGTATCTTTATATCTCAGTATAAGTATGCTACGGATTTGTTGAAAGAAGTTGATGTGTTGTCTAGCAAACCATACAAATTACCTATGGATCCACATTTGAAGTTACAAACAGATGTTAACACTCCTTTAACTGATCCAGATGTTTATAGAAGATACATTTTGAAACCCATTTATTTGACAATCATAAGGCTAGATATTTGTTACATAGTGTAATTACTCAATCATTTATGCAGTCTTATACTTTAGTACATATGCAAGCAGTTAAGCATTTGTTAAGATACATGCTCCTTTCACCAAACCATAGGAATTCTCCTAGCAAAAGACCTAGTTGTGAAACTTAAGGCATTTTGTGATTCTGATTGGGCTAGTTGTCCCTTTTCTAGAAGGTCTACAACTTGATATTGTGAGTTACTGGGTGATTCTCCAATTTCTTGGAAATCCAAGAAGCAAGTTGTTGTCTGCAGAGGCTAAGTATAGAGCTATGGCTCTCACATGCTGTGAAGTTACTTGGTTGGTGAGCCTTCTCAAGGAGTTGGGCATTAAAGATTTTCAACCAGTGGATCTGTTTTGTGACAACCAAGTTGCTCTTTACATAGCTGCCAATCCAGTTTTTCATGCTAGAACCAAACACATAGAAGTGGACTGTCATTATGTCAGAGATCAACTAAATGCAGGACAAATCAATTCATCTTATGTTCACACAAAAATCTCAATTGGCATATGTGTTTACCAAAGTAGTAACTGTGGAGCAGCAAAATCAACTATTGTCCAAGTTGGGAGTGTGTGTTCTACCCCACTCTCCACTTGAGGGGAAGTGTAAAAGTACAAGGACTGAGTTGTAACAATTGTAGAATAGAAGGGCTCATTATGTAAAGTATTCCTTTTAAATACTTTGTTCCCCACTCATTTGAGAATAACATAAATATAATCGTGTTTCCCTCATTTTCTTTGTCTCTTTCATTTTCTCTATTTCTGCCATTGCTATCATTATACTTTTACGTAGACGAGAGGTAATGGTCACACTGGCTCACCTCACCACCTCAGCTTTCTCTTTTCTTGCATTCCTTCTCACCTTTCATCCCTAATAGTCATACCCACTCACGTGTCAACCAATTTTTTTAATTAAACTTTTTATTCATAAACTAAAAATATTACATATAATAATAAAAACATAAACGCACAAAATTAAACATATTTGCATATAAAAACTGCTTTTCTGTTTAATAATCGAAAAATAAACAATCACAAACACCTTCTTAGACTGGTTAGTCCTATGTGTCAATCACTAGTCTATGAGCCTACTTGCTCCGCCTTTACAAAACTTATTTTGGTTATAATATTGTTTAGCTATCCAAATAAAATAAAGAATGTCAATGTGAAAACAACTTGCTCTAAAAATTTGGCTTGGAGCGGTTTGAGACGGTTTTTGATTAAAATCAAACTTCGAACTGAAAATTTCGCTGTTTGAAAATTACAAACCATTTGGTTTCGATTTTTCTCATTAAATCGGTTCGGTTGGTTTCAGTTTCTTATTCATTTATTCTTTTTTAACCTTTGGATTTACCAATAAATAAGCTAGTTAGTTATAAATCGTCATAAGTCCTAACCTATTTCATTATTATTTCGTTCAAATTTCAATCGATAAGAAAAATAATTGCAAGTTTCCCATCAAACATAGAAATTATGTTTCCACAGAACATTATTCAAACGAGATTAATAGTAGTATACTAACATAACATTTAATAATCCAAAGCTATCATATAAAGTACGAATTGAAAAATATAAAAATCCATAAATATATGAAATTCTTAGCATTTTAAACAAGTTTTGCAAAAGTACAAAAGATATATTGTTGAACTTTTCGTTAAAAAAATTAGTTTAAATCTTTTGAAAATAGATAAAGGCGGGGCTGGGCGGTTTTTTTGGTTCGGTTTTTCATAAACAAACAAAAACCGCCCCAAACATTCGGTTTTTCTAAAAATCAAAACCGCCCCGTTAGTTTATTATTTAGTTCGGATTTTTCAATGCGGTTTTTTCGGTTTCGATTCGATTTTTTGGTTTTTGTGCTCACCCCTACTAAAATCGTAAGTTATCAGCAACTTCATTTATAAAGATCAATAGATTCCAACTTTCTAAAGTTTTAGTAATCTTTTTGAATTATCCAATAGTTCACATAACAGAATCTCTTTGCACAAGTAATTAGCAAAATAACATGTGTGTTTGTCTTGGCCTATATATCGTTTTCTTTGACATGTTATTCCAGACTGTCTTGGGTACAAAAAAAGCTGGAATCGGATAACGATATCGCTCTCACTTTTGACAAAACGTCGATAATATCAACGGTTAAACTTGTTAATTTATTCGTGGTTCTAATATGTATGTTTGACTTGGCTATAATTATAGTCTATTTAATACGTTATAGTATTTGTTTGTAACATTCTTTCGCGTAAAGATAGGTGAATACAAAGTCTTTGTTTAGTACATACAACTTGTTACTTAAGTTTCTCATATGTGGGAAAATCATTACAAGTACTTCGGTATATCCGAATTAGTTCAAACAAACTTTCTTATTAGCGACTTACAAAATTTAACGTTTAGTACTATTACAAACGATAAAACATGCACATCAGGAATGTTAGAGCCTAGGAATATGCTGCACCGCTAAATGGGTGTTTCTTAAATTAAGTGGTTTGAACTTTAAAGTGATGTCTAATTTAGCTACTTATTTGAGAGAGATGGTTTTTGAGAGTCTCCCTAATAAGAGAAAATAAATGTTTGAGCTCACTCATAACACTCCCTAAGTGCAATAAGGATCATCAAGAGAACGACATTCCCTTGCCACCTTAGCTTTCTTTAGCCTGAATTACTTCATAACCGACTTGGTGTAATCAAGACACTTTTTTTTTTTTTTTTTTTTTTTTTTTTTTTTTTTTTTTTTTTTTTAATTAAAATTTTATTAATAGTAAAAGTATCCCTACTCTATATAAAAGAGGGTTTGTTTGAATCACATCTCCCCTCAAAATTCTGAAAAAATGACACCTGGCATTTTAACTCCCAAAACTACTTGCACCGTCTGATCATTTTATTATCCCGCCCAAAACAATAACCTCTTCACTCATTGATTATCAATCAATTCCCCCAATTACCGGATCTCATATCACCTAAATTCTTTTCCATTTAATCAATCATCATATAACCTCAATCAATTGAAAACACACAACATCAATGTTATAGCCAAAAAAATACACACAAATCGAGTTACATCATCTACCAATTGGAGGTATTCTTTAATTATCTTATTTCTAACTTTTTGTTATGATTGAATTTAATTAGGTTAGCCGATCAATTTTTTTGTATAATAAATTTGAGATTAGTTATATACACGATTATGGATTTTAAGTGTCGATTTAATTTTTGAAATCAACATGTCTCGATATGAACGAATTATTATCAAATGAATTATACGGATTCTTTTTTGGGATATAATTTTGGTTTCATTTTGAGTATTAAAAGGGTGTTCCGATGGAATAAGTGGGTTGATTATTGCCGGAAAAGTATTCCAGCGCCTAATTAACGCATGATTTATGGTACTATCAATTACAGGTTGTTAACTTTATTTTGATAATTTTTTGTCTAAATTACATGTTATTATTTTAACCTGGATGATGATAATGAATTATGCTTTTTGCTTTTTGATGATACTAAAGAGGTTGTTTGGGATTGCATATTTGTAACTCCTTATCAAGGGGTTGTCTGGATTTGCTAATCGAAAATGAATAAAGGGTAGTTTAATTCTAAATCAGAACATCCAATATTACAGGTTGTTCTAATAAGCAATCCAAAGAACCCCTTTTAATGATTTAATTAAAGGCTGCTTAGGGTTGCTTATAAATGAGCACTTTGGAATTATTAAGTTAAAGGATAGTTGGTTACGTCTTTTTGACAGAACTTCGTAAATATGCTAAAGAGATGTAACTATCATTAATATTTGATGCAGGTTAAATCATCTAAATCTATTGGCTTTGTTGGTTCAGATTTCAAGATCGGAACTTCAAGATGCGAATATGTAGAACGGAATCTTTATTTAGGTAATGGATATTTTGCTTTTAGTACGTTAATCTCGATTTGGACCCAATAATGCTAAAACGATTTCATTTCTTTTGGGTGGTCATGGTTTATGGTACATTTGTGTGTCTTTCATTGTATACGTATATTTATTTCTTTTGGGTGGTTGTGGTTTATGGTATATAAGTGTAAGGGCTATAACAACATCAACCTTGCTTTATAATAAGATAATTCGAGTTGTTAAAGGTTGTGAAGTTGGCGGATGTGCAAGCAAGGTAAAGAATGCTATTAGTGAAAACAAGGATGAACTCACGAGTCAGAATGCATAAAGCCTGGATAGAGTAATCATTATGTGATGACGCTTTATGATGAATTTTTGTAGGTATTAACAGATTATGTCGATTTATATAGTAAATTTTATTTATAGGAGTTATGTGAATTATAGTTGTGGCAAACTGCCAATAATATACTGGATAACATGTCATAAACCTGTCAAATTTTATACGCTTTAAACGAGTCAGGTTTGGTAGATCCACTAAATCTGTTATGTCAATCTTTAATTTTCACTTTCAGAAAACGTATTGGATTTATTCTTACCAGGACAATTATTCTTACAAGATGCAAATTGAAATACCCCCATAATCCTGTTTCTTTGAAATTATTCAGTGCTATATCAAAGTTGTTTCTATGTGGGTGTTACACTTTGATTTTTGAGCTTCAATTTTTTGTCCTAACAAATTTTCAGATTGTTGGCGAGGCATTTAATGATGAATGTGTATATTGGTGCTTAAAGTTCAAGACGGTTTCACAAAAAATTGCTCAAATTGATCCAGTTAACATTATTTAGTGAAGTTTTCAACCAGTTGATGCAGACCCACCTAAACAGGCGGCTATTTTTTTCGTTTCCTTTCATCATTGGAGGGTATGGTACACTTGCTTATTTGATTAGAAGTATGGTATTTTGTTTAATTATGATCGTATCATGTTAGCTTGAGTTAGCATATGCCTATCAGTTACATTTGTAGCTTATTTTGGGTGAAGGGATTAGGTTTTATGTGGGTTTGACAGTTTCAGAACCCTCTAGACAAGTGGGGCGGGTTTGTTTACGATCAAAATAGACAAGTGGGGCGGGTTTGTTTTCGGTCAAAAGTCAAAATAGGTCAAGTTGAAACATGTTATCTTTTAGTACATGACCAAACTAGACTTCGGGTGTCTTTTAACTCGTTTGACCCGTTTGAGATCAAACAAAGCGCGAATTAACCTGTTTATCAGTAAATGAGTCAAAATTAGAGATGGCTACAGGGTCCGGGCCTAAGAAGCGGTCTTAACATTGGCAAAAAAAGCATGCTCTAATCAAGCTCGACTCTAATCACTGGAAACTATGCATAATTTGGGCCTACCAGGCCTAATCAGACTCGATCCAGTTTGTTTCGAATATACTCTTTAATTCCAATTAACAGATTATGCTTATTTGGTTATAGTGAAACTGATTGGGAAACTTCAAGACGGAACTGTGTTTTTGAATAAAAGGGACAATAAGGTGTCATTCGAGTTCAAACTAGACGAAGGTGGGTCCCTTTCTGGTGTCAAACTGCAAATATTTTTGAAAGAAATGGATAAAGGAGGACTAACGAAATGGAGTCATTTTTTTATGACAGAACAAGTTATTGACAGGCTTGATAGAGGTGTAAAGACCATGAAGAAAGGTGAAGTTGCAATCCTAGGAAGATGACCATTTCTTCTTAGCTTTGTCCCGACCCATTGCTCACACTTCTTCCCGAACCTCTTCCTCATAATCATCCGCTTCTTCGTTTAGATCCAAACCACCGTGTGCTGAGTTTGATGTGCCGTGTGAGGTGGTTTCGAATGTCTTGGATTCTTTTGATCTCTTTTTTGTGATTTGTAATATATTGGCATCTCAACATCTCTCTAAATACTATGATCCTTCAAAAGTCTCCAACACTCCGTCATTGTGAAGTCCTGATTGTACATCACGTAATATTCTTTACATGCTTGTTCGTACATAGTTAGGTCACGTTACCCACTCTCGTGCCTCCGTTTTATATCATCGTAAATGGCACAAAATTGACC
The DNA here is from genome assembly GCA_019973895.1 of Chrysanthemum seticuspe. Taxonomy (NCBI): domain Eukaryota; kingdom Viridiplantae; phylum Streptophyta; class Magnoliopsida; order Asterales; family Asteraceae; genus Chrysanthemum; species Chrysanthemum seticuspe. Next base: position 25,280,973 of record BPTQ01000008.1, read on the forward strand.
AATTTTAGGATGAAGCCTATTTTTCCATTTGGTACAAATGGCATCCTATCCTCTTGTTGATTCACCCATTTCATTCTCAAAGTAAGTCACTACCTCCCTCCAAAACCCCCTAGTCTTTTCAGCGTTTCAGTTGTTGTTGTTTTTCAACGTATCGATCCACGCTTTACACAACGCTAACTCTTCTGCTGGGATCCATGGTATTGAGAGGTAGCGTTTATAGTCGTCTTGTCTTTTTGACGCCATTTTGTAATCTTCTTAGCTTTAACGGGCGCCACCTCTTCGACGGGGGATTCGTCTACAATGGTTTCGAATGGACATTGACACGAACCTTGGCCCATAGATAATCTTGACCACCACCCGAACCTTGACCCGTAGAATAATCTTGACTAAAAAAGACAAATCCATATCTATGTCAAGATTAAGAGGGTTATCCGGAGAAAATCATTGAGAAGATTGAGGTTGTTGTGAATCGAATTGGTTAAAAGGTGGTGGTGAATCGAATTGCGGATGATATATCGAATTTTGTTGTTGTTCTTTGTGACAACTGGCAATTTAGGGAGTTTATTTTAGGTAACCGCATTACGTTAAACTAGACCGAGTTTTGCCTTTATCACTATTTTTATAAACCATGACTTGATTTATATCGTCTATTGGTTTTTATGACTTATTTCATTATTAAATGAGTTATCGTATGAGTTTTAACTCTATTTGGTAGGAAGTATTCGATTCGGCACTAGAAAAGCCTAAAACAAGAATTATTGTAACTTGTAGACCGTAACTCAAAATTTGACAAATAAATAGTCAAAACTCGTGGAAAAACATAAATAACGATGTTAGAAAGTTGAATGAACGTTGTAAGACACTCCGTGGGACAATATATGAGCTCGGGAATGGGTAAACGGGATAGTTTACGAAAAATGGCGACCACGACCCCTCCACTTCTACATGGCCGGCGCCCCCCTCCTCCCCTAAATAATTATTTTCAAGTCCCTAGCTCCTATGTATAAATACCCACCCACTACCTCATTTGCTTAGTTGGTTTCTCTCACTAAAAACACACACACATATTCACTTTCTCTCTCTAACTCTCTCTCTCTCCCCAAATAAACCCTAACCCTAGCCACCACCATCATTGGCCGCCGCCACCTCCGGCCATATTCCGGCCACACGACGGCGAGTGGTGCTACACCTCCACCACCATATTGAAGCTCTCTTTCTCCTCTTTTCAACCATATATTACACGCTCCATTTGGACTTCAATAACACCTTCAAATCTTTGAATCAAGATTCGTACTTTTAGGGTTTCAAGTGGGTTTTGCAATTGGTGATTAGATAAGGTAAATGGAACAAGCTTTGAGCTTGTTAGGGCAATAATAAGCCACGAATTTGAAATTAGGTTTTCGACCCTGTGAACAAATTTGGGGCTTTTGGGTGGAACATGAAATTAAAGCTAATTAGTGACTAAATAAACAAGTAATTAGTGTTTGGTAAATGTGTGGTGTATCAATTTGATGGGTTTGTGCATTTAGGGTTTAGTTGCATATTTTTGGTTAAGATAGATGATGGGTTTTGTGTTTGGTTAGTGTTTGGAGCTTGAATGATTGGTTTTGGGTGTTGTGGAATTGATTTGGTTGTGTTTGGTTATGAGTTATGGGGCGTATGATAAGGTTTTAAAAGGTACCATTTTGAGGGGTCGTTTAAGTCCTTATTTGATCACTTTTGTATCCGTTATTGCTTAATATCGTTCCTTTTCACTTTTTAGGTCTCGTGAAGGCAAAATGCTGGAATGGCACTTATTTGGACGAAAAGGCGCGAATATATGAAGAAAATGGCCAAAGTCAAAATCGAGACACTCACAGTTGCTGAAAGTAGAAGGCGACGGCGTCAGGTGCTATTGGCGACGCCGTCCCAAAATTATTGTGACGATCCAGTACCCAAAACTCGTATTTTCAAGTGACGACGTCTAGTTGTGGAAGAGTAGGCCGTCGCTACTCAGACGGCCTATATGCAATCCAGACGACGTCAGAAGCTGAAGAGGACGGCGTCACGGACATAAGGTGACGCCGTCGCAAGGTTAACGTGGCCAAGACGAAACCCTAATGGCGGCGACACGACGGCGTCACTAAACATAAGGTGACGCCGTCGCAATTGTAATCTTATATATAGAATCCGAATTTTTCAGTCTTTGTGTGGAGAGTCTTTGGAGTAAAAACATAAAACCGAACCTAAGGTGTCTTGTACAGTATTTTAGGGTTTTAAACCCTATCTTACATCAAGATAAGTCTTTACTTCATTAATTCAATTATGTCTTTGATTATTTGTGTGTATGCTTGCATGTTCTCCATGTCCGGCTAATTTATTTGTGTGTTTGCTTAGGAAGTATGAAACTTAATTATTGAATATTGATTGGTTGTTTCTTATCTTAGTTGATTAATGATCTAGTAATGCGATAGGTCATTCGTTGTGTACTTAATGCTTGATTCATCTTTGTGAACCTTAGAATATAATTACCTGAGTAGTTGTAGGCTAAACCATCCAAAGAGCGCCTTAGAGTAGGAGTTTATAATCCCTAGTGGGTTTGTAGACAAGACCCTTTGGTAAGTTCGAAGAGTTAGGGAGAAACGCATACCCTACAACTTTAGACACACAACGCAACTAGGAATAAGACGTGACACTCAACCATCAATAGGAGATAATTAAGGAGTAATACAAACTAAGTAAACACATCTTTAAACTATCATACGAGCACACATTAATTAGACATAGACTCCCACAACCTTAGTTTAGATAATTAGATAATAGTAGAGTAATCGGTAGAAATACCAAACCCCCAAATCCAATACCCGAGATTCGTACCTTTCCATTTTCATAAAATATAAAAAGATAAAAAATAATCTTCCTCAACCTTAACCTTAGCGTAGTAACTCCTTACTAGCATTCCTATTCCCCTAGAGAACGATATCAATACCCGTGGCTTACCCTAATTACTACACTACAACGATTAGGTTCACTGCCTAGGGTGTTATAAAACTTGCTCGAAGAAAAGGAAGTTCCTTTGACCCCGAACGACGCGTGTAGCGTTATCAGTGTACGAACCAAGGAACCCACGTAGGGGTCTTGGTTGGTGTCGTACGTGACCTACTTGGGTCATGGGTCCGAGTCGGGTCAATTTGGTAGCTTGTTGGTTGATATAGTTGAGGTTTGGGTGAGAAGCGTGGAGCCGAAAAGCTTCTAGAGCTTGTTTGGTTCACGTGGTCTAGACCATGACCATGTCATGACCATTAGGGTCATAACATTGCTTTCGAGTATATTTGGTCGATTGATTGGTTGGCGAGATTGTTTTGAGTTGGTTTGGGATTGAATTGCGATATTGTGACTTTTACATTGGACTTGATATATATATTGTTGACTTTGAGCTACGTCGGCGTCACTTTGACTTTTTAGTCAATAGTTGACTCCGACAAAGCCGTAACATGGACTTTGATATAATTTGGACTATTGATTGATTAAAAGCCGAGAAGTTATGACTCGTGCTTGTGGACTCGAAACAAATAACGATATGAGATTAATAATGGAATTTGACGAAATATATATATATATATATATATATATATATATATATATATATATATATATATATATATATAGACAAGCGTTCAAATGAGAAGTTTATTTTTTGTGAGAACGCGAGAAGAGATCTGGACCGTAAGATCAAGTAAATCTCATCTTAATATCAATTTGGGCGGAATGGCATTTTTGTAATTTTTGGCCAAAAATTAGAGGGGTCTAAGTGTATTATTCTCATTTGCTTCCACCCACCAAAAAATATCTCTTTTTTTCTCTGTAGCAACCAAACACTCTTAAACACACAAACCTACTACACCTATTCTTCATCTCCCTGGTTTTAATCACACATCTGCTTCATCTCGCCGGTTATTAGCCGTCATCTCCATCATCTCTTTGCCGCCCATAATCTCCGGTGATGACTGCGGTGTTGACTGCGGGTTGACTTTTTAACTGATTGATTTCCGATTCATTTGGGTATAAATTTCACCTTTTCAACAATTTTCTTAAGATGATTCCTTTTGTTAATCAATTGAAACAGTGTTATGTGGATTTGAATTCTAATATTGGTAATTAATTTTCAACTAATGAATGTTTTTACTTTTTGTAGTTATAAAATATGTGTTTGTACATCTTATCTATTGCGTCACATGTCAAGATGTTATATGATTGCTTTGTGTAACTGATTGATTGATTGATTGTATGCGTAGACTAAGTGTTTGGCAAAATGCATAACTATGTTGTGGATTGCATGTGTAGACCAAGTGTTCGACGAAATGCCTTACTTAGTTATGTGTATTTGTGGCTATAATTTTCATGGATATATGTGTAGACCAAGTGTTCGACGAAATGCCTTACTTAGTGATGTGTATTTTTTGGTTGAAATTTTCATGGATATATATAAGAGAATAATGTGTAGTACTCTAGTGTTGATTTAGAGGCGATTATTTAAGTTTAGAAACAATATCTTCACTTGTGAAGAAATTCATCTAGGAATGAGTTTGTTTGCGTAAAAGATAGATTATGAGAATAATGTGTACTCTCGTGTTGATTTAGAGGCGATTATTTAAGTTTATAAACAATATCTTCACTTGTGAAGAAATTCATCTAGTAATGAGTTAGTTTGCGTAAAAGATAGATTATGAGAATAATGTGTACTCTCGTGTTGATTTAGAGGCGATTATTTAAGTTTAGAAACAATATCTTCACTTGTGAAGAAAATCATATAAGATTGAGTTTAGAAGGCGATTATTTAAGTTTAAGAAAAAAATATCTTCACTTGTGAAGAAAATGATATAAGATTGAGTTTAGAGGCGATTATTTAAGTTTAAGAAAAAATATCTTCACTTGTGAAGAAAATCATATAAGATTGAGTTTAGAGGCGATTATTTAAGTTTAAGAAAAAATATCTTCACTTGTGAAGAAAATGATATAAGATTGAGTTTAGAGGCGATTATTTAAGTTTAAGAAAAAATATCTTCACTTGTGAAGAAAATCATATAAGATTGAGTTTAGAAAAAATATCTTCACTTGTGAAGAAAATCATATAAGATTGAGTTTAGAAAAAATATATTCACTTGTGAAGAAAATCATATAAGATTGAGTTAGGAGGCGATTATTTAAGTTTAAGAAAAAATATCTTCACTTGTGAAGAAATTGATATAAGGTCCTCAATCTTATATCATTTTCTTCACAAGTTCACAAAACATAGAACAGAGGAAAAAGCACGTGAAAGATGGTGAACTTCTTGAATGGGGTTTGGCTTTTTTACTTTTTCTTCTTACTCTTACTGAGATTTTCTTTGTTATTTATTTATATCTTTGTTTGTTGAGGTGGTGAAATGGGCTGATTGGGTGGGTCTCAAAATGGGTCAAAACTGGAATGGGTTGGGGTTGACTTACTTTATCTTGAACTTTACAGTTAAAGTTTAAAGAATGGCTAGGAAGGCTTCTTGGGTCTTCCCATTTAATATTGTGTGTGATTTAAGTCAAAAGTAATGAAGGAGCTAAATGAAGTTTGCGATAAGAGTTCTAATCTCTCAATTAAGGTTGATGTTCAGAAGTATGTTGATAATATACCTTAAAATACATAGATGGATGTACAATGTATATGAATTAAGTTAAATGAGTCATATATCTATAGGCTAAGATAACGTGGACACCATGTTCAATAATTACATAAGGAAACCAATCAACTGAATATGGTAACATACAATAATAATAATAATATTATCTAATACTAATATAGTCTAATAGTTTACGTCTCTACGTGCTTCATATAACATCTCTTTGTTTTTTTGTAGTCTGCAATTGGTTCAGTTGCATCTGCTGCAGAGCAAGCATTTCTGCCATATGCTGAACGGGTTTTGGAATTGATGAAAAACTTTATGGTGCTTACAAATGATGAGGACCTTTGTTCACGAGCAAGGGCTACAGAGCTGGTGGGGATAGTTGCCATGGTTGTGGGAAGGGCAAGGATGGAACCAATTTTACCCCCTTTTATTGAAGCTGCAATTTCCGTAATACTTCCTTCATTTTTTCTATGTGAAAGTTAAATTTGAGAAATTGGTCTTATGGTTGGGTAATGGGTTAACAATGTAACTTCTATACTAGTCGAAATAGGTCAGGACAGGACACAAAACACTGTCAATAAAAATAAGTTTTATTGCATAAATTACCAAAATTTTTATTCATTTGTCCCGTTTTAGTCATTGTACCTTTTTTGTACAATTGTACAACAAAGTCATTGCAAAATTACTTGTGTCTTTTCTTTTTTGAACAAGTTACTTTGTTTTAAATTTGGAATGTTGTCAATAAAAATAGGTTTTATTTCATAAATTAAGAAGATTCTTTTTCATTTCTGCCATTTTAGTCGTTGTACAATTTTTGTACAAATGAAGTGATTGCAAAATGACTTTGTGTCTCATTTGGATCATTTTGTACCCAAAATCGTGTTAAATCAAATTTAATCATTATATATTATTCCAACATCTATTTACATGAATTTGAAATTTCTCATTTTTGATAGCCGGTTAATGATTTTTGGTTATAAAGTGACCCATACGAGATACAAAACCATCTTACAAAATGACTCACATGAACAAAAAAAGTAGAGACTAAATCTGGACAAACCCCTTCAAGCCACTGGGGTTTTGCCACCAGTGTGAATGTTAGGGTATATTTTCAATCATTTTAACTACCAAGTAAACTTACAATTCAGGGATTTGGGCTCGAGTACAGTGAACTACGTGAGTATACTCATGGATTCTTCAGCAATGTAGCAGAAATTTTGGAAGACGGAATGGTTCAGGTATCTATAATCAATATCTGTGCTACTCTGGGTTATCCTGCTGGCATGGCCGACGTTTAAATTGATATATGACATAACACTATTGTTGTAAACAGTATCTTCCACATGTTGTGCCTCTGGCGTTGTCATCTTGTAACCTTGATGACGGGTATGCTGTTGATATTGATGATTCTGATGAGAATGCAAATGGATTTGGAGGGGTATCATCTGACGATGAAGCTCATGATGAGCCAAGAGTGCAAAATATCAGTGTAAGAACCGGTGTTTTAGATGAGAAGGCTGCTGCAACTCAAGCCCTTGGTTTATTTGCTTTACATATAAAGAGTGCATATGCTCCGTATCCTTTTGTGCTCATAAATGCTTTACGTTTTTATAAGTTAAAAAAATACACAAAACATGTAGCTGTAGTTCTTTAATGATCTCAAGATATTTGGAAGAGTCATTGAGGATTTTGGTGAAACATTCTAGCTATTTTCATGAAGATGTTCGACTTCAGGCCATCTATGGCTTAAAAAGTAAGTAATAAAGGATTCTTGTTAATTATTTGTTATAAAGCACTGTTCATTTCAGCTTTAATGTGTTGCTGGTTTTAGATGGCAGATATTTTGATAGCTGCTCATGCAGTCTTCCAAGGTCAAAATGTTAGTGTTCTCTTATCCGTTTTCCTTTTTGAAATGATTTCCAGTTGATTTAGCTATATTCTTTGTGTATATAATTAGAGGTGGTAAGTTTCTGCCCATTTACTTACTAATGGGTCGATTTGGGTTGTGGTTTATATCAAATGGGCCGATTAAGAAAGTATCTATATGGCGAACGGGTTGAAAGTCCCCTAAAGTCTATTTTTATTTTGAAGGTTTAGATTGTTGCAACAATATTTATTTCATAATCATAATACACACATTCATTGGGCAAAACATTTTTAGCTGGTGAACTCGCCAAAAGTCGATTTATAGCGCATTCATCGTTTTTGAAAAGAATATTTGTATTTATAATAATCTTTTCTAGAAATACATTGTACAAAAACATTTTTTGGCTAATGAGTTCGACCTTGTTCATTTTGACCTGGTAACCGACCTTAAAGTCTTGCAGATGCCACCTCTATCTGGATTCCTTGTTTTGTCTGCTGACATGTGCAAACAGTATGATCATTGTTGAAACAGACACAGACCTTGATAGATCTTGAGCTCGTGGATCGTTATATATGCCTATGTAATCACAAGCACAATAAAAGACAATCTCTACTACTAATGTTTATCAGCGGAATATAAACACAAGTAACAAATAACTAAGAACTTCTTGATCCTCTATGGATCTTTATATATTCACTAAAACTGAGTTTTTCCAATCGGTACATAAACCTTTCTAATGTGTTCCTTTTATAGATAAGGAACCCTAAACAATATCGCTAAACCGTTTTCCAAGAAACGTATAATCATAAAACTAAATAAGATATACACAATCACTTCCTAATAAAGCTCATGTATATCCACACTAAATAAACTAAACACAGAATAAACACTTCCGCAGAATCAAACTAATCACTATTATTCTTCAGCAGAATAAGTCTTCGGCAGAATCTACTTCACTTCAGTAGAAACACTTCGGCATTAATATCAGCATAATCAGACTTTCACATAATTCCCAACAATCCTCCCCTAAACTGGAATTTGACTTGTTAAGTTCCAGTTTCTTGATAGATCTTACAGCACCAGAGGATTGGACACGAACAACAGCAACATCAAATAATCCAAAGAACATCTCTATGATGAAGAAACTCTGAAACTCCATATCTTTGCAGCAACAAATGACAAAAGGTACATCAAAACAGATTAGTTTCATACTATTCTCATCACATCCAGGTGTGTTAACTCCTGTGAGAGGTGAATCATTGAACATAAATGGATTTGATGTCTCTTTACCAATAGCCATCACTACTGGAGTAGCCATATGTTTCAGTTCGTAAACTATGGTACACTGATAACCATCTGATTTATTAGCAAATCAGCAACCATATAAACGGATTTGAAATGTCTTTACCTGTAGCCGTTTGCTCAGGACTAGTCAATTCTTAGAATTGGTGAATTGAGAACCAAATATGGAATGCCACTGCCTTTACCACAAGCCATATACAAGTGGGCTAGTCAATTCTTGGATTCCAAACAGGAATATACCATGGTGAATTGAAAACCATACAACACTCAGCAATTAAGCAAAGGTGGTTGCATACCCTATGATTTTGAGCAAACCATTACAGCTATCAACAGATTTGATGTGTCTTTACCAAAGCTGTACCCTTTGGACTAGCTAACTCTTTGACATACCCAAAGTATATCAGGTGAGTCAATAACCAAAAAATATACAACAAACCTGCAAGAAAAGTTAGATAAAACCAAAAGCATTTTTTTTTTTTTTTTTTTTTTTTTTTTTTTTTTTTTTTTTAACTAAGAAAGAAAACAAATATTACAAAATATTACAATCAAGATGAACCTTTATGTGATAGAAGTTGATTCTTAATCAAACCAACACATTGAGTAGCATGAAGGTCATCAATACCAACCGGATTAGGAGTCACTTCCAACTTGTGTCTCAGCAATCTTTCCATAAAAGTATCAGATAAAGGATAAAGTCTATCTGATAGCATACACAAAATCATCCCACATGTAGTTTGAACTACCTGAACACAAGGCAGAGGATAAAATCTCCAACTCTCAATCTCCCATTTATGAGAATTCTTCCAAATAGAATACCCTTTACCATGTGGAGAATCAGAATCAAACATAACCTGAAGATCACCCAACAAATATAAACCAGAACCAGTTGCTGAATGAAACTTATAATACTGAAGGACATGTTCATACAGCATCTTCAAATCATGTCTATTCACCAAATGAAGAATATCCTTCAAGAAGTTAAACTCAATAACAGTTTTATCCAGCCTATAAACAGTGTTAAGCTTACCAGCTGTCCAATTAACCAAAACCACATGAGTACCTTCAGGAAAAGTTTCAATAGATCCAACCTCAATAAATGTAGATTCATCAGCATTAAGATCTAAAGGAGTATTCCTAAAAGCATGTTTCTTAGCCAATCTATCCGAACTTCTTATAACCAAACTCTGCTTTCCCATATCAGCAATATTATCAGTATCAAGTTGTAGATCAGTTTCCTGAATCAGAGAATCACTTAACTCCACACTTGACAACATTTCAGAAGAAACCAAAGAAGTTTCAGCAGAAACATCCATAGCAGAAGGAGTAATAACGTCAAAAGATGTATCAGAAGAAACAACTGGAGTTACCACCGAAGGCAAAACATCATCAAAACTATCCACAATTTCAATTGTTCTCTGTCTCTTGGCTGTAGGAACATCAGACATTGAAGTAGAACCAGAAGAAGAGAATTTCATAACCATATGATACTGTCTAATCAAAGCATCATCAGATAAAGTCATGATTTGCTTCATAGTCATACCAGAATTATACATAGCAGCATTCTTCACAACCCTCCTCATATAATTCCTCTTCTGAGCAACAGTCATAGGTTTATCTCTTTTTGCTTTATTCTTCTGATCAATAAGAGCTCTTCTCTGTGCTGCAGATTCTTTCTTCCTTTGATTACCAAGTGCCATCATTTTATCCACAAAATCATCATCATTAAAAGAATCTCCTAAGATAAGTTTTGCTAGATCAGGATCAGAAGCACCTTGAGAAATATAACCATCCCATTGATCATCAGTAATCGTAGGAAAGAATGCATCAAGTTCTAATTTCCTTTCAGGAGACAAATCAGAAGCATACTGATCTTGAAGAAACTTAGCCACAACACGACTCTTCTGAATATCTTCATAATCAGCAAACATTCCAGCCTGAGCTTGATATTGTTCTTTAGTCACTGTACCTGACTTCAGCAAATCATCAATCACAGGATCCTGTCCTGTCTCAGAAGATGTCTCAGCAGAACCAATTTCAGCAGAACCAATGTGAGCTTCAGAAGCAATCAAACCCACATCAGAGGAAATAGGTTGAGACAATTCCTCAACTAGTGTAGAGAAAACTTCAGTAGAAGCATTCAACTTATACATTCTTCCAGCAAGAAAAACCTCTTCATTATCTACTGAAGGTGAAATATTTGAATGTTCTGGTATAGATGAAGTTTGACCATCAGTAGCAACCTCTTTCATTAAACCATCAGTAGATGCATCCTCCATATTTAGCTCCTTTGATGTATCAGCAGATACCTTATCCAAAGAATGTTTTCGTCTTTTGCTAATATATAGAATAGGTTCCTTGCTAGACTCCTTTCTTCGTGAAGATTTAGCAATAGAAGAAGAAACATTAGATTTAAGTGCCACATCAGCCAATATATCAAGAGATTCATTAAGATTCTCTTCAGCCTCCTCCTCAGAAGAAACCACACATCTCTTTTTATCCTTCTGACTTAGCAATTTCTCCAAGTGTTCAACTTTAGCCTCCAATTCCACAACCTTCTGACCAAGAACAGACTTAGTTTCTGTAAGTTCTTTCTTAAGACCAGTCACCTCACCTGTAAGCTTGTGCACCAGATCATATAATGAGGTAAGTGAAATAGGATCCTCAGAATGTGATTGCTCAGTCAAAATTGGAACATCATTAGACTGTTCAGGAGCAACATCAACCTGATCAACATTAGAACATCCTTCACCAAATGGAGTCCTAACAGGACTTGGTGTAGGCAATCTGTCAGTATCAACCTGAACTTCATCAATTTGATCCTGAACTTCTTCAATAGGAACTTGGATAAATGCTGGACTAGAACATGGCCTTGGTGAAGGTATAGATGCTTCAGCAACAACAGAAGGACCCTCATCACCATCTACTGAAAGATTTCCATCAGTAGGAATGGAAGAAGGTAAAACTACATTAAGCTCATTATCAGTCTCATTCTCCTGAGGTAACATGGCAGCTAACAAAGGAAAATGTGTCCCTTCAAATTTAGTCCTCATTGTAGCAAATAACTTAGGAGTCAGAACACTTATGGGATGAAAAGCCTGGGTTTGTGTAGAAACATTCAATATCATCTGTAAGAACCTAGGGTACATCAAAAACTTACCCTTTTTCCTAGTTATGTTTTCTACCATATTATCAAAGATATACTTAGAGAAATTATAAGTCAAACCCTTAGATAAGCAAACAATACCACATCCCATTTGTGTTGAAAACTGATCCCATCCTCCAGACTTATTGCTCAAACACTGTAGCAACGTATGTACCAAGAACCTCCACATAGGACAAAGCTTGTTTTTCAACCACATATCTGTCCTCGAACTTTGATATCCAATAGCTCTAAGTCCTTCAAGTACCATCGTAGAATTAGAATGATAAACCCCATTCTCATCATCCAAGCGAAGTTGTCTTCTGATCAGTTCCTCTGTCACTACATATACTTGGCCATCAACACTTGCAACTATCTCAGTATCACCTCTCTTTTCTGCTGACGCCCAAAATTGAGTAATCAAAGTTTCATATATAGCATCAGGAGAATGTGTCAATGCATATACAATCTTTGATCTTAGTAAGAAAGAAATCATCGGCCTGTAAATTTCATCTCCTCGAGCAGATCCAAGAAAAGCAACCTTATTATGATCATGTTTGAATTGAAGCGCCATGAGAGTTTTTGAAGATTAGGGTTAGGATTTTGCACAAAAGGAAGTGTTTTTAATGAGAGTAATAATCGAATTACTTATTATGGAGCGAAACTATGCCGTAGAGAATAAATAGAAAATTTCCCAAATTTGGTCAAAGGTTGACCAAGGATGACGTGGACTTCTACTTTTGCTCAGATTTACTTATAACTTCGGTAGAAACGAAAAACCATTCCGCTGAAGTAGAACAATCAGCAGAAACAGAAGACTTACTCTCGAAGCTTCAGTAAATATCTTTTAACTGTTTCACCCACACGCATTAATTCTCTTACCACTTAAACCCGGCTATAAAACAATCCCAATGCACATAGACTTTTTCATCAAAAATCCCCAAATAATATTTCAAACCCTAAATCCTTCAATCCTTCAAAATTAACCAAAATAACCATGAGTACCAAAACTGAGATCATAGATCTCACAGCAACATCCTCATCATCATCCTCATCATCTAGTGAAGATACCAATTCATGGTTTCACTATTTTCCAAAACCATATCCACTACCAAGGAAGTCACCTTTTCTCTCCTCATCAGAAGATGAAAGTGTTGAGAAACCAAGTGTATCTGCTGAAGATTCTGATGAATCCTATAATGAGGGAACATCTTACTCCCAACCCTCAGCACCCAGGCCTCAACGAAGGCCACGAGCCAAAAATCCCCCACTTCCTATGGGAAGAAAGGTGGTGCTTGGTCTTTCTGCATCATGTTTTGGTGCATCATCACATATCGTATCGAGGAACGGAAAAAGGAAAATGATGTAAGTTGATGTATGATTGAAAGAGTAGATGATGCATAAATGAAGATCTTTCCTTCTCATCTCTCTACCACAATCAGCTTCAGCTTCTTCGTTTTCATCAATCCATCCTCTCCATTTTGATCCTTAGCATCTGTTAGGGTTGGTTATGCTTATCACACCAGCATATCCATCATATAGTGCCAAAAGATGTGAGCGATCGTGCATATCCAACAGCTATTAGTGTGAAAGATGTGAGCAGCCATACTCATCGTGCTCATCTTTAGATGTTGGAATAGATGATATGTAATAGATTAGGACTATTAGTTCATGTAGATGCTATTGATGTTGCTAGTACTCTGTAATCTATAAGCTGTAAACTGTTTCTTGAATGAATGAATGATCTATTTGCTTCTGTACTTCTTTTGATTGAATCTTTTAACTTCAGTACTTCAACTTCAGAGGAAACAAATAACACACTTCAGCACAATGAATTCAGTGGAAACCAGCTTAAGCTTTCTTGACCATATCTTGACAAATCAGAGACAACCATTCTGCAAAACAAACACAGAAATATACACAAACCAACAAAGAAACACACTAAAATTACATTAGCAGGTTAGAGTTAGTTAAAATCTATCAAATATACAAAATTACATAGCAAAATGCAAAGTTATACACAAATCCTCCCCTGAGGCATATGCCTCCCCTGAGGCCTATGCCTCCCCTTAAACTTTGCAGTTAAGGGTTAAGCATGCAAATATGGACCACAAGGTGTTGAAACCTTGGTCCTTCAAAAGCCTTTGTTAACAGATCTGCCACATTATCATCAGTATGAATTTTGACCACATTTATCAAATTTTTATCATATGCATCTCTTATAAAGTGGTGCCTGATTTCAATATGTTTTGTACGACTGTGAAAAACTGGATTTTTAACAATGCATATGGTACTTTGATTATCAATAAAAATTGTTGTGTTCATGAAATTATACCCATAATCCAACAACTGATTTTGAATCCAAAGAACCTGTCCACAGCAATTAGCAGCAGCCACATACTCTGCTTCAGTAGATGAGGTAGCCACAATAGTTTGTTTCTTGCATTGCCAAGAAATCAATCTCTTTCCAAGGAATTGGCAACCTCCAGTGGTGGACCTCCTATCCAGATTAGCACCAGCATAATCACTATCACTATAAGCTTCCAATTTAAAAGGAGACTCTTTTGGGTACCAAAGACCTAGAAAAGGTTGGCCTTTAAGGTACTTAAAGATCTTCTTAACAGCATTGAGATGGGAAGTCAGTGGAGTAACTTGATGTCGCGAACAAACACTCACAGCATAAGTTATATCAGGCCTGGAAGCTGTTAAATACATCAAAGACCCAATCATAGACCTGTACAAATGAACATTCACAGGTGGATCAGCTTCATTATTGGTCTTTGACTTTGGAGCTTCATAAGGTGTAGTAGCAGTCCTTACACCCTCCATACCAAACTTCTTCAAGATGTCCCTCACATATTTGTCCTGACTGATAAAGATACCATCAGGTTTCTGCTGAACTTGAAGACCCAAAAAGAAAGTCATCTCTCCCATTGCACTCATCTGAAACTCTCCCTTCATAAGCTCCTCAAACTCCCTGCACCAAGCTTCCTTTGTGGATCCAAAGATAATGTCATCCACATACACTTGCACAAGAATAATGTCAGTGGAATTCTTCTTTAGGAAAAGAGTCTTATCAATTGCACCTCTTCTGTAACAATGCTTCAGCAGAAATGTAGAGAGCCTAGCATACCAGGCTCTGGGTGCCTGATGTAGTCCATAGAGAGCTTTGACCACCTTATAAACATGATTCGGATGATCTGGATCTTCAAATCCTTTAGGTTGAGTGACATACACCTCCTCTTCAATTTCACCATACAAGAAGGCTCCTTTAACATCCATTTGATAGACCATAAAGCCCATATAGGATGCATAAGCTAAGAAAATCCGTATAGCCTCAACTCTTGCCACTGGTGCAAATACTTCATCATAATCTATCCCCTCCTCTTGTCTATAACCCTGTGCAACTAACCTGGCTTTGTTTTTAATGACAACACCTCTAGCATCTCTCTTATTCTTCAGAATCCATTTTGTCCCAATAGCATACTTACCATCAGGTAGTGGTACCAGTATCCAAACCTGCTGATTTTGAAACTGTTGCATCTCATCCTGCATTGCTTCAAGCCAACTTGAGTCTTCAAGAGCCTGAGTAACACTGGTTGGTTCCACTTGTGAGAGAAAACAAGCAAACAGACAATGTTGATAGTCTGTGTGATTGTCTCTCTGCTGATTCGAAACATAAGAGACAAAAGCCACCTGTCCATATTTAGAACGCGCCACAGTACCTCTTGTTCTAACAGGTGCATTAGGATCACCAATAATATTAGACTGTGGATGAACATTGTTGATCCTTTTAGTAGTGGTGGTGTTGACATCAATGGAAGAATCAAGATTAGTCACTGTAGGTTCAAAGTCAGTATCATAGGAAGGTGTGTTGAAGATGCCTGCTTTAGGTTGATGATGACCAAGATCTGAAGGTTTTGGAAACCTTGTATAAGGTTCACCAAGATCTGTTGACACTTTAGTAGAGCTAGGAGTAGTGTCACCATGTCTTTCAGCCGAATTGGAGAGGTGAGAAGAAACAGAACTACCTTCAGCAGAATTGAAGTTTCTGCCGAGTGAATCATTTGAACCAGCTTCAACATTCCTCTCAGCATCTAAAGTGGCTGCATACTCTTGTTTCTTCAGTCTTGCAAGGTCTTCAGCATAATAGAAATCATCTTCACCCACATCAGTATAATTATTAGAAGTATCACCTACAAAATTGTTAGGAGAGAAGGAAGGCACTACAATGGGTTGTTCATCATCAGACCCACTGTCAGAATGAGCATCCAAAGTGTCTGTATTAGGAGTTGGAGATGCTTCAGAATCTGCATTTTGATCAGCCTTATGTCTAGCATAACCCAAGTAATCAGTCAAGTAGTCAAGATCAAATGACCAAACATGACCCTGGCCTTGAACATTAGGCTTGTCTTCAAGATACCTCAGATTCAATGTCTCCTCAATCTTCTTTGCAGATACATTATAAACTCTGTATGCTTTACTATGAGCAGAATATCCCACAATGTAACCATCATCAGCTTTCTCATCAAATTTGCCCAAGGGATCACTGGTATTCAGAATTGTCACCTGACAGCCAAACGGTTTAAGGTAATGAATAACAGGAACTTTTCCAAAGAGAAGTTCATATGGTGCTTTAAGATGTGGTCTAGTAATGGACACTCTATTGAGTACATAACAAGCTGTACCAACAGCCTCAGTCCAAAACATGGTAGGAAGTTTAGAGTCTGCTAGCATTGATCTTGCAGCTTCTATTAAGGTTCTATTTTTTCTTTCTGCCACCCCATTTTGTTGAGGGGTTCTTGGAGTGCTATAGTCCCTTTTGATTCCCTTTAACCTGCAGAGTTCTATCAGAATGGCATTTTTGAACTCTGTACCATTATCACACCTAATTCCTTTCACCTTTTTGTTCAACTGATTCTCAATAAGGGTAATGAAGTCTTTCAATATTTCAGATGTTTCATCTTTGGTCCGTAGAAAGAATACCCAACAAAATTTACTAAATCCATCAGTGATCACTAGACAAAAATATTTATGATCAATGCTTCTTACTCTAGTTGGACCAAACAGATCCATATGAAGTAGCTGAAGAGGTTCAGAAATAATAGTTACTGCTGTAACAGGAACACCTTTGTAGGAGGCTCTGTGCTGCTTTCCTTTGTTGCATGCAACACAGTTATGATCATTGGTGAATACTTTGGCAGGAAGACCTTGAACTAGGCCCAGTTTAGAGAGCTGGTTGATGGTCTTGAAATTGACATGGGCCATCCTTCTGTGCCATTTGGTGGACTCATCCACAGATGCTTTAGCCACCAAACATGTTAAGTCACCTGCTGGTTTAACATTAGTTAAGTTGAATGTATAAAGATTATGACTTCGAGGAACCTTCAGTAGAATTGAAGTATCTTCTGGGAGTTTGAAGTCTTTAGACAGCACAAGACATTCATCCTCTGTGAAGAGTACTTTGTTCTTAGTGTCACATATTTGTGAGACTGAAAACAAATTGAAGTGTTGAAGTTCCTTGACATAATAAACATTCTCAAAGTCCAGCTGAGGTGTTTTGATGGTCCCTTTTCCTGTAATTCGTCCATCACTCCCTCCAAAAGTTACATTGCCTCCACCTTCAATAGGTATAAAGTTATGCATCATGTCCCTGTTTCCTGACATACTTCTAGAACAACCACTGTCAACAATACCAACATCTTTATGCTTAAGGGGATGATCCTACAACAACAAAAATATACAAAGAATTAGTACACTATGGAGGCTCAAGTCATTGCTGACTTGAACCTGCCTTGTGGATCATATGAGTTGTGCCAAGTAGAAGTATAAGATCCACTATTGTTCTTGGGTTTCCAATGAAACTTAGGTCTCTGTTTATTCCAAGAACAACCTGCTGAGGTCTTGACAGCAGTATCCCAGTACCCTCTCCCATCAGTCATAGGGTTAACATATCTAGGCCAAAAACCATTTTTAAAATATTCACTGGTTGGTTGAACATATGGTTTTCCAAAAGATCTTCTCCAAGGAAAAGAAGTATTATAATTAGCAGCTTGTGGAACATAAGGTCGAATATTATTAACATTGGTCCACATTGGTCTAGATTTCCTAGAATCACCACACCTACTCATTCTTTGCTCATGATAATCACAATCCTTAATTAAATGAGATTTACTTCCACACACAAAACATTTCTTCTGAAGAGAAGATTTATTCAAACCAAAAGAAGTATTCTTACAAGCAGAAGTATTCAAACCAAAACCATGAAAAAAATTGTTTTTAACAGAATTATTATGCAAAGAATTAAAAAGCAAGTCTTCAGAGGCAACTGTCTTGGAAGGGCATTCCTTGGCAGCAACTCTGTCATGCTTATTGGTAGTCTTGGGTGCAGGCAGGGGTGAAGACTTGGGAAGGTCAGACTTGGGAAGGTCAGACTTGTCATTTGAATCACACTCTGTAGACCCTTGCTTGGAGGACTTGTCACTGTTAACACAAGAGACAAAGTCATTAGTAGAAGTATTAGGGTCTGGCAAGTCTTTTGACTTTTTGCCATACAGATGGTGTGATCCATCAAAGTCATTAATAGTGGAAAGGTCAATGGGCATGTGCTCACCTCTAATTGGTCCACGAACAGCATGTAGGTCACCTTCTTTCACAAAATGTGCTAGGCCTGCTGGTGTAGATCTACGTGTGTCATCCCTAGCTTCTAGGCCTACATATTTCTTAAAACCTAAAGCCACTGTAGAATTTGGAGCTTGACTGCTATAAATGAGACTAGCCAACTTACTACCATTCATCATCCACTCATTATTCCTAGCAATTTCCTCCTTAAGTTTTTCCTTAAGCTCTAGATTTTCTGACTCTACATCTGCTCTTAACTTCTCAGACCATTTTAACTCATTTGTAGCACATTCGAGATCTCTTTCTAAAACACCTATTTTCTCACCATAAGCTATTTCATTCTTTTGTAACCAAACCTTTTGTCTTTCTAGTGTTTTTAAAGCCTGTTTATAAGCTTCTACTTCCACATAGCATTCATTATATTTTGGTTCCATAATATCATAAGCTTGTTTGAGTTCATTATAACGCTCACTACAACCAAACAAACAGTTTTGTACCTGAGAGATGCCCATCAAGGCAATCTGATCATGCCTATCCTCTGAAGTACAGCCTGCAATCAACCCAACATTCTCAGAACCATCATTGTCATCCTCCTCATGTTGCTTCCAGTCCACATTGCTATCAAGAGTGACCAAGGCAGTTGAACCTCTTGAATTTCCTGCATCCTTCTGATACTGCTGATAAGTGGAGTATCTTGTCTCATCACCAGCTTTCCTGTCTTTGCATTCTCTAGAAAAGTGACCCATCTGTTGGCATGTGAAGCATTTAACCTTCTTCTTGTCAAACCTTGCTGGATCACGTCCTTTGAACCCAAATCTTCTGCCAGCTTTACGCTCAAAGTTCTTGATATCCATGGAAATCATTGCCACTTGCCACTTTAGCTTCATCTCTTCCATGTCAAGCGGGTCGACCTGATCAAAATCCTCATAAGCCAGATCCTGCTGAGGATCATAATCAGCAAAGAAGGTTCCAAGTACATCTTCCATAATGTTGCTTGATCTAGGAAGAGAGCTTGATGAAGGAGCAGCATTAGATGATGATGGATATGAGCTTGGAAAATAGCTTGACTTTGGAGTAGAGGCTCCAACAAATGCAGTATGAGTAGCAGTAGTAGATGATCGAAAAGGGCTTCTAACATCATGTTCAAGAGCTTTAAGTTTGTTATACAGCTCATCAAAGGTCATCATGTCCAAACCACCTTTAGCTTTTAAAGCTATGCTCACATGTAGCCAGGATGGAGGTAAGGACCTCAGAAACTTAGAGTTACAGTCATCATTATCCGGCTTTGCCTGTAGCTGATTCAACTGACTTAAGATCTTGTGAAACTTATCATAGCCCTTGTGAATTCCTTCCTCTTCAGAGATCTGAAAGTCCTGAAACTGTTGTCTTAGCATGGACTTCTTCAGTCTTCTTGACTCCTCATTCCCACCGAACTTCGCCTTAATTGCTAACCAAATATCTTTGGCATCTTGCATGAAGTGAAAATCACTCAAGTGATCCTCAGGAATAGCTTGCAGAAGAATAGTTCTGACCTTTGTTTCCCTCTGAACTGCCAACAACTCTTCAGCAGTTTTGGGAGGAACATTCATCATATTGCCAGCAGCATCGTTGGTAGTTCTCTTCAAACTGTTCCCCTTCAGAATTACCTGCCATAGATTCCAATCAATGTTGGAGATCCAGTTTTGCATCTTCATAGCCCAAAGATCATATTCCTCCCTCTTAAGGTAAGGAAACTTAGCATTGCTATTAGAAAGACTTAGTTGCTGCAGATGGGTGGAGTTTTGGTTGTTGGTGAGTTCAGTATCAGCATCTGAACCAGGCATGATGTTATTGTTATGGTTGTATGGGTGTTTAGAAAGAGCTTGTCCTTAGTATCGTAGAGACTCTCACGAGGCTCTGATACCACTTGTTGAAACAGACACAGACCTTGATAGATCTTGAGCTCGTGGATCGTTATATATGCCTATGTAATCACAAGCACAATAAAAGACAATCTCTACTACTAATGTTTATCAGCGGAATATAAACACAAGTAACAAATAACTAAGAACTTCTTGATCCTCTATGGATCTTTATATATTCACTAAAACTGAGTTTTTCCAATCGGTACATAAACCTTTCTAATGTGTTCCTTTTATAGATAAGGAACCCTAAACAATATCGCTAAACCGTTTTCCAAGAAACGTATAATCATAAAACTAAATAAGATATACACAATCACTTCCTAATAAAGCTCATGTATATCCACACTAAATAAACTAAACACGGAATAAACACTTCCGCAGAATCAAACTAATCACTATTATTCTTCAGCAGAATAAGTCTTCGGCAGAATCTACTTCACTTCAGTAGAAACACTTCGGCATTAATATCAGCATAATCAGACTTTCACATAATTCCCAACAATCATTAAACAAATGCTGATCTTAACTTGCTTATTCTCTCACTAACAAAACACGCACACACACATACACACAACTAGAAGTTTTTGTAACCTTTTGAATGTGTTTGTCTAATTTTTGCGCTGTTTTGCAGGACGGAGCACCCAAGGCAAAAGAACTTCTTGGTTAGTAGATGACTTGTTATTCAAAAGATTACCATGCACCACATTTGGAATCTCTAGTTGAGTAGTTGTTGACTCAGTTTGTTTATTGTTTCATGATTAAAAATTTCAGATTCTATAATGACAATTTATATTAAGACTATGAATGAAGATGATGATAAGGAAGTGGTTGCTCAAGCTTGCGTGAGTGTAGCAGACATCAATAAAGATTTTGGATATGTCGCCGTTGAACCTTGTAAGGACGTTGGTGGTTTTGTTTATAGGTAGCTAAATAGGCAAGTTGGGTAACAGGTCAAAACAAAACGCATTTTGTCAATAAATGTGTCTATCAATATCATCACAAAAAATATCTCTCTTTAATTAGAAATTATTTCTTTGAAATGAATAAATTGATTTAGGTCTTAAACATCATAAGTACATAATTGAGCTTGAAAAATGCTAGAATTGACCCATTCATAGGTGCTTGGGTCAAAATTACGTATTCCAGAATTGTATTCTTTAATACGTGTTAATGTTAGAATAAATTGTCAGTGTAAACTAATACTTGTATTTTGCTACTCAGATATGCCTCAAATTGTAGAGTCAACTTTGGTCTTGCTTCGACAGCAATCAGTCTGTATCTGATGGTGATGTTGATGACGATGACACCGGGCATGATGAAGTGCTTATGGATGCTGTTTCAGATCTCATTCCTGCATTTGCCAAAGCCATGGGTTCCCACTTCGCACCAATATTTGCAAAACTATTTGATCCTTTAATGAAGTTTGCTGTAAGCTTACTAAGATTTATGCTGAAAAGTTTGTTGGTTCTTTCTAGAGGTGTCATCTTTGATGCATGTATTTACAAATGGGTTGATGCAGGCTAATTAGATAAAACCTCCAATATTATTTTATCTAAACAATATATTTTCTATTAAAAATTTTGGAGTAAATTACTAAATTGGTAATTTTTATATTAAAATAATATAAATTTCAAGCTTATTAGCATCTCAAGCTTATTGTGATAGTTTATAGAAAACTTTGCAAATAATGTTCGTTCTTTTTCAATTTATCAGTTTAATGTTTGGCTAGTGATTATGAGATTGGATTCGAGGCCATTAGAGTCCTTGGAGACAAGGCCACTACTTCAGCATGAGGGTCTGATTGAAAAAATTAATACAGAAAATATCATATCAATACTTGCAGGTTTGTGCTTGGCTAATAAGAAGCAAAATACAAAAAAGAAAGGGTTTGCGTAGCTTGCCTGGATTTCCAGGGAGATTGCGTTTCTTCTTTGATGCCATGGTTGTAGGTTGAATGCTACCATTTTCGGGACTTCCATTTGAAAGTCTAGTGCTGTGGAACTGCTCGTCATCTTCGTCAAAATCTTGAACAAAGCTGGACATGCTTGAGTATTATTATTAAGTGTTATATTAATCAGTGAGCGTAGTCGAACAATAAATGTTTGGAAGAAGGGAGCCACTAATATATGGAGACTGGAGCGCGGTGGAGGACAAAAGGAACAAGTTCCATACCGTCCTTAATCATATATGGAACCTAGTCCATAAGAATCATTTTGCGGAAATGCATATATAAACTAACTCTGGCCCTTGAGTGTGAAGACAAATAATGAATAGACAAGCAATGGGACTCCAAACAAGAGATCTGTGTGAAGAGACAACATGGCCTTCTTCATATATCAGGATTTGCTTATTTTATATCACACATTTGTCAGGGTGTGCCTATTCATTTGTCTTTCAGTTTGCACTTTTTTCTTTGTTTGCTTGTACTAGTAATTGATACTTCATCTTCAAATACATGCATGATGCATGTATTTATGTATGTGTTAACAAATATTTTGCTACAACTTAAGGCCTCCAACTGTTGGGGCAGAATACGAATTTTGCTGATTTTTACTAAAAGGTCTCTCTTTATGTCAGTTTTCGTTAACAGCTAAGCTAGTTTTAGCTTAAACCTTAAGATCTACTACTATATTTTGTTTAACGTCTTCCTTTTGTAACTTAAAACAAAAACCAGAAAAGAAAATACAACAGCTAATCCTGTTAGAGTAAACTGAATAGTGATAGCAAAATGCCACTTGTGGTTCTTTAGTTTTAGTTTTTTTGCTTCTTCTTAGCTTAAGACTATGACAATTACACCACATTTACTTTTATAAAGGCTTGACCTTTAAAAGAGGGAGTAAAAACTTGCTTACGGGTTGCCAGTCATAGCTATAATTTTATCCTGACATTAAGCATGTATACTAAATTGCCCCGCCCCAACGTGCGGATGTTTACTCCGTGTTATTAAATAAATTAATCAAATCAGGAAAACCATTCTCAGGATATGGCCGGGAATTTACGGGAAATTAATAACTTTTCAAAACATAAAAACGAGCCATGATATTAATCTCTTTTATAATATTCAGAGCATCATGATATACAACTTGGAAGTCATGAATCTGTATTTTCTTGTTTCTGTCTAAACCTAGACATATTCACTAGTGCTGAGAAAGCTCCTTGGCTTCAACAAAATTGGGCTTTGCTCTGTATTTGTACTTACGTGCGGCATACACAAACACCGAGAAGTTGATAACACTCAAAGCCGTAAGAAGCCAATAGAAATAATCAAATTTAGCAGTATTTATGTTCTGTGACAGCCATGAATTTTGTCTTTTTTCTTCATTCCCTGTCAAAGAGTTGATAATGTTGTTCAAGATAGTAGCAAAAAAACATCCTAAACCACCAGCTACAGCAGCATAAGCCGATCCAATACTTTTCATAGCATCTGGAGCTTCCTCGTATAGAAATTCCAATAATCCAACAATGCAGAACACCTCAGCAAGCCCAATGAGGCAGTACTGGATCAACAGCCAGTAAGCACTTAGGCCAGGCATTGTACTCAAAAAACTCCCCTCGTACCCTTCTTTTATCGCATAATTTCTTCTGTATCTTTCGAAAATCGCAGCCCAACCCACGGATAAGATTGAAATTGCTAAACCAAGGCCCACCCTTTGAAGCTGAGAGACCCCACGTGGATGACCTGTGATGCGCCTGACAAAAAGAGTATTTATACAAGTTTAAATCATGTTTCTATTAAATTCTGACGCCATCAGTTGAAACGGATGAAGCTTACCTTGGATCAGATTATCTTCAAGAAAATCTCCCTAAGCCTACTCTGACCGCAGGGATTGTACTTCAGATTGAATTTGTCAAAACGATGGAAGGTGCTCTTGTCACTACGCACGTCTAACAGATCAAAATTAAGGTCATAACTGCATCGAGAATTTTTAGTGACGTTAGACCACGTGACTTGGTAAAATTTGAACTGCAGAAGATATAATAGCATTAAATCGGCAATAAAAAGGTTCTTTTAGTACCCAGTTAAATCCAAACTCTCGAAAACTTCTCTTAAAGTCAGATATGTTCCATCTCGGAATATCACAACCTGAAAAAAAGGATCAAATTAGAGAAGTCGCTACGAGAAATCATTATAAGAAAGATGAACGACAGATCGGTACATTACCTCGCCGGGTTCTTTTCTCAACTTGGACTTGATGAACCTCAACAGATGTTTTTGATTCATACATGCAGAATGATGAACATGAGTATCGACTTTCCGTACATTGTCAGTTTATGATTAGTCCTAACTCCTAAGCATCTACATAATCAGACATCCTATTAAAGCTAATAAATTTCATGTAATTCTTAGTAAACACATCTATAATTTGTTCTCAATGGTCAACCAATTCAAGTAACTGCATATGCATTCGCATCAGAAGCTCATAGTCCTAAAAATTTTATGCATCACACAATTCAAGTAGTTGGACAACATCAATTCTGAAGGATTTTGACAACATCATACCTATCGACAGTAACTTGCCTATCGAACCTTCCTGGTCTCAACAAAGCCGAACCAAGAACATCAGGCCTATTAGTAGCAGCAAGAACAATAACACCTGAATTACCCAAAAAATCATCCTGATTTAGTGAAGGTAACTATGACCATCTAACTACATATGATCAAATAATCGGTTTAATAGTTGCTTGAACAGAACTAACTTTCGATTGTCTCATTATCACAAACTTCAAACAGCAGACTCTATGAATGGTGGAAGACTCTAATCATAAATACAGAACTTTCAGTGGCTGCACCATTTAACCTATGAATGGTGGAAGACTCTAATCATAAATACAGAACAACGCTATCAGTAAAAAAGAGTTCGAACCAGTAGATCCTTGGTGATATGCATCTGGTCCTTCAACGAATAGAAAACGACGAAGAACATCCTCGCGATCAACACCACATATTTTCATGTATGGTTCAGCAGCCTCAGATTGCAAGCAACAGAACTTTATTTTCCTATCTTTGTCAGCTTTAATTACTAGCTTCACCCCTGCATTAACAATACAGAAGTCATACAGAAGTTTCTTCTGGAGGTTGCCAATTCAATTATTTGCCGATACCAATTGTAAGTATGAATCACTTTTAAACTTCATTAGTAATTAACTATGGGAAACTGTTCACAAACAAATAGTTAATCTGTAGGCTAAATGTCTCATGTTAGCCGTCAGCCTCAGTACTCGGATGTAAATTGGCGAAAATCAGAAGGATATCCTATGCAGTCTTTGAACACATAATCAGAGAAACAAACATAGGTATGATCAGTTAACTGTCAATGCGATCACTAATCGCTCACTAACACTATGTCTAAGCATTATTTCATGATTAAATGCAAAAAATGACTCAATAGCAAAGCTAGCCATGCTCAGTTTACTATCACTCCTATCATTAATCATAGATTAGCCCTAAATTTAAGCATCACTTTATCAAAGACATAAATACTTCACAATCAAATTACCAAGAACCAAACTTATAACAAACCTAAACACATACACAGTTTTCCTAACTACAACAATCTCAAACACCTTCAATAAACTAAACATGAACCAAACCGTAATCTCCATACACAAATTGACAAAATCCGAACAAACTCCAAGCCAGTTTTGAGAAAGCGCAACTCAAGGCTACGCGGTAAACTATAGCTATCATAGTAATTATCAACTAGCCCTAACTTTAATCAAATAAACCTAAAACTATCAAACAACTTCAATCAGCAACATTACATATTTAACAAAAACAAAACGTGAGTTACGAATAAAACATAACAAAACTGCAATCCCTGTATGCAAAATGATGAAATGCGAACAAACTCCTAACCAGTTCCTTAAAACCAAAACTCAACGAAACAAACTACCTACTCTGTATAACTATCACTATAATCATCAACTAGCCCTATATTTAAGCATCATTTCATTAAGAACACATACAAATATCAAACAACTTCAATCAGCAAACTCACAGATTAATCATAAACACAAACGAATAACGAATAAAGCATCACAAAACCTCGTTGGCAGAAATCGGTAATTTCCGTGAATTTACTTATCAAAGTTTATAATCTATAACATTATGCTAATATATTCCTCGAGTGAGAATTTGAACAGACCTGAATACGAGCTCCTGTACTGGCTTGCATATTTTTTTATCGTCTCACTCCCTTTACAAACAACAAGACCAACCTATAACCAAATCCAATTACATAATGTCATGTACAAACTGTAAGCCACTTACAACAAACTTGCAGCAACTGCAATTACTTTTGAAATAGACTAATAGAGTACCTTTTTGGTCGAAATTTGCATCGAAAACTATTGGGTCCCACCTGGCTGACCACCCACTCTACGGCCAACTGCACCAGAACCTACTGATTCAGCCTGTTTCAAATAGAACATAAGTTTGTGTGTGATCAGTTAGCATTATCAATAGCATGTTACCAAATAGCCTTAAAACAGATAACGAATACAAAACACCAAATATGGTTAAAGGCTCTATATATATACCTCAGCAAGAACCTATATTTATATATTGCATGTACTCGTGTATGATCAGTTAGCATTATCGAGTGATTCAGAACAATTAGAGATCCCCACATGCGAATACACTTATAACCTTAAAACTTCATTACTTACGTATATTTTTCACACGCGAAGATGATGTGATACAAACTTAAATTTGCTAATAACATCAGAAGTAGTTCAGAACTTTATTCCTAACTGATAATCTTCACATGCGAATATATTATAACTAAAATTATATCCACTTATAACCTGAAAACTTCCACTGATAATCTTCACAATCTTAAATCCGTTATTAATGTCAAAACTTCATTTCTAACTAAACTTATACGCACTTATAACCGCAAAAATCAATTACTTACTAATATTTTTCACACATGAAGATAATATAATCCAAACTTAAATCCGCTAATAACGTCAAAACTTCATTCCTATATGATAATATTCACATGCGAAGATAATATAACTAAACTTATACGCACTTATAACCGCAAAAATCAATTACTTACTAATATTTTTCACACGTGAAGATAATATAATCCAAACTTAAATCCGCTAATAACGTCAAAACTTCATTCCTATATGATAATATTCACATGCGAAGATAATATAACTAAACTTATACACACTTATAACCGCAAAAATCAATTACTTACTAATATTTTTCACACGTGAAGATAATATAATCCAAACTTAAATCCGCTAATAACGTCAAAACTTCATTCCTTACGGATAATATTAACATGCGAAGATAATATAACTAAACTTTATATGCACTTATAAGCTCAAAAATCCATTACTTACTGATATTTTTCACACACGAAGATAATATAATCCAATCTTAAATCCGCTAATTGCATCAAAACATCATTCCTAACTGATAATCTTCACATGTGAAGATAAATAGATAATATAACTAAATTTACACACGTGAATATATTCTTATAAAACTAAAATAAGAGTAAGACCAAAGCATCAATTCTTGCTGAAAATCTTCACACGTGAAAATACTCTTACAAAACTTAAGTAATCGTCTATAAAACATCAATATCTCCTATTTTGCAACTCTAGTATAAAAAATACACTCAAAATATCAAAAGCTTGATTCCTTGCTGAAAATTTTCACACGTGAATATATTCTTATAAAACTAAAATAAGAGTAAGACCAAAGCATCAATTCTTGCTGAAAATCTTCACACGTGAAAATACTCTTACAAAACTTAAGTAATCGTCTATAAAACATCAATATCTCCTATTTTGCAACTCTAGTATAAAAAATACACTAGAAATATCAAAAGCTTGATTCCTTGCTGAAAATTTTCACACGTGAATATATTCTTATAAAACTAAAATAAGAGTAAGACCAAAGCATCAATTCTTGCTGAAAATCTTCACACGTGAAAATACTCTTACAAAACTTAAGTAATCGTCTATAAAACATAAATATCTCCTATTTTGCAACTCTAGTATAAAAAAATACACTAGAAATATCAAAAGCTTGATTCCTTGCTGAAAATTTTCACAGGTGAATATATTCTTATAAAACTAAAATAATCGTCTATTAAACATCAATATCTCCTAACCGGACGCGGCAGCCAACGCTTAAGATTAAGATCAAATCACTAACCAAACGCTTAATTTCAACTAAAATCAAGACTAAAAGGCAACATATCTAAAAGAATAAATTACTTGGAGCATCATATAGCATCTTCACATGTGACAAGTTCTAACATTTACAGTACATAAACATAAAAACCCTAAAAACAGTAAATTAAATAATTAGCTGAAAATAAGTACCATTCATCATCAAACGATTGTTAAAAATTTATAATTTTTATCAGACTGAATCGGAAAAAGTCAAT
Organism: Chrysanthemum seticuspe; assembly: GCA_019973895.1. Classification (NCBI taxonomy): domain Eukaryota; kingdom Viridiplantae; phylum Streptophyta; class Magnoliopsida; order Asterales; family Asteraceae; genus Chrysanthemum; species Chrysanthemum seticuspe. The sequence continues at coordinate 25,309,858 of BPTQ01000008.1, forward strand.
TTAATCATGAACGCCGCAGTCAACGACAGAGATTAGGAAGGTCATGATGGAGAGACGACGGAGATGATGGTGACTGGAGATTGATGATGATTACCGTTGTGAATGGTGGTGAGCGGGGTGAACGGTGGTGAAAACTGCGGCGGTCCGTGGTTACGGTGAAGATCAGAATGGTGGTTACTTGAGAGAGAGTATTTGCTGGTTTCACGCTTAAAAATGAGGTGTGTGTGTGTTTTTTATTTATTTATATGGTAGGATTCAAAGTAAAAGGATTACTATAGTTTCAGTGTAAATATTTTGATTGATTTTAGCCGTCAGATCAAAAAAAATGAGGGATTAGATGGAGGGCTAAGATCTCTTCTCGCGTTCTCACAAAAATTAAACTTCTCACAAGAAACACCCCCTATATATATATATATATATATATATATATATATATATATATATATATATATGAAAATGTTAATAAACTATGAAATAGAAATAATAAATGGGCTTTTGTACCAAAAATATCGATAACAAGTCTTATCTTGTTATTTACTATTTTTAAACGGAAACTAACGACTAAATTGGAAATGTTTTGCAATAAATAAGTAATTGATGTTTCGAGTACACGTTTATCAATAAATGTCGATTGTGGACATTTAATATTGGTTTAAGTATTTAATTGCTTACGTTGTGTGCATGGGTTACGGATAACCTAGCATTAATAGTGTTGATCCACGTGGGTAGCGTACTTATTAGGTTGACAAATCTAATAAGAGCCCATTAGGTACTGATAACGCTACACGCGTCGTTCGGGGTCAAAGGAACTTCCTTTTCGTCGAGCAAGTTTTTCAATACCCTAGGCAGTGAACCTAATCGTTGTAGTGTAGTATTAGGGTAAGCCACGGGAATTGATATCGTTCTCTAGGGGAATAGGAATGCTAGTGAGAAGTTACTACGCTAAGGTTGGGGTTGAGGAAGATTATTTTTTTTTATCTTTTTATGTTTTTTTAGGAAATGGAAAGGTACGAATCTCGGGGTTTGGATTTGGGGGTTGGTATTTCTACCGATTACTCTACTATCTAATTATCTAATTAACTAAGGTGAGGGTAGTCTATGTATAATTATTGTGTGCTCGTATGATGATTTAAAGATGTGTTTACTTAGGTTTTATTACTCCTTAATTATCTCCTATTGATGGTTGAATTGTCACGTCCTTCTTCTTAATCGCGTTGTGTGTCTAAAGTCGTAGGGTATGCGTTTATCCCTAACTCTTTGAAACTACCAAAGGGTGTCGCCTACAAAATCTCTAGGATTTATAAACTTTAACTCTAAGGTACTCTTCGGATGGTTTAGCCTACAACAACTCTAGGCGCTATAAGCTAAGGTTCACAAAGATTAATCAAGCATTAACTACACAACGGATGACCTATCGCATTACTAGATCATTAACAATTAAGATAAGAGACAACCAATTAATATTCAATAATTAAGTTTCATATTCCCTAAGCAAACACACAAGTAAATTAGCCGGACATGGAGAACATGCAAGCATACACACAAGTAATTGAAGACATAATTAAATTAATGAAGTAAAACACTTATCTTGATGTAAGATAGGGTTTAGAACCCTAAAATACTGTACAAGACAGCCTTGGTTCGGTTTAGGTTTTTACTCCAAAAGACTACACTCTGAAAACTAAAAAATTCGGATTCTATATATAAGATTACATTCGCGACGGCGTCACCCTTTAAGACGCCGTCGGGTCGCCGTCATTAGGGTTTCGTCTTGGCCACGTTAGTCTTGCGACGACGTCACCTTATGCTTGTGACGCCGTCCCCTTCAGTCTCTGACGCCGTCTGGATCAAATCTAGGTCGTCTGAGTTGCGACGACCTACTCTTTTAAAGCCTGACACCGTCACTTGTAAATAAGCAATTTGGCTACTGAGCCGTCACAAAAGTGATGTGACGGCGTCGCATATAACACCTAAAGCCGTCCCCTTCAGTTCCAGCAGTCTGAGTGGCTCGATTCTTGACTTTGGCCATTTTCTTCGTGTATTCGCGCCTTTTCGTCCGAATAAATGTCATTCCAGCATTTTGCCTTCAAGATACCTAAAAAGTGAAAAGGAACGATATTAAGTAATAACGGATACGAAAGTGATCAAATAAGGGCTTAAACGACCCCTCAAAAAGGTACATTTTAAAACCTTGTCAAATATCCCTACACTTGGTATTTGCTTGTCCTCAAGCAAATGTGCTTTTAGCCAATTAATTTATAAGTTAAGGGTCATAAAGCATTGGTTTAAAACAATCCACAACACATATAAGCCCCGCAAAAGTCATAACAAGCACGGAAATTATATACTAGCACCTCACATGGGGTGTTTGGATACTCACATCTCTCGGGTGTATATGAAATATAACAAGTTGGAAATGGAAGATAAACACTCATTAACTGGTCCTAGTACATAGATTACCATAGGCTTGAGACTAGATCAAACCTCCATCGCTTTGGCGTAAGCACCTAGGAAAGACTATCAAAGAGGTCTTTTAAAGGGTTGTAATGTTAGGCTTACGGTAGGGAAACAAAGGGTTTGGTGGGATAGGCTATTTAGTGGTGGCAAGTCAAAAATATTTTTGTTACAAGCATGCGAAGAATGGCGTTGCTAAGCCAAGACTCGACACTCTAGACTCTAGATAACTGAAACAAACAAACATAAATTAAAGATAAATGTAGGATGGTAGCCCGTATGTTTTTTTTTACTCTCTATTTTTTTTCTTTTTCACTTTTTTTATTTTTTTTTTTATTTTTTTATTTTTTTTTTTACACTTTTACTCTACCATCCTCTACGGTAACATCAAAATGATAGGGATTTATAGGCACATCCCTACACTTGAGTTTTTATCACTCTAACACTAATTTGACCCGAATTGAAAAGATCAAAACACTTGGAGTACATTATTACGCAAATAAAGGGAATTTGAATTTAACGTTCCTTTCCCGTCATTTCATAAACTTTAACTTTTCCCATGAGTCCCAATCGTCCTAAAACTGTGTACAAAGGATATGACTTGACTTAGCAACTTATGCAAGCAACTAGATAATTGAACTAAGTGTTTTTAGGGTGATAATAATAATGCACTAAAAGTGAGTGCATACAAGGTAGGCTAAGGCGATTTGGGTGTACATTTGGGGGTGGGGTGTAAACAATGCTCTTCATTGATATTATGGAAAACCGAAACATCACGAGAACCGCGAAAAGGATAGGCTCTGAGGGGTTAACTAGGGGTATCGTGTACTAAAGATGAGTACAACGCAAAGGTGTGGGGGAATTACTCAACCGATGTGGAAGAAGTAATTATATTACGGGTATTAAACAAGGGTAATCCTAATGCCTCTTATCATTTAGTTATTCCTAACTACACGAGTGTAGTCTTACTAGCGATCTCGGGATGCATCACAAAACAAGTTCTAGAATCTATTATACTACCGGTTCACACACTAAGCATTAAATATGAATGCTTTAATTTCTACTAATCTAAGGGCGATCCTCACATTTTTGGGTGGAATTTAAGTAGTAAAGGGTTTTTGTGCTAGTCATATAACTTCCTATCCATGAGACGCTTTTGTTAAGACTAATGGCCCACTCCTATATATCATGAATTTTTTTTAATTTGGTGCCAAAATTACCCTAACCGACATTTTCTCATGGTTTATTACACAAATGCAATTGGACAAAGCAAATAATCAAGGATAAGCATAGTTTCAAAGTTCCCGTTTTATTTTCCCTCCCTACACTTAAATTGAACATTGTCCCCAATGTTCCCCGAAAGTATCAAAGTTATGATAATGGAAGGTAATAAAAGATGAAAGAAACTAGTACTCCCCTGATTAGCTCGGTAGGATCCGTGTAAAGTGGTGGTTACATCTTTCTTCAAGAAGAACGTTTACGTGAAAAACTCCTTCTCATCTTATGTATCTCCTTCTTGATTAATTAAACCTGCACACTTGAAAAAAAACAAACGAAACCCTCACGTAAAATCGGCGGTAATAATATATATAAGACTCTACTAAACTAGGATATAATGCTTGTGGAATGGATGTTTACAGAATTTCTGGAAAATTAAGACCTGGAAAATTCAAAAAATTATAAGTAGCTCAGAAAACGAGAAAAAGTAATCAGTTATTTTTGCTCCTTCCTGACGCCGTCAGGTTGCGATCCTGACGCCGTCAGGTTATCCTAACAAAAACTGGTCTGCAATTTTCTGGAAAAAATTCTGGAAAATTTACATCTGTAGAATCTGGAAAAATTTTCTGCAAAACATCCATTATGACTCGATACAAGCATTTGACTCGAAGAAACATACATGTATATCTTTTAATTAATTAAAATTCTCATGTTTACGTTTTTTTTGAAATCGTGTGTAATCCTCCCTACACTTATCCTTTATGTAAAATACGTTTATATGTAATTAAGACGAGGTTAAAAACAAAATAAAGCATTTTTACAAATTTAAACATGAGAATAAGCAATCAATAAAAGATATATGACACAAACAAGCAAACAATTAAGCATGGGTTGCCTCCCACGAAGCGCTTTTCTTTATTTATGAGTCTTGTAGCTAGACTCGTAGTCGTGCCCTTACGTACCGATATAAGTAAGCCTATCCTTAACAATGTCGTAAGGATCAAACTTATCATTTAAGTTCCTAGTAGTACGTTTGGTTCGATATGCCTTTTCAAACTTTTCTCCATCGGGATCATAGATTGTTATCCTAATGTGCCACTCTCCATTACCATCCCTAGGTGGTCTATCCCAATCCCATTTATGTTTAGGCTTATCGCTCTCAACTTTCCACATATTCATGACAAGGTTGACGGGCAAGCTTCCTAGGAACTCTGTCATCTTCCTAAATACTAAGGCGTCCTCGAACGGGTTCACTTCCATGTCCCTAGCCATTTCTTTTTCATGGAAAGTTGCTTTAGTAGCAAAAGCTTCGTCTAGGTAGAAAGGTTGTTGGGGACCTATGAAGTTCCTATCTATCCAAGGTCCATATCTAGATGGCGTTCTATCCAACCTAATCTCATGTGGGATTTCTTCTTCTTTGTAGTACGTATGCTTTTTGACATCGTAAATTGACCTAGCACTCCCCTCTCCTACCACTATTTTGGACATCTTACAATCAATGATGGCACTGGCGGTAGCTAAGAATCCTCTTCCTACTAGCAATGGGCATGTCGGGTCCTTATTCATGTCTAGCACATGGAAGTCGGCCAAAAGAGTCAATTCTCCTACGTGTACTACCATGTCTTTTATTATCCCTACCGGATATGCAACACTACCGTCCGCTAGACCTAAGATGGTTTCTGTTGGTTCTATCTTACCTAAATTAAGGCTTCTATGGAGGGACAATGGAACAAGATTGATGCATGACCCTAAGTCGGCTAGAGCATCGAGAGGTTTGGAAGTTCCAAGCCTACACGGAAGAGTAAATAGCCCGGGATCATCTAACTTCTTAGGTAGATTATTTCGCACAAAAGCGGACCCATGTTTTCCAAGTTTAAGTTCTAACTCATATTTTTCTTTTAAAGCATTATAATAAGGTGCATGAGCTAAGACTTCAAGAACCGGTTTTTCTTGATAGAGTTCCTTATACTCCTCCTCTAGATTATGGTTGGGTTCGTGGTTGACGGGTTTCTCAAGAGTGGGTTCTACCAACGGTACGGGGCCTTGGTACCTCATTTTGGATTGCTTGGAGCCCTTGTTGATAGCATTTACCGAGTGAACCGTTGGGTGTGAGGGACATGGATGTGCACTCTCCCATGGTGAACAAGAACATGAAGTCGATGAAATCGAACTTACGTTTGGATTCTTGAGAGTATCACTTGGGAGTGCTCCAATTTCCCGGTCATTAAAGGCTTTTAAGAGGGCATCAAGCTTGTTTGTCATCTCGCCTTGTCTTCGCTTAAAATCGGCTTCAAGCTTAGTCAATTTAGTCTCTTGAGATGACATGAATCTAGATGCAATTGCCTCAAGATTAGTGGGGTTCCCGGTGCTTGGAGGATTGAACCTATTAGGTGGACTAGATGAGCTTTGGGGTGTGCTTGAGTTTTGGTTCCACTTAAGGTTAGGGTGATTTCTCCATGAGGGGTTATAAGAATTTCCTAAGTTGTTTAGTTCGGGCTTGAAAGTGTACCACTTCTCTCCCGCTCCGTCGGTACGCGTGGAGGCATAGTCCGCAAAAGCTTGTTCGGGGAGTCTTGTGCAATCACTAGTGTCATGGGGACCACTACATAACTCACAAGGTAAAGTGACTTTATTCACTTGATGTGAAGACTTAGGATTTTCGTAGGAACTCATTAGGAATTTAACTTGATCTTCAAGTTCGAGCATCCTACGGTCGGAAGGTTGTGAGTCAATGGGAGGCAAGGAGATTGCCTTAACGGTTTTGGGCAGCTCACGGGGGTCATTCCAACTTTCGTTGTCATAGAGAGCAAGGTCCTCTATTATACCCCATGATTCTTCCGCGGTGAGACCACTAAGTTTTCCACCGGCCGCTTGGTCAATGGATCGCTTGGTGGGGAAGTTGACATGATCATAGAAAAGTTGGACTTGGAGCCAAAGATCAATGCCGTGATGAGGGACTGTATGAAGTAAGTCCTTGAATCGAGTCCATCCTTCGTAGAGAGATTCACCTTGACGTTGTTGGAACATCAAGATGTCATTCCTAGGCTTTAGTGGTTCTCCCCGGTGGGAAAAATTGAGCAAGGAAGAGAGAGGTGAGATCATCACAACTTGAGATGGAGCCGGCGGGAAGTCGCTCAAGCCAATTACTAGCTTGGTCCCGTAGAGAGAATTGGAAGAGACGCAGGCGCGTGGTCTCCCGAGTAGTAGCATCGAGGTCGATGGAATCGACAATTTTAAGGAAACCCTTAAGATGCTGATTAGGATCTTCGGAACGAAGTCCATGGAATGCACATCCGTTTTGCACCAACCGGATGGTGTCGGATCGCAGGGCCGTAGTTTTGGCTTGATCGGGAAGCTCAATGGTGTTCCTATAGCCTAGGTGGCTTGGTCTCGAGTATTCACCAAGAGTACGGCCTCTTGGCGGGTCATTTGGTGGTAGGTTGATGAATGGTGGTTGGTTATCACCTTCCATGATGAAAAGTGATGGGGTTACGAACAAAGGTCATGAAGAAGGGGGATAGACTACGAGGAAGCTAAAAATGAGAAAAAATTTACTTGATAGGAATCAAGCAAAGAAACCTAAACGAGGTGGACTCCTAACTAGCTATTCTATTCCCCGGTAGCGGCGCCAAAAACTTGATAAAGCTACACGCGTCGTTCGGGGTCAAAGGAACTTCCTTTTCGTCGAGCAAGTTTTTCAACACCCTAGGCAGTGAACCTAATCGTTGTAGTGTAGTATTAGGGTAAGCCACGGGAAATGATATCCTTATCTAGGGGAATAGGAATGCTAGTGAGAAGTTACTACGCTAAGGTTGGGGTTGAGGAAGATTATTTTTTTTATCTTTTTATGTTTTTTAGGAAATGGAAAGGTACGAATCTAGGGGTTTGGATTTGGGGGTTGGTATTTCTACCGATTACTCTACTATCTAATTATCTAATTAACTAAGGTGAGGGTAGTCTATGTCTAATTATTGTGTGCTCGTATGATGATTTAAAGATGTGTTTACTTAGGTTTTATTACTCCTTAATTATCTCCTATTGATGGTTGAATTGTCACGTCCTTATTCTTAATCGCGTTGTGTGTCTAAAGTCGTAGGGTATGCGTTTATCCCTAACTCTTTGAAACTACCAAAGGGTGTCGCCTACAAAATCTCTAGGATTTATAAACTTTAACTCTAAGGTACTCTTCGGATGGTTTAGCCTACAACAACTCTAGGCGCTATAAGCTAAGTTTCACAAAGATTAATCAAGCATTAACTACACAACGGATGACCTATCGCATTACTAGATCATTAACAATTAAGATAAGCGAAAACCAATCAATATTCAATAATTAAGTTTCATATTCCCTAAGCAAACACATAAGTAAATTAGCCGGACATGGAGAACATGTAAGCATACACACAAGTAATTGAAGACATAATTAAATTAATGAAGTAAAACACTTATCTTGATGTAAGGTAGGGTTTGGAACCCTAAAATACTGTACAAGACAGCCTTGGTTCGGTTAAGGTTTTTACTCCAAAAGACTACACTCTGAAAACTAAAAAATTTGGATTCTATATATAAGATTACATTCGCGACGGCGTCACCCTTTAATTTGACGCCGTCGGGTCGCCGTCATTAGGGTTTCGTCTTGGCCACGTTAGTCTTGCGACGGCGTCACCTTATGCTTTTGACGCCGTCCCCTTCAGTTTCTGACGCCGTCTGGATCAAATCTAGGCCGTCTGAGTTGCGACGAACTACTCTTTTAAAGCCTGACACCGTCACTTGTAAATAAGCAATTTGGCTACTGAGCCGTCACAAAAGTTATGCGACATCATCGCATATAACACCTGACGCCATCCCCTTCAGTTCCAGCAGTCTGAGTGGCTCGATTCTTGACTTTGGCCATTTTCTTCGTGTATTCGCGCCTTTTCGTCCGAATAAGTGTCATTCCAGCATTTTGCCTTCCAGATACCTAAAAAGTAAAAAGGAACGATATTAAGTAATAACTGATACGAAAGTGATCAAATAAGGGCTTAAACGACCCCTCAAAAAGGTATATTTTAAAACCTTATTAGGTACGTTGGGTCACCTTATTAATGGGTGACTTATCCTTATGACTCTGTAGGATACGATTGATTTATGGGATAATAAGCGACACGAATAAATAAATGAGTTTATCGAGTTGACGAATTCGATAAGGTCTACTATTTATTCCGAAACTTATTGGACTATGGAGCTTATCGTTTAGAGGTCTCATTGTGTTGCATTGAGTTATATATTGGTTGTTTGAGTGCATTCATGGCATCATATTGAGTCGATACACCCACATGAGGAATACCAAACACTAGGATTAAATGGTGAAACGAGACATTTTTGGAAATAAAGAAGTGGAACATATTGGGGTAGATAATGTTGATTTGAGGAATATATATATTAAAGTTGGTCTACATTAATAGGTTGTGCCGAGTTGATAGTTGCTGTGCTGTGATACCGTTATCTTCTGCTAGTGTTTATTTGTGCGTTGATTGCTTGAGGTGAGTTTCATAGCCCCACTTTTATATACGTTTTAACTACGTTTTGAACTATTTTGGGGTGAGAATCATGTTGCTGTTTTTGGACCGTTAAAACTATTTGGATTTACTTATATGCTTGACTGTTTAGATGGATGTGCGGTAGTTGTTGCCTTAGTCTAGGTTTAACCGTGCCTAACTAAGAATAGACTTCTACATCGACCTAGTCCGTTGTTGGCAATTGTTCTGGATTTTGCCACGACGGTGCTAGACTAGATTCGATGGGCCCGAGTAGTCCCTGGATGCGGGACATGTGTTATGATTGGTGATCCGGGTAGGATCGGTGTGCAAACGGTATTTATCTATCTTAGGTCTTGCATAGAAAATCAACTCTTACAGGTCCACTATGATTTTGTTGAACTTAAACCTATGAACTCACCAGCGTAAGCTGACCTTTTAGCATGATTTCTCAGGTATTTTAGAGATGTTTGGATTACTTGATCGGTGGAAGCTTGGCAAGAAGGCGGGGTTCAAGGATCATTTCTGACTCTGATAAACTATGGGGACCTATTTTGTTAAACTATGTTTTGGGCCTAATATTTACTCTTTTGGATCAAATGTTTGGATTAACTAAATTTGGGATTGGTTTTGAATGTTAAATGACTATCTTTTTGCTATACTTGTGTGCGATACCAATCCAATTGTAACGCCCCGAAAACTTGATTAAGTCTTCCGCTGTACCGAGATTTGGGGGTGTTACAGATTGGTATCAGAGCTCAAGGTTATAGATAATTAGGTATTTTATAAACCCTAAACTATAACCACTTTTTGAGAAAATTGATCCTCGACCGACGCACGCCCCCTTGCCAAGCCGAAGCTTCTTATTTGATTATGGTATGAACTGCGAATTGAGTTATGAGATGATATGTTAAGGGATATTGTGAACTGATTATGGAAACGTTATGATTTGGAGATATGATTATTGATTTTGGGTAAATGAGATACGATTATTGGTTTTGGAAAATGAGATGTGATTATCGAGATATTACGGAATTTGATTTGAGTAAACGATATATTGTGACTTTGGAATTTTGAACTCGATTGATTTGATATGGGATTATGTGATAGAACTGAACTTATGTGTTTTATTTAAAGGCATGTTTTGAGTAATGCGGTACCTACACTTTTAAAAGCTTTCATTATGTGATATATGTTTTGGTTAAGTTGATGCGCGTATTAAAACTAGTTGTTTCGAACACTTATACCTACCATATGCCATTGTCACAGACTATGCCTTCACTAGCTTTTGATGTGTCTGAGGAGGTCCTTGTTGTTGCTAGTTCGCCAGCATTGACTCTCATGACGGTTGCGCATGGTGATCCTTATGAGATTGCCCGTCACTCTAGTTCATCATCATCAGATCGTCCTAGCTCATCTAGGCAGCTCACTTTACATTAGGTTTTAGCGCGAGCACAGACTCCTAGGCTTGCTTATAGCACTGCCCGCATGTCTGTGAGACCACCATCATTACCTATCCGTTTAGCAGCAACAACATGTCTTAGGAGGCCTAGATCTCCTAGTGTACCACCTCAGGATTTACCTGCATAGAGACTCCGACTCATGGACTCTCCCCCTATAGATGAGGGCAAGGAGGAGCATGAGGTCGAGGAGGAGTATGACATTGAGGAGCAGTATGTTGATGAGGATGAGGATCCTCAGGAGGAGTATGATGAGGATATCCCAGAAGGGGGTACTCCTCCATTGCAGAGTCCTGCACATTCTTCGGGACCAGGTTCTCCTTTGCCTGAGCCTGAGCCCCCTGGACAGCCTTTAGACATCGACTCACCACCTTACTCACCTTATATAGGTGGCCCGTTAGGATCGAAAATACCATCAGAGATTGTTTCTGAGCCCGAGGAGTATGGTGAGACGGGTCTGATGTGGGAGAGGATTACATCACAGGGTACTAGGCTTAGTCTCAGTAGATTGTCAGATCGATTAGATGGAGTGACGAGGACTGGTGTAGAGGATTTGAGGATAGATTTGACTAAGATAGGGAAGAAGTCGATGGCCTTAAGAGAAGGTCTGTCAGGACTCTTTGAGCAGGTTGGAGACCGGCATACAGAGTGTTTGACAGCCTTGGAGGCAGACCAAGCGCTTCAGCGTAAGGTCGATGGTTTGGAGAAGGAGGTCGTGAATCTTAGGAAAGATTGCAACTCTCAGCGCTTAGGGATTTTGTCTCTATGGAGAGTGATGGATGATGTTTGGAGATCATTTAGGAGTGCTCGCAATCGTGGCTAGATAGTATTAGATTTATGGTTTTGTACCATCTTGAAACTAAGTAGTACTTGGTTCGAGATGTAGGATTATCCTAGTTGTTTACTAGTATCGTCGTTAGGATCGTTTTTGATTTCTCCATATCCTTCCATGTATTTCCACTTTTGAAACCTATGAGTTATGGTTATGGGAACGTGCATCCTTAGTTATGATACGGTATCTGAATGTTTTGCTTTGGTATAACGTTATCCCTGTTGGCCTTGATTATGTATTCAGGAGTTATTGGGTGACCCTTGGTACCCAACTCTATTTTAGAACGTGAATTGTGAACTTATGAAACTGTTCTTCTTGCCTTTAGAATGGTGGCAACAAGACGAAACTCGCTTAGGAACAACCGAGCAGCTCATGCTGCTGTTGTTGCCCCTAGTCGTCAAGGTCATCGTCCAGCCCTGACCACACCACATGTTGAGAACCCGAACACTGATAACCCAGCTGTAGAAAACCCGAATGTGAACGACCGTGCTGAGAATGGTTCTGTTCCACAAAACCCTCCACTTGTGAACCCAACCCACATTGACCAGATAGTGTCGCAGCGTGTCGCTGAACTGCTAGCTGAGGCTAATCTTTCTAACACCTCTAGTGGAACCCCAATGCTGAATCGAACTCGAGGTTGTACCTACAAAGAGTTCCGATTCTGTGGTCCCATTTATTTTAGAGGAACTAAGGGAGTAGTTTACCTGACTAGGTGGTTGGAGAAAACTGAATCTGTGTTTGCTGTGAGTAACTGTGATGAGGATTGTAAGGTTAAGTATGCAACATTCACCTTGAAGGACGAGGCGTTGACCTGGTGGAACAACTATCACAGATCAGTAGGAATTGATGTAGCTTATAGTATGACTTGGACTCAGTTTAAGACACTCCTGATTAAGACTTACTGTCCTATGAATGAAGTTAAAAAGTTAGAGAGTGAGTTCTGGAACCATAAGGTTAAGGGTACTGACATGGCGACTTATACTCGTCGTTTCCAAGAGTTATCATTGCTTTTCCCTGAAATGGTTCGCACCAAAGAACTTAAGATTGAAAGGTATACTGATGGATTGCCTTTAGCTACCCGAAATGATGTCATCGCTGTGAAGCCAGTTAATTTGCATGAGGTAATTGTTGTGGCTCAGCGTTTGATGGACTCTTGTGGGCTAGAATTAGGAGACAAGAGTAAGAATGATAGGAGTGATAAGAGGAAGAGGAACGAAGTTGCAAAAGGGAACGACAACAAACGGCAAGAGACAGCCAAAGTGTTCGCCATAGGAAATGGAGGTAGGAAAGATTATGAAGGTAGTAAGCCTGTGTGTGGTCGTTGTAACCGACACCACCATGGACTATGCCCGAATGTGTGTAGGAAGTGCTCTAAGGTAGGACACTTGGCCAATGACTGTCGGTCCCGACCACTTGATGCAGCCAAACTGCACAAGGAGCGGACTGGAAGGCCACTGTCACCTGTTTTGGATGTGGAAAGAAGGGACACTTTAAGATTGAGTGTTGAGAGCCGTGGATGAGAGGAAATCCCGGTAATGTAGTAGGATTTGCTAACCGAGGTGTAGGAGGTAATGGCTTAAACCCTGTGAAGCGTGAGGTTGTGGAAAACCAGGGAAACCATGGTGCTAGGAATCAGCAGAGAGACATGGGAACAGCGCGTGCTTACGCTATTGGGAAGGAAGCTGGTGAGGACCCTAACGTAGTTACAGGTACGTTCCTTCTCAATAATCGCTATGCTTCCATACTGTTTGATACTGGTGCGGATATGAGTTTCGTATCCACCAATTTTATGCCATTACTAGCAATCTCCCAAACACCTATAGGGTTTAGTTACGATGTGGAATTAGCGAATGGGAATAGAGAGAAGATAGACACCGTAGTTCGAGGTTGTACCTTAAGTTTCCTAGACCGCTCGTTTAGTATAGACTTATTGCCGTTTACCTTAGGAAGTTTTGACGTCATTACCGGAATGGATTTGTTGTCGAAGAACGGTGCACACATCATTTGTGATGAGAAGATTGTGCGTATACCGTATAGCGGAAAAGTTCTGAGCATACAAGGAGATCGGAGCGACTGTGCAAGTCCTTCCCGGTTGAGCATCATATCCTGTATTAAGGCCCGAAAGTACATCGATAGAGGAGGTTGTCTTTTCTTGGCTTGAATTTCTGAGAAGAAAAGTGAGGAGAAGAGTGAAAGACACCTTAACGATGTACCCGTTGTTAGAGAATTTCCAGATGTGTTTCCCGATGATCTGCCAGGGATTCCACCTGTCCGACAAGTGGAATTCCAAATAGAGTTGATACCCGGTGTGGCACCCGTAGCCCGGGCACCTTATCGAATTGCTCCAAGAGAATTGGAGGAACTGTCTAAACAGTTGGCAGAATTATCAGAGAAGGGATTCATTCGACCGAGTTCGTCACCGTGGGGAGCACCGGTGTTGTTTGTAAAGAAGAAAGATGGATCGTTTCGGATGTGTATTGATTATAGGGAATTGAATAAGTTAACAGTGAAGAACCGATATCCGTTACCTAGAATAGATGATCTATTCGACCAACTCCAAGGAGCTAGTGTCTTTTCTAAGATCGATTTACGATCTGGTTATCACCAGCTTAGAGTTCGAGAGGAGGATATCCCTAAGACTGCGTTTAGGACTCGTTATGGACATTATGAATTCCAAGTGATGTCGTTTGGTTTGACCAACGCGCCAGAGGTTTTCATGGATCTCACGAACCAAGTGTGTAAGCCATACCTGGATAAGTTTGTGATACTATTCATAGACGACATCTTGATATACTCTAAGAGTAGCGAGGAGCAAGAAGAGCATTTGAGGCTCGTTTTAGGATTGCTGAGAGAGGAGAAGCTGTATGCCAAATTCTCTAAGTGTGAATTTTGGATTCCGTCCGTGCAATTCTTAGGTCATGTGATAGATAGTCGAGGTGTTCATGTTGACCCAACTAAGATTAAGGCCATTAAGGAATGGGCAGCTCCTAAGAACCCATCAGAAGTCCGACAGTTTCTAGGGTTAGCAGGCTACTATAGGAGATTCATTGAGGGATTTTCTAAGATAGCTAAGCCGCTGACCAAACTAACACAAAAGGATGTTAAGTATGAATGGGGAGAAAAGGAAGAAGAAGCATTCCAGCTTCTGAAGGAGAAGTTGTGTAGTACGCCCATCCTAACTTTGCCTGAAGGAAGCGAAGACTTTGTCGTGTACTGCGACGCTTCGCATAAAGGCTTAGGTGATGTTTTGATGCAACGTGAGAAGGTGATTGCTTATGCATCCCGACAACTTAAGAAGCATGAGAAAAACTACACCACCCATGACCTTGAGTTAGGTGATGTAGTGTTTGCTCTTAGGATTTGGAGACATTACCTGTATGGAACCAAGTGTGTAGTATTTACCGATCACAAGAGTTTGAAGCATATCTTATATCAGAAGGAACTGAACATGAGACAACGTCGTTGGCTGGAATTGCTTAGTGATTATGACTGTGAGATTCGTTATCATCCTGGTAAGGCTAATGTTGTGGCTGATGCACTTAGTCGTAAAGAGGACATTCCACCCCTACTTGTTAGATCCTTAGGAAAGACCACTGTTTCGCCCTTACCGTATCAAATTTTAGCCGCCCAAGCAGAGGCATTGACGGAAGAGAACCATCCTTATGAGAATCTTCATGGAATGGTAGAAAGTGAAAACGGCTTCTTGAAGCGTTCCGACGGAACATTATGCTTCAAAGACAGAAGTTGGATACCATTTCATGGTGGAATCTGTGAGTTGATTATGCACGAGTCGCATAAATCAAAATACTCTATTCATCCCGGAGCCGATAAGATGTCTCAGGATCTTAAGAAACTTTATTGGTGGCCCAATATGAAAGTCGATATAGCTCAGTATGTTAGTTGGTACCTGACTTGTTCTAAAGTTAAGGCCGAGCATCAGAATCGTCAGGACTTTTAGTTCAACCCGAACTCCCAGAATGGAAATGGGAGCGAATAACCATGGACTTTATCACTAAATTACCGAGAACAGTTAGCGGCAATGACGCTATCTGGGTAATAGTTGATCATTTAACTAAGTCTGCTCACTTCTTAGCTATTAGTGAAATCGATAGTCTTGATAAGCTTGCTCGATTGTATCTTAAGGAGGTAGTATCGCGTCATGGAGTACCGATATCTATCATTTCCGACAGGGATAGTCGTTTTACATCCCACTTTTGGAAGTCGTTACAGACATCATTAGGAACGAATTTGGATATGAGTACTGCTTACCATCCACAGACCGATGATCAAAGCGAGAGAACCATTCAGACTTTAGAAGACATTCTTAGAGCATACGTTATTGATTTCGGCAAAGGCTGGGAGAGACACCTCCCTTTGGCCGAATTCTCTTACAACAATAGTTATCACTCTAGCATTAAGGCCGCCCCATTTGAGGCGCTGTATGGCCGAAAATGTCGTTCTCCTATTTGTTGGGCTGAAGTTGGCGAGAGTCAACTTATAGGTCCTGAACTTGTCTTAGAATCCACTGAGAAGATAGTACAGATTCGTAATCGGTTGCAAACCGCTCGTGATAGACAAAAGAGTTATGCCGATAAGAGACGTAAACCATTAGAATTTCAGGTTGGAGATCGTGTTATGTTGAAAGTTTCTCCTTGGAAAGGAGTGGTTCGTTTTGGGAAACGTGGAAAACTCAATCCCCGATATATTGGTCCATTTCCAATCCTGGAAAGAATCGGACCGGTAGCATACCGCCTAGAGCTACCATCGGAACTAAGTAGTGTACACAATGTCTTTCATGTTAGTAATCTTAAGAAATGTCTTTCGGAGGAAAACATAGTGGTGCCTTTAAGAGATATTCGTATTGATGAGAAATTGAATTTTGTTGAGGAACCGATTGAGATTATGGACCGTGAGATCAAATGGCTGAAGAATAGCCGTATTCCGATTATTAAGGTTCGTTGGAACTCCCGGCATGGACCGGAGTTCACATGGGAACGTGAGGACTTTTTCTGTAGGAAGTATCCTAAACTTTTCATGACATCAAGCAACTCGGAGTGAAACCCGAGACGGGTTTCTTCTGAGGCTGGGAGGCTGTGACAACTGGCAATTTAGGGAGTTTATTTTAGATAACTGCATTACGTTAAACTAGACCGAGTTTTGCCTTTATCACTATTTTTATAAACCATGACTTGATTTATATCGTCTATTGGTTTTTATGACTTATTTCATTATTAAATGAGTTATCGTATGAGTTTTAACTCTATTTGGTAGGCACTATTCGATTCGGCACTAGAAAAGCCTAAAACAAGAATTATTGTAACTTGTAGACCGTAACTCGAAAATTGACAAATAAATAGTCAAAACTCGTGGAAAAACATAAATAACGATGTTAGAAAGTTGAATGAACGTTGTGAGACACTCGTGGGACAATATATGAGCTCAGGAATGGGTAAACGGGATAGTTTACGAAAAATGGCGACCACGGCCCCTCCACTTCTACATGGCCGGCGCCCCCTCCTCCCCTAAATAATTATTTTCAAGTCCCTAGCTCCTATGTATAAATACCCACCCACTACCTCATTTGCTTAGTTGGTTTCTCTCACTAAAAACAGACACACATATTCACTTTCTCTCTCTAACTCTCTCTCTCTCCCCAAATAAACCCTAACCCTAGCCACCACCATCATTGGCCGCCGCCACCTCCGGCCATATTCCGGCCACACGACGGTGAGTGGTGCTACACCTCCACCACCATATTGAAGCTCTCTTTCTCCTCTTTCCAACCATATATTACACGCTTCATTTGGACTTCAATAACACCTTCAAATCTTTGAATCAAGATTCGTACTTTTAGGGTTTCAAGTGGGTTTTGCAATTGGTGATTAGATAAGATAAATGGAACAAGTTTTGAGCTTGTTAGGGCAATAATAAGCCACGAATTTGAAATTAGGTTTTCGACCCTATGAAAAATTTGGGGCTTTTGGGTGGAACATGAAATTAAAGCTAATTAGTGACTAAATAAACAAGTAATTAGTGTTTGGTAAATGTGTGGTGTATCAATTTGATGGGTTTGTGCATTTAGGGTTTAGTTGCATATTTTTGGTTAAGATAGATGATGGGTTTTGTGTTTGGTTAATGTTTGGAGCTTGAATGATTGGTTTTGGGTGTTGTGGAATTGATTTGGTTGTGTTTGGTTATGAGTTATGGGGCGTACGAACCAAGGAACCCACGTAGGGGTCTTGGTTGGTGTCGTACGTGACCTACTTGGGTCATGGGTCCGAGTCGGGTCAATTTGGTAGCTTGTTGGTTGATATAGTTGAGGTTTGGGTGAGAAGCGTGGAGCCGAAAAGCTTCTAGAGCTTGTTTGGTTCACGTGGTCTGGACCGCGACCATGTCATGACCATTAGGGTCATAACATTGCTTTCGAGTATATTTGGTCGATTGATTGGTTGGCGAGATTGTTTTGAGTTGGTTTGGGATTGAATTGCGATATTGTGACTTTTACATAGGACTTGAAATATATATTGTTGACTTTGAGCTACGTCGGCGTCACTTTGACTTTTTAGTCAATAGTTGACTCCGACAAAGCCGTAACATGGACTTTGATATAATTTGGACTATTGATTGATTAAAAGCCGAGAAGTTATGACTCGTGCTTGTGGACTCGAAACAAATAACGATATGAGATTAATAATGGAATTTGACGAAATATAATATATATATATATATATATATATATATATATATATATATATATATGAAAATGTTAATAAACTATGAAATAGAAATAATAAATGGGCTTTTGTACCAAAAATGTCGATAACAAGTCTTATCTTGTTATTTACTATTTTTAAACGGAAACTAACAACTAAATTGGAAATGTTTTGCGATAAATAAGTAATTGATGTTTCGAGTACACGTTTATCAATAAATGTCAATTGTGGACATTTAATATTGGTTTAAGTATTTAATTGCTTACGTTGTGTGCATGGGTTACAGATAACCTAGCATTAATAGTGTTGATCCACGTGGGTAGCGGACTTATTAGGTTGACGAATCTAATAAGAGCCCGTTAGGTACGTTGGGTAACCTTATTAATGGGTGACTTATCCTTATGACTCTTTAGGATACGATTGATTTATGGGATAATAAGCGACACGAATAAATAAATGAGTTTATCGAGTTGACGAATTCGATAAGGTCTACTATTTATTCCGAAACTTATTGGACTATGGAGCTTATCGTTTAGAGGTCTCATTGTGTCGCATTGATTTATATATTGGTTGTTTGAGTGCATTCATGGCATCATATTGAGTCGATACACCCACATGAGGAATACCAAACACTAGGATTAAATAGTGAAACGAGACATTTTTGGACATAAAGAAGTGGAACATATTGCGGTAGATAACGTTGATTTGAGGAATATATATATTAAAGTTGGTCTACATTAATAGGTTGTGCCGAGTCGATAGTTGCTGTGCTGTGATACCATTATCTTCTGCTAGTGTTTATTTGTGCGTTGATTGCTTGAGGTGAGTTTCATAGCCCCACTTTTATATACGTTTTAACTACGTTTTGAACTATTTTGGGGTGAGAATCATGCTGCTGTTTTTGGACCGTTAAAACTATTTGGATTTGCTTATATGCTTGACTGTTTAGATAGATGTGCGGTAGTTGTTGCCTTAGTCTAGGTTTAACCGTGCCTAACTAAGAATAGAATTCTACATCGACCTAGTCCGGGGTTGGCAGTTGTTCTAGATTTTGCCACGACAGTGCTGGACTAGAGTCGCTGGGCCCGAGTAGTCCCTGGATGTGGGACATGTGTTATGATTGGTGATCCGGGTAGGATCGGTGTGCAAACGGTATTTATCTATCTTAGGTCTTGCATAGCAAATCAACTCTTGCAGGTCCACTATGATTTTGTTGAACTTAAACCTATGAACTCATCAGCGTAAGCTGACCTTTTAGCATGATTTCTCAGGTATTTGAGAGATGTTTGGATTACTTGATCGGTGGAAGCTTGGCAAGAAGGCGGGGTTCAAGGATCATTTCTGACTCTGATAAACTATGCGGACCTATTTTGTTAAACTATGTTTTGGGCCTAATATTTACTCTTTTGGATCAAATGTTTGGATTAACTAAATTTGGGATTGGTTTTGAATGTTAAATGACTATCTTTTTGCTATACTTGTGTGCGATACCAATCCAATAGTAACGCCCCGAAAACTTGATTAAGTCTTCCGTTGTACCGAGATTTGGGGTGTTACATTGTTGTTGCTAAAAAGATTGTTGTTGTTGTTGGTTACACGAAGGATGGAATGGATTGTTTTGATAATATTGCTCTTGTGGCTGTTATGATTGATAATTGAAACTTGCGGGTTGAAATTGAATGAGTGGTGAAAGACCGGATAAACGAAAAATGGATCCGGTGTTAAGTTTGGAACGTTTTGTTGGCGTCAAGATTTTTGGTTTTTGATTTTGGGAGTTTTTTTGAGAGATTTTATATAAAGATGAGAAGATTGTAGTAAAATGGGTTGAAATTATGTATGAAATAGTGAAGTGAATGGGATATTTATCGTATTAAAGTGTTAAACATTTAGATATAGTAAAGTAATACCCAAACAGATGTATTTTGTATCGTTGGGTTTGAGTTTGTGTGAAAACGAATAGATCGCTCGGGCGACCTTCTTCTCTGATTTTACTTTGGGTAGCGTGTTGGTGAGACCGAGTGTAGTAAAGGCGACGCGTTGGTATAGGCCGACCGACCGAATGACCCCTTACTACACTTAGGGCCCGCTTGGTTCAAAGTGGGGAAAGGGAAATGGAAAAGGAAAGAGAAATGGAATGCAAAGGAATGAGTGAGGTGGGTAATCAATCCCTTACCCCTCAATTTATTCTATAATGGTTCATTACCCGTTACGGGGTAATCAATCCCTTTGCACTCCCTAACCAAGCACTAAATAATGAGTGAGGTGGGCCCTTTTGAATACCTTACCCATTCCCCACCCCCCAACCAAGCACGCCCTGGTCTTAGTCCAATGTTCATCTACTGTGCATTTTTCAAAGAGTCAAAACAACCCTTTGAGTTTAACAAAAACACATTATTAGTTATAAAACTTAACTACTAATTAAACCTTCACTTAACTTTACTACTAATTAAACCTTCACTTAACTTTACTAGCAATACATGATAGCCTCTAAAATACATTAAACTTTGTATTTTTATACCCTGGATTTTAACAAATTAACTACAAGACCAGTTAAGCTTTTATATATTTACTCCTTTGCATCATTTTTCTTATTATTGTTCGCAATTTTTTTTGAAAAAAAAACATATTAGTTATAAAACTTTATGCCGTAACTACAAATTTTTTCACCCGTTAAATATATCTCGTTAAGAAACATATGCTAGGTTTGGGTTCTATACATAGATTGAACATGTGAGTTTGCTTTGGATCCATCACACTTGGTCCTATGGAAAATCATTACAATGAAGTATTTTATTTGTACATATAATTTACAAGTTGACGCAAATAAGTGTATTATCTTGTAGTTGTAAAAGTAATCCATTATTGACATAATAGGCGAATGTCACATGCATATGGTATTTGTATTTGAGGGTTTTTTTTTTTTTTAACGGGAGTTAAGATCCGTACAAAACAATAAATCTAAAGAATAATATAATGCATTCTGGTCTTTCATCTGCTTTCATCCAACGGGGATGATACAAAAAAGAAAAAAAAGGGCAAAAATGTCATTCCAGCTTATTTAATATAAAAACTATTTTTCATATATTTTTTTTAAAACAACATATATTGCAAACGGTAAATCTTCAAGCTACGAAAAGTATACCATCGCAACGAGAATTAAATTATCTTTATATAGATATGCACTTTGATATACTTTCGAACGTTTTTTTTTCAAAATTTTTGCCCAGAAATATTACACGTGATTGTAAAATTACTTGTGATTTGTTATTTTAAAAATCACGTGTGATTTTATAAATCACAAAATCAAATGTGATTTAGCCGGCTCACAATGTCGAGTCGGAAACACAATTTACAAAAAAAATCGTATGTGATTTCACAAGTCACATTCGATCTTTAAAGTAATAAATCACATGTGATCTTCAATATCAAATAAACTTATTCGTTCCTTTTATAAAACAAATTCATGAAATCACGTATGATTCTGTTATTTCTTTTGTTCTGTTATGATAAAATGTAAATCACGTGTGCTTTACTCTTTGCAGTTATAAACTAAAACACGTGTGATTCTGTTTTAATATAAAAATGAGTAAATCACACGTGATTCTATTTTTTGTTGTGATTCGTGTGTAAATCACATGTGATTCACCTTAAATAAATAATTTGATTTAAAATCACATGTGATTTATGGTAAATCAGATGTGATTTATGGTAAATCACATGTGATTTATGGTAAATCACATGCGATATGCGGTAAATCACATGTGATTTGCGGTAAATCACATGTGATTTGCATATCAACCTGCGTAAACCCCTTGGATCAATTACACAAAACCCCTTCATTTCCCGTCCCACATAGACGTTTAACCTTAATTCAATAAGTACATTTTGTATAAAAAACATCATATTTACAGCAAAATTGATACCTTTATCATATCAATAAATTCAAACCGCAAAATTAATCATCTAAAACCCAAAAACTATCATCAAACCATTAAAAAAACATACACCAACACACGTGACCAACACTAATCCTCAACAAAGCTCTCCTAACTCTAGAATCATCACTTTCAGAAACCTTCATTTGAACCCTAACTAATTCACCAACCGTCATTACTTTCTTAACCTTCCCACAAGAACCACCACCATTACTAACACCACTACCACCAGATCCAGGATTCCCACTTAAACTCGAACTCTGCCTAAACCCGAACGCCCTCTTCATCTTCGACGTCGCCGCTGACGTCATCGATCTAGACGACGGAGATCCATTCAACCCAGGTGATGAAGTCGTAGACTTGTTAAGTGTAGTGGTGTTGAAAGTGAAGGAAAGTGGTTTACTGGTGGAAAGTGGTCGGGTGGATGGAGGAATGAGAGGAGAGACGAGTGATAAAAAGTGAGTAAATGAGAGGAGAATAAAATTACAAAACTATTCTTGTGTTAAATGCAGATGTTTAATATAAGTCGTAGGATGAAAGAATGATTAATGGTTGAGATAGAGTGGTTTGATCTCTAGATATTTTGTTCTGCATTGAACTTTTTTCTTTTAACGGGTGCTTTCAAGACAACATTTAACGTGATTACAAAAAGAAACTTTGAGTTTACTAAATTAAAATTCAGATTTTATTATTGTATGTTATGAGTTAAATTAATATGTATTAATGCAATTTGTATTGAAAGAAATTGAATTTGAGTGCAATTTGACATTTTAGTAAAACAGAAAGACATTAACAAAACACTAGCATGGTAGTCGCGCAAAGCAGCGTGTTAGGAGGCGAATGTTGTTTAACGAATTTTTGACTTTTGATTTAAAAAAAAAATATTGTTTAACGATTTTCTATGATAGATGATAATTTCTAAAGATTGAGTGTTTGTGTTGTGAGATTGTGAAGAATTAATATGTCATTTTAATATATGTAAATTTTTAAAAAGTTATTAGTTTTAACTATAAACTTATTAAATTGATTATCTTAGTTATATTTTATTATTATAACATCAATTTAATTTCACAATTTAATATTCAATTAATGTATTTTTAAATATTATTTTAATAATGACTAATAAAAAAGGCGTGTTAACTTAATTTTTTTAGACTTCAAAAGCTAGAAAGTCTCAAATACATTATAAAGAGTTTATATTAAAGAAAAAATAAAGATAAAGTTAAAGATGAAAATTAAAGATAAGATAAGTATGTTTTATTTGTTTTAAATAATATAATTAAAATTAAACACTTTACACATATCATGTGCAATCAATAAATTCGTACAAATATATTTTCATTAAAGTTAGGTTTTCTTGTTTTTGCGGATTAATCTAGTGGAAATTTCAAAGGGTGTTGTGGTTGGTTATGGAGAGAATAACAAACAATTATAAGTTTAGATGTCATAATATAAGATTGCACATTTATAAGTTATATTTAATGACGAATTTAATTAATTTCAATAAGTTATTACATGTTACAAAATTTCAAAATTAAAATATACAACTAAACAGTGTATAAACTTAATTTTTATATGACTTTTTTTAATAGAAAGACTTAAATGTTTATAATAATTAAAGATAAAGATTAAAGATAAAGATAAAATTTAATAATTAAGATTAAGCCTACGGGGTGTTTGGAATATGGCTTTAATTGGCAGATTGTTAGTTTCAAAATGATATGCAAGTATTATTAGAGGAATATAATATGAACTTTGACTTATTGAGGTAAGAGTTTTTGGAGGCCATACAATGGATAGTATTTTGTATCTTGGAGTTTATTCTGGTGTGAATGTACCTCTTTGATCCTCATAGCTTCTACTAGTTTGACCTTGGGAGGAAACTGATAACTATGTTTGGATAAGTAGGAGGTCTAAGGCTATGTTTGGCGACACGTAGCAGTAGCAGTAAGCAGTAGGCAGTAGCAGTAAGCAATAAGCAGTAGTTGTTTTTTTAAAAACGTGTTTGGTAACGTAGCTGTAGCAGTAATTATAAATTGTAAAATTACGAAAAAGGTCATATACATACTAAAATAAAATAAATGATTAAACAAATAAGGGTATATATGTAATTTCATAAACTAAATGCTTGGAGCAGTTGTGAAATGCTTAATCAAGAAGCATTTAGATTGGAGCGGTAAGACAATATTCAAACGCTTGTTGAGGTGTTGCCAAACAAGCTTTTCATCTATAATGCTTACCGCTTGTTGCTTGTCGCTCATAAACGCTTCCAAATGCTTGTTGCCAAACATGACCTAATTCAGATAAAATGTACCATAAAGTAGGGCTATCCATTGAGAAGGGTTTATGGTCTAGGTGGATAATGCATGATGGTGGAATAGAGAGTGTGTGAAAGATGAACCTTATTGGTCCACCTAATACACTGTCAAATAAGGTTAGGTTAGATCTAATTGAGCGAGTGTGTTCTTTGTCTAGTGATGCCTAACCCTCTTAGCCTCTGGATCAATTATGTGAGCATGTAACTGCTGATTGGTTTTTAGTGGTTAATGGATAGGAAATGTAGCTATGACAGGTATAGCCCATCTTTTAGTGTGAATGGGGGCTATATCCCACTTGATGATGTCTGCTCAATTCTTATCCCTTATCATTATGGATGTGGGTTGAATGATTTGTGGATAAATTAAGTTTGGAAATGTAGTCAAGAAGATATGATCTTTGGTGCATCAAAGGTGAATAAATGATACTAACATTTGTTGTTTGAAGTAGTGATCATGTGTTTGGGTTAACTATCAGAGATAAGTTGTTTGTTGTTTTGTCTGATAAGAGTCAAGATATGGTTTAATATTAGCCGATATCTATTGAGATTAGCTAGTTAGTTGTATCGTGATTTTGAGCTTGTTCAAATCAGTTTATTTTTATGATGTAATCAGTTTTGATTCTAATATAATTTACCTTTACACAAAACAAATAATAATAATTAAGATTAAGCATTTCGCAAGATGATATTTATCTCAAGCCCAATCCATACATTGGGCCCATGCATACATGGTATTATTTGCTTTGTTCATTTCAATTTCCCAATAATGGATTAGAACTTAAATGATACGGAGTACTGCAGTTCATTGTTTATTGAAATGGGTTGGGTTATATTGACCCCCCTGTTTTTTTAGATTGACCCCTCTCCCTTCATTATTTTTGAAATTTTTTATTTTTTTTTTATTTTTTTTTATTTTTATAATTTTATTTATATCAAAAAACTATAAACCTGAAAATGCGGAACAGTAAATATAAAGTTTAATAAGTCAAACGCTTAAAACTGTCAGAAATACGGAACAGAAACTAACAAAAAACTGTGTTGTACTGAAAAAGTGGGGGACAAAGAGAATATTCCCCTATGATTTGACATCATAGGGGGGGTTAATATAGTACATCCCATTGAAATATATGACTGTTCAGCAATGATTGAAGTGACTCACATACAAAAGAAATAACCACATCAAAGCTAAACCAATTTACTTGCTTCGAATTTTGTGTTTTACAAGTTTTATTTTAGAAATTTAATTGCACTTTTAATGTACTAGAAAACGATTATCAAGCAATGGAATGCCATGGAAAGCAATCAGCAATTTGTTGGAAAATGAGTTTTGCAAAATGAGTTTTTGCAAAATTTGGACACTATTTAATATATGTATATGTTTTATATATTTATATTTCTTGGTAGCTTTGCGTTCTCTTCGACGAGAGCTTCGCAACAAGCTAAAGTATGTCCAAATTGGAGTAGAAATGAATGAGATATCGTGTCTCAAAGTGAGGCACAAAATATGAAAAACTAAACTATCCCACATCGCCTAGAAGAGGAAGTGGAGACTAGTTTATAAGGAAATCATAATATTGGCTATCAAATTCCTTTAGGTTGGTTATGCTCCCACTCTTACGTGCGCGTGCGGCGGGGGGGGGGGGGGTGCAGAAAATAGGATTTCCGAGCTAAAATGAGTTCGAAGCTTCTGAACTCATGCGAGCCTGCGGACACGAATGCAGCTCCGAAATCTCACCTACGCATGTATCTTTTTGCTGAGAATTGCGTTTCCTTATTTGATATTTTTACAGAATATTCTGTAATCTATTTTAGGAATAGATTGAGACTTTGTGCTTAAGTCTTAACAGATATATGTAAATCGTGTTTTTGTAATAACAGATATGCATATTTTTTATTTCCGGCGTATATTATGGCTTGGTGACCAAGCTAGGTATTGCCTATAAAATAAAATCTTCTCATTCAGTTTTATACACAGAAATAACGAAGCTCCTTACCACAGACGAGTTCCAGCAGTTCTTCGCTCAGAAACACACGAGTCTTTCAGCGTTTTTTCAGGCAAGTGAGTCAGGTCCGACTGTGCAACAGTATTGAACGTTGTACCCTGGGAAACAGACGGCGAATCTGTTTTAAGGGAATCGTGTTAAACACGAGCCTCGTTCACGACCTTTTACTGCTTTCGTTTACGTATTACTATAGAGTCTGTCTTCTGCTTCTACCCATTCTGTCTGTTATTTAATTTACTGTTAATTTATTTATTGGTATTGTAATATGGTTTTCATAAATAAAGTGTACACCGTTTCCCACAGTCTTAAAACAGATTCGGTTTAACCGAATTTAGAACACTTTGTTATAAAATCGGATTAATAATTAACAGGATTTTATAAACTGTTTTCTGTTGAAACCTTGTTGAGTTTCTTTGGAAATCAGTTTCTTTTAACAGTTTATACATAAAGTTTGGATTGAACAGACTTACGTTTTTTTTATAGTAGTTTATTATCAGCTTTAACGAAACCAAGATAGAGTTTCTATTAAACTGATTTACTCGATCCATCAAAACCAAGCTAGAGTTTTGTTGAATCAGATCTGGTACAAGTAGATACCATTTAAAACAGTTTGTTTAGCTGTTTGTGTTTGAATTTTCAGGATGACAAACACGACTACCCCTCCTGTGACTACTACTGTGAACGTACCTGGTGCGCCAGTTACCAACACGGTTGCTAATCATGCTGAGAAACCAGAGAAATTCAATGGGCAAAATTTCAAGAGGTGGCAACAGAAGATGTTTTTCTATCTGACTACTTTGAACCTTGCGCGGTTCTTAAAAGAAAACCCACCTAACGTGGAACCTCCTACAGAAGGTCAATCCTCTAATCAACAGGCTGTTCAAGCCTTGGAAGCATGGAAACATTCAGATTTTTTGTGTCACAATTATGTTCTGAATGGTTTGGTTGATTCTTTGTACAACGTGTACTGCAAGACCAAGACTGCCAAAGAATTATGGGAGTCATTGGAACGCAAGTACAAAACTGAGGATGCTGGTACAAAGAAGTTCGTGGTAGCTCGTTTTTTGGATTACAAGATGGTTGATTCAAAGAATGTGATAAGTCAGGTTCAAGATCTGCAGGTTCTGCTACACGACATTCATGCTGAGGGAATGACTTTGAGTGAAACTTTTCAAGTTGCTGCTATTATTGAAAAGTTACCTCCAAGCTGGGTAGAATTCAAGAACTACCTGAAGCATAAGCGAAAGGAGATGAGTGTTGAAGAATTGGTTGTTCGTCTTCGTATTGAAGAGGACAACAAGCTGGCTCAGAAAAACACGTATACGCCTGATTCTGCAAAGGCAAATATGGTTGAGCATGTTTCGTCATCTTCAAAGTCCAATGTCAAAGCTAAAGGCAAAGGAAAAGGAAAGAATGACAAGAAGGACAAAGGGAAGTCTGAGTACCTTGCTCCTAAAGCTGCAATTGTGAAACAGAAGTTCCAAGGGGTGTGTTTCAACTGTGACCAGCCAGGTCACCGTGCTGCTAATTGTAAGATGCCGAAGCGGGTGACTCCACGCCAGGCTAATATGGTGAATGAAGATGTGGACATGATTGCTATGGTGTCTGATGTCATTGCCATGATCTATGAAGTTAACCTGGTAGGTTCCAACAACAGGGAATGGTTGGTGGATACTGGGGCTACCCGTCATGTGTGTGCTGATAAGAGTATGTTTCACTCTTTCAGAGCGGTTGATAGTGGAGAGAAGCTGTACATGGGCAACTCTGCAACTGCTGAAATCAAGGGTGAAGGAGATATAATCTTGAAGATGACATCCTAGAAAGAGCTCAAGTTGACTAATGTCTTGTATGTTCCAGAGATTCGCAAGAATCTTGTGTCTGGTTGGCAATTGAACAAGTTTGGTTTTCGTCTTGTTTTTGAGTCTGATAAGTTTGTTCTTTATAAGAATCAAGTGTATGTTGGTAGGGGATATGCCCTGAATGGTATGTTTAAACTCAATGTAATGGTTGTTAAGAATGCTATCAATAAAATGAATTCTTCTGCTTACTTGATTGAGTCTTCTAATATGTGGCATGGCCGTCTTGGACATGTAAATTTTAATTCAATGCGTCGCTTGATTAAATTTAATTGCATACCTAATTTCCATATTGACTCAAAATATAAATGTGAAACTTGTGTTGAAGCCAAACTTACAAGAGCATCTTTCAAATCGGTTGAACGAAAAACCGAACCACTTGATATGATACACACTGACATATGTGATTTGAAATCACTACCCACAAAAGGTGGCAATAAGTACTTTATCACGTTTATTGATGATTGTATAAAGTATTGCTATGTTTACTTACTGAAAAGTAAAGATGAAGCTATAGACAAGTTTGTTCTATACAAAAACGAAGTTGAGAATCAACTTAGTAAGAAAATTAAGGTGGTCCGAAGTGATAGAGGAGGTGAATATGTGTCTCCATTCGCTGACATATGTGCAAAACATGGAATTAGACACGAGTTCACTGCTCCCTATTCACCTCAGCAGAACGGTATTGCCGAAAGGAAGAACCGTACCTTGAAAGAAATGGTTAATGCCATGTTGATAAGTTCTGGTCTAAGCCAGGACATGTGGGGGGAAGCCATTTTAACGGCTACTTATCTTTTAAATAAGATACCTCGTAAGGAAAAAGAAGAGACCCCTTATGAATTATGGATGGGCAGAAAGCCTTCATATCAGTACTTACGAGTGTGGGGGTGTCTAGCAAAGGTAGCTATACCGACTCCCAAGGCCCAAAAGATTGGACCTAAATCTGTGGATTGTATATTCATCGGATATGCTAAGAATAGCAGTGCTTATCGCTTCATTGTACATGATTCGAAAAATCCAGATATACAAAAGGGTACATTAATGGAATCAAGGAATGCTTCATTCTTTGAAACTATATTTCCTTGTTTAACGAAGGAAACTGGAAGTTCATCTAGAGTAGATGAAGAAGTTGTCCAAGATAAGAGACAATGAGATGATAATGATCTCCAAGATGAGAGACAAGATCAAACTGAGGAAGAAGAGGTTGAACCTAGAAGAAGCAAAAGGGCAAGAACCGAGAAATCGTTTGGACCCTATTTTGTTTCTTTTATGGTTGAAAATGAACCTACTTCATACCGAGAAGCGGTTACTTCCTCAGAAGGGCCTCAATGGAAAGAAGCCATTAAAAGTGAAATAGATTCTATTTTACAAAATCATACTTGGAAGCTCGTGGATTTACCTCCTGGTTGTAAACCACTAGGCTATAAATGGATCTTCAAGAAGAAGATGAAAGCCGATGGCACCATTTACAAGTACAAAGAAAGATTAGTAATCAAAGGAATTAGACAACGAGAAGGTCTTGATTACTTTGATACATATTCGCCTGTTACACGAATAACATCGATTAGGATGATACTTGCTATTGCCGCTTTAAGATATTTGGAAGTTCACCAAATGGATGTGAAAACGGCATTTCTAAACGGAGATTTAGAAGAAAAAATCTACATGAATCAACCTGAGGGTTTCATGGCTCCTGGACAAGAGAACAAAGTTTGTAGGCTTGTTAAGTCATTATATGGCTTAAAGCAAGCTCCCAAACAATGGCATCAAAAATTTGACCACGCCATGCTAGAGAGTGGTTTCAAAATTAATGAATGCGACAAATGTGTTTATGTCAAAGACACAAATAGTGGATATGTAATCTTGTGTCTATATGTTGATGATATGCTTATCGTTGGCAGTAACGACAAGATGATCAAATCTACTAAAGACATGTTGAAATCAAAGTTCGACATGAAGGATATGGGTTTGGCTGATGTGATCCTTGGAATAAAGATCATACGAACTCAGAATGGACTTGTGTTAAGTCAAGCACATTATGTGGACAAAATTCTTAATACTCATAATGAGGGGGATTCCGGCCTAGCTAGAACTCCAATTGACACCAGTAAGCATCTATCTAAAAATAGAGGCTTAGGTGTTGCCCAATTAGAGTATTCCAGAATTATTGGCATGTTAATGTACTTAATGACAGGTACCCGACCTGACTTAGCATATGCTGTTAGCAGGCTAAGTAGGTATACTAGTAACCCAAGCTATGCACATTGGGCAGCTATGACTAGGGTACTTCACTATTTGAGATACAGTCGCGATTATGGACTGCATTATGATCGATATCCAGCTGTTATCGAAGGATACAATGATGCAAATTGGATATCTGACATAAAGGATTCTAGATCGACTAGTGGATATGTGTTTACACTAGGAGGGGCAGCTATATCTTGGAAGTCTTCCAAGCAAACTGTTATAGCTAAGTCCACGATGGAATCAGAATTTATCGCGTTAGATAAATGCGGACAAGAGGCGGAATGGCTACGTCAATTTGTAGAGGACATACCAAGGTGGCCTAAACCGGTAACGGCCATTAGTATACATTGTGATAGTCAATCGGCAATTGGCAGAGCTCATAGCATAATGTATAATGGAAAGTCCAGACATATCCGTCGTCGACATAATTCGATACGACAAGTACTCTCAACAGGAGTTATCTCAATTGACTATGTGAAGTCAAAGGATAACATCGTGGATCCGCTTACGAAAGGCTTAAGCAGAGAGTTAGTAAGTAAGTCGTCTAGAGGAATGGGACTAAAGCCCTTGAAGGAATGTGTTTCTATGAAGGAAAACCTAACCTAGTTGACTGGAGATCCCAAGATCTGGGTTTAATAGGATAACCTAATCATAGAAATGTGGGGGAAGTCATGTCAATGTGGGGGAGTTACTAAATATTGTAACTTTCCTAGTCCATTCCTATAACAAATGTGACTTGTTGAGAGGTTAAACATATGGCTTTAATGATTCAGGATGAAATCATAAAGCATAATGATTCAAGATGAAATCACAAAACATATGTTTTTAATGATTCAAGATGAAATCACCTATGTGAGAGAGAAGTGGGGTCGCTTCGAAGGGAAATGTGGGGGCGCAATTCCTAAGAGCTCTTGCAGAACCAGGCTAGTGTTCATGACCATAACGAACACGACTATGAGGACTTGACATTGTCAGGGAGAGTCTTGTGTGAAGTGTAATGTCGTCTACATAAATGGATGATGAGTTCAAGGACATCGCGTCTACTCAGATCTAGGAGACTAAGTGCATCTCACAAGGGAAGGTTCAAAGGGTTACACCTACCTATCCTATGCAAGACTTAACCGCAGAAATTTTACCAAAACTTTCGTGTGTTTTCGACCGATTTCCATTCATGTGGGGGACTGTTGGAAAATGAGTTTTGCAAAATGAGTTTTTACAAATTTTGGACACTATTTAATATATGTATATGTTTTATATATTTATATTTCTTGGTAGCTTTGCGTTCTCCTCGACGAGAGCTTCGCAACGAGCTAAAGTATGTCCAAATTGGAGTAGAAATGAATGAGATATCGTGTCTCAAAGTGAGGCACAAAATATGGAAAACTAAACTATCCCACATCGCCTAGAAGAGGAAGTGGAGACTAATTTATAAGGAAATCATAATATTGGCTATCAAATTCCTTTAGGTTGGTTATGCTCCCACTCCTACGTGCGCGCGCGCAGGGGGGGGGGTGCAGAAAATAGGATTTCCGAGCTAAAATGAGTTCGAAGCTTCTGAACTCATGCGAGCCTGCGGACACGAATGCAGCTCCGAAATCTCACCTACGCATGTATCTTTTTGCTGAGAATTGCGTTTCCTTATTTGATATTTTTCCAGAATATTCTGTAATCTATTTTAGGAATAGATTGAGACTTTGTGCTTAAGTCTTAACAGATATATGCGAATCGTGTTTTTGTAATAACAGATATGCATATTTTTTATTTCCGGCGTATATTCTGGCTTGGTGACCAAGCTAGGTATTGCCTATAAAATAAAATCTTCTCATTCAGTTTTATACACAGAAATAACGAAGCTCATTACCACAGACGAGTTCCAGCAGTTCTTCGCTCAGAAACACACGAGTCTTTCAGCGTTTTTTCAGGCAAGTGAGTCAGGTCCGACTGTGCAACAGTATTGAACGTTGTACCCTGGGAAACATACGGCGAATCTGTTTTAAGGGAATCGTGTTAAACACGAGCCTCGTTCACGACCTTTTACTGCTT
The DNA here is from genome assembly GCA_019973895.1 of Chrysanthemum seticuspe. Taxonomy (NCBI): domain Eukaryota; kingdom Viridiplantae; phylum Streptophyta; class Magnoliopsida; order Asterales; family Asteraceae; genus Chrysanthemum; species Chrysanthemum seticuspe. The sequence continues at coordinate 25,342,452 of BPTQ01000008.1, forward strand.
TCGTTTACGTATTACTATAGAGTCTGTCTTCTGCTTCTACCCATTCTGTCTGTTATTTAATTTACTGTTAATTTATTTATTGGTATTGTAATCTGGTTTTCATAAATAAAATGTACACCGTTTCCCACACAATTTTCACAATTGTCAATCAAATCTAAACGATAAAACTTGTAAATAGAATATAAGCGTTAATATCTATTTTCCAGTCTACCTAATCCAAAAGTTAATAATTAAAACAGTAACAATGACATTAGTATATTTATGCTTTCAACATCAGTAACAATTTTTTGTTTTTTGATAAACAGTAACAAATATTAATAATTCGTTGTTGATGGCAATGTTTTCATGCACCTTGATAACTTTATTAACAAGCATATTCATTATTCAGAAAATAAGACTTTATTTATGTGATCATAAGTTGGACGGTACCAACTACAAGAACTTTGAAATTGATTTTCTCAGGGAAATTTGCAAAAGTGACATCAAATATAACACTTATTTCAAACTTGACTAAATTTTGTTGCATATTGTTAGAACTAGGACTTCGAATCACGTTTTGCTGAATTCATCTTTTTGTACTCGTTGCACACCTATTTCTCACATATTTATCATTTTATTAATAGCTAACTAGTCTCCCATCGTCATATAACCGTCCATATCTCTTCGCATGAACCTCCATTTTTCCCGAAAATTACACCATCTCATTCCGAACATGATGACACCCGTCTTGTCCGTTTTCATGCACACTGGATTCCGACATGAATTGGATCATAGATGCTGCTATCCAGTTGCAAAATGAAGGTTACGAGACAAAAAAAAATGGGACCCGTTCTCTCCTAATGGTTTCTAGTCTTCAACATCTTGCAAAGCGATTACGATTGTCATAATACAACGACATGGGCCCCGTGGCATTTGACAAGGCTGGACTTACTTTTCCCATAAAAACATAATGAAAATTTGAATTCATGCTTTTGTTCCTATGAATACTTGTTTATTTGCTAAAAAAACCAAAAAATCATCTTCATTCACAGCTTATTTGACTTCATATTTTCCTACATTACTTCATCATTATTATCTAGAAACGCAAACCATAAAGGTAAACGACATAGTTCAAAGGAACCACAAAGCTCAACGACAAAGTTCATCTCTGCCCTTGAGTTTCTTGATGGTTACCCAGGCAGTATTTATACGTCATTAAATTAGATGGTCATCTGAACGTTTAGCATTTTTTTTATTCATAATGATATTTCTGAATAAGATTATGCTATCTTAGTTTTGAATCTAGGTGATATAAATTTTTAAGGATCCCTACTGCTCTCGAATCAATTACAATGATCATGATCTACTTCGTTGGAGGCGTTCCTCTTGGTTTGACTTTCAAGTCGATCATGATTCAACACCACAAGGCATCTTTTTTATTCATCACCATATATCAACGAATAAAAATGACCGACTAACAATCGTGTGATCATATACCGTCTTTCTTCCTTTCAATCACCCTCCACAGTCATCCATAAAAAGCATTTTTCCTTCTTCAAGGCATGTGGATATGTTGTGAGGTTTTTATGTGTTCAGATGTATTTACTTTGTAGTGCTTAGTATCAGGATTATAAAGTGAGTGTATTGCGAATGTATTAAGAACTTTTTTCGAATGTATTATGAAGTTGTTGCGAATGTTTTACGAATTTAGTTTTATTTTGTTTATTTGGGTTTTCATGATTTTCCTATCTATTTCAGCTGTCATTCTTTCATCCTGATCACTGATTTCTTGTATAAATACTTCTCATTAATTTCTAAATCAAACATCACCGTTCCAATATCAAACAACATTGTTAACTAAGCATGTCTTTAAAAAAGGTTGTCTCATGCCACATTAACAAGAAAAAATGTTTGTAAGACTCCATCTCTCCCACGGAACATTAGACGCCTTCACATGACTGATGAGACAGTCTCTTTAATTAGCCAATTTATAGTACAAGTCAACAAGCATAAAAAAGAATCAAAAACATACTTGGATGATAATAAATTGCGTATTACGGCCGAAGAGATAAAAAAAGATTCGGCCCGAGTGGAATATTGGTGAGATTTTGTGTTAACAGAGTTTAAGATGCACAAGAAGAAAGTTAAAGTGTTAGGAATTAGAAAATTCAGTCGTTAAAGAGTCAGTCACCTCAAGTATATGTATTCTATAGAAAGCTCATAGTCGTAGTCGTGTTATGTTAGTAAGTAGTTTGTTAAGTAACACCGTGGAGGACAGACGGGTCTTTACCCACTGTATGCCTGATCCACAGCCCGTAGGTGGCGTTTATTTGTAAGACACTATAAATACCCTCTACCTCCCAAGGTAGAGGGTTGGAGCTTCATTACCATTTTTCTTTGTTTCACATAGTTCCCAACTCTCTTCCCTTTCTCTCTCTAAAACATCTTGGACGCGTCATATGATTATGGTTTAATGTGTTTGTGAAATCCTATATCCTACAATTGGTATCAAGAGCCATGGTTTGATCACCTCTCTTTCATATCCTTGGATTTCTAGTGGTTTTAGATGGTTTTTGAGTTTGAGAAAGTTTAGTGGTTTTTGCATCATTTGGATCATCTCTAGTGTTAAAGTTTGAATTTTGGGTGTACTTTTGCGTTTAGAATCATTGTAAGTGCTTGGGTGTTGATTTGGTAAGCTTGAATCACTGTGGTTGAGCTTGTTTTGGATTGAAAAGTGTGTTTTTGAAGTTTTTCTTGCTAGCGACTTGGTTCTCACAGTGTTTTTCATCGTAGCGACTTGCTTCAGTAAAAGGTAGCGAGTTGTGGTGCAAATTGTTAGCGATTTGGTCCTAGCGACTTGTCTATTGAGACAAGCCGACAAACAGTACAACTTAGTGGATTCTCCACTACGGCTAGCGACTTGGTGAAGTTAGCGACTTGCTTTCAATTTTGTTAGCGACTTGTACTTAGCATTCTTAGCGACTTGGTGTTAGCGACTTGGACCTTAGCGAGTTGCTCTTTAGCGACTTGACTGTGTAGCGACTTGTGCTTTAGCGACTTGTGTCCAGCGACTTGGGTCTTAGCGACTTGGTCTTAGCGACTTGGTTCACAGGAAATTGAGATCTTAGCGAGTTGCTACTTAGCGACTTGGTTCAAGAATTCTTAGCGACTTGGTTGACTTTTTGTTTGTAATATGGTTTTCTCTTGATTTAGTAAAATCCCGTGAAAGAATCTATTTCCCGGTTTAATCATAGAGTTATAAAATCCCGTGTAATCTGTTAACATGTCTACCAACGTACCTACAATTATCTCCACTGTTGCTGAGGATGTTCAAGCAGCTGGTTCAGATACTCGTCCACCTATGCTTGACAGAACTGACTACGACTCTTGGGCTCAACGAATCAGATTGTACTGTCTTGGAAAGGAAAATGGGGTCAACATTCTCAAGTCCATTGATGAAGGACCTTATCAGATTGAGACTACAAGAGACTTAATTGATACAGCTGCATATGGAACAATGATCTATGGAATAGACAGACCAAAGACGTATGATGAGCTCAATGATAAGGAGAAAAAGAGATTCGATGCTGATATCAGGGCTTCTAACATTATACTTTAGGGTCTTCCAAAAGATATCTACAAGCTTATCAATCACAACACTGAAGCCAAGGCAGTATGGGATAATGTCAAGATGCTTCTCTCAGGTTCTGAATTAACCAAGGAAGACATAGAATCACAACTGTATGATGAGTTTGAGCACTTCAAAATGAAACCAGATGAGAGTGTCTATGAGTACTACGTGAGGTTCCATAAGCTTGTGAATGACATGAGGAACATCAAAATGACCATGCCAAACATTTAGCTGAACTCAAAGTTTGTGAACAACATAAATCCCGAATGGCACAAGTTTGTCACCTCTGTGAAGCTAACCAAAGGATTGAAGAATACAAACTATGAGCAGCTATATGCCTTCCTTCTTCAGAATGAGAGACATGCCATGTTTGAAAAAAGGATTCTTGATCAGTTCAAAACCAACCAAGGAGAAACAAGCTCATCAAATGATTCAACAGCTTTTTACACAAATGTTGGAATTACCACCAAAGCTTCTCAAGTCATACCCATGGGTAATGGTAATTACAAGCTCTTCCCTGATCCAGCATATAAGCCTCCTGACCCAAACACATTCATGGAAAACCTCATCAATCAACTGTCTCTCATGGTTAGTCAAAACATGAACTCTCTCCCACACACCAACAATAACCTCAAAATAGCAACCAACCCACACAATCAAGCTACTGTCAGAGATGGGAAGGTCATGGTGCAACCAGTTCAAGAAAGGCAGTATGAACAGGGAAGAGGTGGAGTTGGTAGAGGATATGTGGCAATTCAGAATCGCAGAAGGAATCCAAATCAGGGTCAAGCTAAGCCAATTAAGTGCTACAACTGTGGTGGTGATGGACACATAGCACGGAACTGCACTTCTCCAAAACGCCCTCAAAATGCAGAGTACTTCAAAGACAAGATGTTACTAGTGCAAGCTTAGGATAATGGAGCTGTGTTGGATGAAGAGGAGTTGTTGTTTCTTGCTGAGGGCAATGCAAAGACATATGGTGCAGATGTGGATGAGCAGCAAATTCAGGAGATAGGTCATAATCATCAGAATGCCTTTCAAGTCGCCGACTGTGATGCATACGACTCTGACGTTGATGATGAACCTACTGCACATACTATTTTCATGGCTAGAATTTCTCCAATGGTCTCTCCAAAGGTCCCCTCACCACAGCAAGCTGGTCCATCCAAAGAATCAATCATCTCAGAGGTATTAAAACTATACGATGATGTTGATGAGCAAAAGATACATGACAAAGTACAATCAACTGAAACTTTTGAGTCAAATATTGAAAATATGGGTAATATACATGTTCTCCCATATGATCAATATATGAAACAAAGTGAAAGCGAGACTGTACCAAGTGATGCATCTTCTGCAGTCAATGATGCCTATATTTTTGATGAATACACTGCATGTGCCCCTGAGGATTCTGTTATTTCTGAACTAAATGCCTATAAAGAACAAGTTGCTATTTATGAACAGCGTGCTAAGTTTGAGTTAACCACCCCTGAGCAGGAAATGGATGACCAAATGCGTACAATTATTAGAAAAAGTAATTTTAGAGAAGAAGTATTAAAACAAGAGTTAAGCTCCTTACAAGAAAAATGTTGTGTTTTTGGTTCCTTGGATCAAGAATTATTCTAAGTGTTGGAACTACGGACAGTATTGATAAAACCACGGACAGAAGAATGGAACCACTGATGAAGACAAAACCGCGGCTAGTAGTATTGTGTAACCACGGATATTGTAATGTAACCACTGCTAGTCTTGTATAGTCGGTTTAGTATTTTTTATTATATAAATATGGAAAAGATATTTATCTTGTAGGTTACGTATTGTATTATGTAAATGACTCCTTAGCCTATAAAAGGAGGTCCTAGGTTAGATTAGATATATGTATGTTTTATATCTAAGGTCGATACACTTCAAGGTTGTAAAACCCTAATACTGGTTAGAGTATTCGTATTAATAATAATATTGAGGTGTTGAATGTTCATTGTTCTTCTTCTTAAGATTAAGTATTAAATTCCGCGTGATACTTAATAAGTATTTGTTTAAGTCAGTTTCTATATTAGATCGTTTGCTCAACTGGGATCAACAAGTGGTATCATAGCTTGTGATCTAGAAACTGTAACCAAAAAGAAGTTCTGTTAAGTTCTGTTCAAGCAAGTTAAGATGTCTAACGAAACTCACATGGTTACTGCATCAAAGGTACCCATGCTCAAGTAGGGTGAATACCAAATTTGGAGAATGCGAATGAGGCAATACATTCGTATGATTGACTATGCCATCTGGGATGTTGTTGAAAAGGGTGATACTCTTCCTAAGAAGAGTGCAGATGGTACTGAAATAGCCATTGTTAGTGAGGTTGACAAGGCTAAAAGGTAATTGGAGATTAAAGCACTTAGTATTCTCTCCATGGGAATACCTAATGAGTTTGCCTTAGACTTTGATCATTATGAGTCTACTAAAGATTTAATGGATGCTATTGAAACAAGGTTTGCTGGTAATGAAGCTACAAAGAAATCAAGGAAGAATATGCTAAAGCATCAGCTTGAGAACTTCACTGCTCTTAGTGGAGAAAAACTTGATGGCACTTATAACAGACTTCAAAAACTTATCAGTCAACTGAAGTCTGTGGAGTACAAAGTTGCTCAAGAAGATATCAATCTTAAGTTTATTAGAAGTTTGTCACCTGACTGGGCTATGCATACTGTTGTGTGGAGAAACAAAGATGACTTTGATCAGATGACTCTGGACAATCTCTACAACAATTTGAAAGTTTATGAGTCTGAAAAGAATATTGATGGTTCATCTTCATCTACACAAAACATTGCTTTTGTTTCTACAAACCATATAAGTTCTCAAGATGCATCCACTGCTGCTTATGGTATAACCACTGCTATTGCAAACAATACCACTGTTAGTGATAATGTCAGTGATGGTGCAATTTGTGCTTTTCTGGCTGATTTAACTACCAATGTTACTGTTTTAAATCAAGATCTAGATCAAATTGATCCTGATGATCTTGAAGAGATTAATCTTCAATGGCAAATGGCAATGTTGACTCTCCAAGCAAGGAAGTTTCTGAGGAGGACTGGAAGACAGGTTAAGTATGATGGTCAAAGGAGAGCTGGATTCGACAAAAGCAAGATGGAGTGCTTTAACTGCAAGAAGAAGGGTCACTTTGCTAGGGAATGTCGAGCTCCTAAGAGAATTGAAAGCATAAAGAAGACCCCTGAAGAGCCTGCTTCTTCTTGAGCTTTGGTTGCTCAAGATGGGATTGGTGACTATGACTGGAGTGATCAGATTGAAGAAGGTCCCAATGCAGCTTTTCTTGCTAGTGAAGCTTCAAAAGAGCATAACTTTGCTCTTATGGCCTATGCTTCATCTTCTGGTTCAGATTCTGAGGTATCTATTGATTCTACTTGTTCTTTTAAATCATGTCAAGATAACTTAGAATCTCAAAAAGCTATCACTGAGAGTTAAGGAAAGAAGTAGAAAGACTGTCTCTAGATAACTTAGGTTATAGAGTTGGTCTAGAAAGTGTTGAAGAAAAGCTTAATTACTGTATTAAATGTGAGTTTGAGTATGTTGATAAAATTAATATACTAGGTGGAGAAATTGACCTTAAGGATAGAGAGATTAAGATGCTTAAAGAGAAACTAGAAAAGGCAGAGAGTGTAAAAGTAGAAGCCCTAAAAGAAAAAGAAAAACATGTTGTTAGGGTTGCTAAAACACAGTATGCTTCTGATCTAGTAAATAAACCAATAGGTCAAAAATTGTTCAAGGATGGTACTGGCCTTGGTTACAATGATATGCCACCACCATCTCTTATGAAACATGCACCACCTGCAAAAGAGCTCTCATTTAGCAGTGAATTTAGTTTTAATAAACCTGTAGGTAAGACTAACAAGATTGAATCACCTAAGATAGGTTCTGATAAGTCATCTGATGCTCCCACAATTGAAGATTGGGAATCAGATTCTGAGGAAGATAGATCTGAATCAACTAAGCATGAAGATATAGAGAAAGTTAAGAAAGTTGATTCTAAACAGGCCAACCTTGTACCTAGATTTGGAGCTCAAATTGCTAAGAAAGTAGTAGAGTACAAGGAAGTACCTAGGGAACAGATGAAAAGATACATACCTAGGGGAAACCAGAGAAACTTTAATGGACTAATTTCAAACAGATTAGGAGATGAGTTTCAATGTGCTAAAAAGGCTTGTTTTGCATGTGGTAGTTTTGAGCACTTACAGAGAAACTGTTATAAAAACAGACCACAACTTTGGAATCATTGGAGGAGGGTAAATCATCAAAACTTTTCAAAGAAAACAAACCCTCATCCTAACAAAAACATGATTCCTAGAGCAGTATTGATGAGGAATGGGAATACAAAATCAATAGTCACTGCTGCACCTAAATGGGTTTCAACCACTACTAAGCAAAATGTAAACACGGCTAAGCAAAATGTAAACACGGCCAAGCAAAATCAAACCACTGCTAAGCAAAATATCACCACTGATAGAAAAGAAGTTTTAAAAATTCCAAAGGTGATAACTGACACAGTGGTTGGAAATCATTTTTATGCTGTTAAGGCCTCAGCTAGTTTGCAATGGAAGCCTAAGACCAAGGTGTTACATCATGTCAACTGTGCATCAATGGACCTAAATAAATTTGATTATGTTGATGCACAGGGCAGACCTAAGTCAGTATTGGCTTGGGTCCACAAAAGGAACTAATCTGTTTAATTTCATGTGCAGGGCAATCTACATGATGAGCTAAAAGATAAAGGAGTTTTTGATAGTGGTTGCTCTGGGCACATGACTTGGGATGGGAGCAACCTGGAGGATTTTGAGGCTTTTGATGGAGGATATGTGGCATTTGGTAATGATCCAAAGGGAGGAAAGATACTTGGCAGAGGCACAATCAGAACAGGAAATTTAGACTTTGAAAAGGTCTATCTGGTACAGGGACTTAAGTATAATTTATTCAGTGTTTCTCAAATGTGTGATAAGAAAAACTGGATACTTTTTGGTGAAACTGAGTATGTGGTGTTGTCACCTGATTTTAAGATGCCTGATGAGAAGTTTATACAGCTTAGGGTACCTAGTAAGGAAAACATATACTGTTTTGATCTTTAAGATGTTCTTCCCAACAGGTCCTTAACCTGTTTGTTTGCTAAGGCTTCAGTTGATGAGTATAAGTTATGGCATAGAAGGCTAGGTCACCTCAATTACAAAACAATCAATAAACTGGTAAAAGGCAACTTAGTGAGAGGGTTACCTTCTAAAGTTTTTGAGTGTAAGGAACTGTGTGTGGCTTGTCAAAAAGGTAAACAACATAGAGCTTCTTGTAAGACCAAAACTGTTAACACCATCACACAACCACTGTTTATGCTTCATATGGAATTATTTGGACCTACCTTTGTTAAAAGTTTGAACCATAAGCAGTATTGCCTAGTGATCACTGATGATTATAGTAGATTTTCTTGGGTTTACTTTTTGGCTGCTAAGAATGAGACTAGTGAAATTATCAAGAGTTTCATTACTAAGATAGAAAATCTAGTAATTCATAAGGTCAAGATAATCAGATGTGATAATGGAACTGAGTTTAAGAATGATGTGATGAATCAGTTCTGTGTAGTTAAGGGTATAGAAAGACAGTTTAGTGTTGCTAGAACACCACAACAGAATGGTGTAGCTGAAAGGAAAAACAGGACACTAATTGAGGCTGCTAGGACAATGTTGTCAGAATCTAAATTACCTACTACCTTTTGGGCTGAAGCAGTAGGCATTGCATGTTATGTGCAGAATAGAAGTAAGGTAGTGAAGCCTCATAACAAGACCCCCTATGAGCTATTACATGATAGGAAGCTAATGATTGCATTCCTAAAACCTTTTGGGTGTCCTGTTACTATCTTGAATACCATAGACTACCTAGGAAAGTTTCAAGAAAAAGTTGATGATGGATACTTTTTAGGCTATTCCTCTAATAGTAAAGCCTTTAGAGTATACAATAGGAGGACTAGAATAGTTGAAGAGAATTTTCATGTTCAATTTAGTAAAAAGACTCCTAGTGTTGAGACCAAAGGACCAGACTGGCTGTTTAACATTGATATGCTAACCAAATCTATGAATTATGAGCCTATCATTGCAGGAACTTCCACTAATGATAATGCAGGTACACAAAAGAATGCTGATGCAGAAACAACTTCTAAGGAAGCTGATTCTCCAAAGGAGTTCTATTTGGTTAAAAAGTGGAAAGCTGGTTCTGTCTCACCCATCATTGATAAGCAAGGTCCCACTGATGATGATGTATTGAATACTGGAGGCAAAGTTGATCATCATCAAAATAAGGATGAGTTATTGAAAGATGACTTAGTGTTGGTAGAAGAAATTGAAAAGAAGAAAAGGCATTCTGAAAGCACTGATAAGCCAACTGAAAGCACTGATAGGCCATCTTCTACCACTGATAGTTCAAGTGAAATTCCGGCTGCAAGTACTGATGATAGTACTTTCTTTGGACCACATGCAAAGCCATTATTTGGTGAAGAGGAGTATCCACATGATCCTACCATGCCTGCTTTGATAGAAATTGATACTTCTACTGATGATGAAGACATGGATGATTTCTTCAATGCTGATCTGTCTAACTTGGAAACTGTCATTCATGAAAGTCCAATCACCACTACAAGGATACATAAGATTCATCCCAAGGAACAAATACTTGGAAATTTGAATACTCCAGTTCAAACAAGAAGCAGGGTTAAGAATACTAAAGCCTTTCCCGAACAAGGTTTCTTTGCAAGATCACTTCACAAAAGAAACAGTCATAAAGATCTGCAAAATTGCCTGTTTGCTTGTTTTCTGTCTCAAAAGGAGCCCAAAAGAGTGGAAGAAGCTTTATCTGAAGAAGGATGGGTAGAATCAATGCAAGAGGAGCTTCTTCAGTTCAAACTTCAAGAGGTTTGGACATTGGTTGATCTTCCTAATGGTAAGAGGGCAATTGGGACAAAATGGGTGTTCAGAAACAAGAGGGATGAAAGAGGTATAGTGGTAAGGAACAAATCAAGGTTGGCTGCTCAAGGATACACACAAACTGAAGGCTTGGATTATGATGAAGTGTTTGCTCCAGTTGCAAGAATAGAAGCTATTAGATTATTTTTAGCATATGCTTCATTCAAGAATTTTGTGGTGTATCAGATGGATGTTAAAAGTGCACTTTTGTATGGCATAATTGATGAGGAGGTTTATGTTTGTCAACCTCCTGGTTTTGAAGATCCTGATCATCCTGACAAGGTTTACAGGGTGAGGAAGGCTATGTATGGGTTGCATCAAGCTCCTAGGGCATGGTATGAGTGCCTGTTTACTTATTTGATGGACAATGGGTTTAAAAGAGGATTGATTAATAAAACTTTGTTCATTAGGAAGCACAAAGATGATATTTTATTGGTTCAGATCTATGTAGATGATATCATCTTTGGCTCAACAAACAAGGAGCTATGCAAGGATTTTGAGAAACTTATGCATGATAAGTTTCAGATGAGTTCTATGGGAGAACTCACTTTCTTTTTGGGGCTACAAGTTCAACAGAGGATTGATGGTATCTTTATTAGTCAAGACAAGTATGTAGCAGATGTTTTGAAGAAGTTTAGGTTTCAAGATGTAAAAAGTGCTAGTACACCAATGGAGACTCAGAAACCTCTGCTACCAGATGATGGAAGTCCCAAAGTTGATCTGATGTTGTACAGGTCCATGATTGGATCTTTGATGTATCTCACTGCATCTAGGCCAGATATTATGTTCTCAGTATGTGTGTGTGCAAGATTTCAAGTCACACCCAATACCTCACACATGAATGCTGTTAAAAGAATTTTTAGATACCTTAAAGGCCATCCTAAATTGGGCCTTTGGTACTCTAAGGATTCTTCTTTTGACTTGGTGGCCTACACAGATAGTGACTATGCTGGTGCTAGTTTGGATAGGAAATCTACAACTGGAGGATGTCAGTTTTTGGGAAGTAGACTAATTTCATGGCAGTGTAAAAAGCAAACTATTGTGGCAAATTCTACAACTGAAGCTGAATATGTGGCTGCTGCCAGTTGCTGTGGTCAAGTTCTTTGGATTCAGAATCATTTGCTGGATTTTTTAGTACAATTTTATGCATACTAAGATTTACATTGATAATAACAGTATAATTTGCATTATTAAAAATCCTGTTTTACATTCTAGAACTAAACATATTGAGATAAGACATCATTTTATTAGAGATTGTAATGAGAAAAGGTTGATTCAAATGGTAAAAATACATACTGATTTCAATGTTGCTGATCTTCTCACTAAAGCTTTTGATGTGGGGAGGTTTCAGTACCTTGTTGTTAGTATTGGAATGATTAATCTCTAAATCTCAACTTGTTTTGTAAAAGTTTGTATAAGTATTGGACTGTTATTATGTGATCTTAGTATTGCTACTTTTGTTTCTAACCACTGATAGTTATGTTCAAACCACTGCTTGTTGCTTTTTGTTCCCACTAACCATTTTACAGACAAAAGGAAGTTACATACAAATGCAAAAGAAGTGCTGAAGTTAAATTGTTCATTCATTCAAGAAACAACTTACAACTTACAATTAACTTCAAGTACAATTAACAGACTAGTTTTATACAAGATTTCCTACTCCTATCCTAGCTCCTATCATCTATTCCATACACTAGATATGCATGACCAGTACGATGAAGAAGCTAAGGATCAAAATGGGAAGGATGGATTGATGAAAACGAAGATGATGAAGATGAATACAGTAGATGGATTTGTGATATGAGAAGTCTTCGGTTGTTCCATCTACTCTTTCCACCATAAAGCATCACTCCATCTTCCTTTTACCCTTTCCCTTTCCGATATGAGATGAAGCACCAAAACTTGGTGCAGGAAGACAAAGAACCACCTCTATATTCTTTGGAAGTGGTGAACTTTTGGCACGTGGCCTTGGTTGAGGGTGAGAGGGTGAAGGTTTTGCTTTTTCTGCTTCCTCTTGAACCAATCTATTGAAGATTGGCTCCAAACGCTCAGTGGAATCATCTGATCCTCTTGATGACTCACTAGGATCTACCACACTATCATCTTCTAATGAAGGAAGAAAAGGGGATTTTTTAGGTCCTGGTTCTTGTGGAGGCAGGTAAAGTCGCCATGGATTAGAATCATCACTTGATGATGATGATGAGGAGGAGGAAGAAGTTGTTAGATCAATTACTTCTGGTTGATTCCACATGCTGATTGTGGATTTTGGAGGAATTAGGGTTTTGGTTTGATTGTTATGTGGTTATTTGGGGCGAGAGACTCTTTTATAAGCAGAAGTAAAGGTATTAGTGTGTAAATGAGGGGAAGGTTAAAGTGGTTGAGAAGTTAATAAGGTCGTTTGACTTTGACTACGAATTACTACTGGAAGTTGACCAACTTAACTTTAGCATTGGCTAACCACTGCTAGTGTTATGAAACCACTTTCATGTTTTGCTAACCACTGCTAACATTAACTCTCTTCTCTGTGTTTGGTTCTTGTGTGTGTCTTACAGGTATGAAGGTAAGTGTACATTAGAGCTTTTGATTTGGAGCTTAATTCTTGGATCTTTGGAGCTTTAGTGTTAAAAAAAAAAAAAAAAAAAAAAAAAAAAAAAAAAAAAAAAAGATTGTGTAATCCTTCATATTTTTGTGAGATATCTCTTCTTTAGACACTGATTTGCTTGCTGTATCTCTTGGTCAACTGATTGAAGTGAACCACTGTATCCACTGATAGTATGTTTCAAACCTCTGATAGTGGTCCTCAAACCACTGATAGAATGCTGCTTATTTTTGGATACTTCAGGGGCTGTTTGGTAACTTTGGCAAAAGTATATTTATCTCCCCAAATCACGGATGGATCATTTGACTGCTCTTCAAATCACATCAACTTGGCGCTCTACATCAACCCTAATCACTTTTCTTTGCATAATTCTCAAATCCCATATCATACACAATGGCGAATCAGTACTCCCACACACATAACCTTGTTGCTAATCTCATCAAGAACAATAGATCTGAAGGTCTTCATCAGATGATTGATTTCCTTATTCACAGTCCTATTCACTATGCCTTAACCGTCACACCAACCATTCTTAAGGCCTATATTCATCAGTTCTGGAGGAATGCTAAGCTTGAGGAGGTCGATGGAGTAGATGTGTTTAGAACTGTTGTAGATGGAAATGCTATTTTGGTTAATGAGGAGATCATTAGAAGTGTTTTGAAGTTTGATGATGCTAATGGTCTTGATAATCTTTCAGATGTTGAGATAGTTGCTGGTTTAGAAAGGTTAGGATATACACACAACGGGTGATAAGGTACAATTTTTTAAGAATTTGTTTTCCAAACAATGGAAGTTTTTGATCCACACCTTGTTGATGTGTATGAGTAATAAGACCACTGGGTTTAATGACTTTCCTTCTAAAATTGCTACTGCTATTATTTGTTTGTCTGATGGAAGGAAATTTAATTGGTCTAGGATGATTTATAAGGGGCTAGTACAGAACATTAGGAAGAAGGGTAAATACTATTTATATCCTAGGTTTGTTCAACTGATTGTGGAAAGTCAAATAGCAGAACCTGTTGAGCATTCTAGGAAGTATGAAGTACATTATATGCTTCCTAAGGTTTTTGCACATATGAGGAATCAGACGCCAAATGTACAAATTAGGGATGTTCCTTTATTTCCACATATGCTTGCTTTGCCTGCTGATCCTGAGTTTGATGAAGAACCCACTGCTAGTACATCTCAACCCACTGATAGTACTCTTGCAATCACTGTTAGTGAAACTCAACCTACTTCTAGTCAAACCCAAACCACTGTTAAACCAATTGTATGGAATAGGAGACAGAAGGGCACCAAGCTACCTCAGGCTAGTGTTAGTGGTGGTGTTGATAAGGCTGTCACACGGTGTGGAGGTGACATGATTGGAAGGGCTTCCACTACTGATTCATGCTTAGATGCTGGTCAGGATAGTGGGAACATAATTAAGACCCAACCTTTGGCAACTCCTAAGGTGGAGAGTTCTTTGGAACTTAACACAGGTGGAGGAATCCCTAGCCATTTGGCTACTACAGGGTGCATAGATGATCCGGAAAGGTCTGGTGCTATGTTTACTTTATCCAAGGATTCACCTCTCGGAGCAGTTATCACAGCTCGAAGTGATGAGGATAGTTTGGAACATGAAACTGAATTGACGGATCCTAAGTTGGTACATGATGACTTTTCCAATGAACCACCTCTTGGACCAGTTAACGCAGGTCGAAGTGGGGAGGATATTCTTGAACGTTTTAATGAATTGACGGTTAAATGTGCTAAAATGGATGATACAATCTCAAGTCTTCAAGAGTTGGCTGTGTTTCAGGGTAAAGAAATTAGAAGGCTGAAGCATAGGATGTTGGTTTTGGAAAAAGTAAGAAGACCTAGGGTTGCTGTTTTGAGAACTATGAGGAGAATGAAAAAGAAGGTGGACTCTTCTCCAGCTCTGAATGTGGAGAATGTATTCAAACAGGGGAGGAGTGAAGCCATGAATTCAGGGGAGGCTGTTGATGTATATATGGAAGAAGATGTTGATAGTGGAGATCAAGAATTTTTGGTATCTGATAAAGATGGGAATGAGGCTGTTCTTGAAAGTCTGAAGACTGTGGTAGAAGATGAGATAGTGCAGGACACAACCACTGATACTATGTCTGCAACTACGGATAGTTTACTTGAAACTACTGCTGCAGTTTCAGACATGACAATTGTACCCACTGCTATCATAACCACTTCTACCATTATTACAACCATCTCTGTATCACCACCTAAATCTAAAGAAGTTGAGAAAGAAACTGCAAGTACATTGATTAATCTGAGTAAAACCTCATCTAACCCTACATCTATCATTGCACCTGTTTCATCTATTAAATCTACTGCAACCAAACCCAAAAGCAAAAGTTTAGTTATTGGTGAACCTTTAAGGAAGAAGGTGACTCAATCAGTTGTTGGAAAAGGTAAAGGAGTTGCAGAACCAGAGTTGAAGTTTAAAAGTAAAGAAGAACAGATTGCTTATGATGCAGAGTATATAAGAAAGATGTTAGCTGAAGAACAAGCATCTTTAGAGAAAAGGAAGCAAGAAGAAGAGGAGGCTAGTCAGAAATGGTTAGCTACATGGTATGAATCACAAAACTACCTTCAAGCTTCTAATCAAATACATGATGAGTATACTGCACAAGAATGGGAATTGTTGGATGATGAGGAAAGAGCTAGACTTTTGGGTGAATGGGCAAGGAGGATCAGTAAAGAAAGGAAAAAAGTTATATGAAAGAAACCTCCTACAATTGCACAGATGAGGAATGTACTGATGAAGATTATTAAGAATTCAGGCATTCATATTCCTGACAATCTTGGTAAATGTTCATTTGAAAGAATCTATGAGCTTTATCTGATGTGTATGAGGATTAATAATGAGAGTTTTACTCCTATGGGTTCTGAAAAGGATGAAGAGTGGATTAAAAGTAATCTAAAGAGGAAATCTGAGATTCAGGAGACATCTGATTCTAAAAGACTGAAAGAGAATGAAGATCGTAATCAAATTATCTTTTATGAGTATGAGCTTAAAGGAAGTAAAGGATGTTGGAAAATTCATAGACTCAATAATGAAGTTTCTGAGTATAATCAATTTTCACAGATGCTTCAGTATTTTGATAGAGATGATTTGCTGCATATTTGGGAGCTTTATAGGAATAAGTTTGGTGATGTGCAACCAGATGATTATCATGAGAGAATGATTTATAATCACTTGAAGATTCTATTTGAACCTACTCATGATGAACCTGAATGGAAAAGACTCTGCAATGGACAAGTTACTGAATGGTTCTTATATCAAACTTGTGGAGTTCATGTGTTAACTATTTCTGGAGAAGTTATTCATATGCTTATAGAAGGTGATTATCCTCAATTGAATAAGTATCCAGAAGTTATTACTCATATGTTGAAGCCTGGTATTATCAAGATGATGATACCCTATGATGGTCAAGCTTACAATTTGTTGCTGAAGTATGAGAAAATTCTTAAATCTAGTAAGTGTTTGACTACATCCTCTAATTCAGATGTTTTGAGCTTAAAGGAAACTTGAGAATTCTATTTGAATGTATCAAGTTTAGGGGAGGATTGTTGGGTTTTTGGTTCCTTGGATCAAGAATTATTCTAAGTGTTGGAACTACGGACAGTATTGATAAAACCACAGACAGAAGAATGGAACCACTGATGAAGACAAAATCGCGGCTAGTAGTATTGTGTAACCACGGATATTGTAATGTAACCACTGCTAGTCTTGTATAGTCGGTTTAGTATTTTGTATTTGATAAATATGGAAAAGATATTTATCTTGTAGGTTACGTATTGTATTATGTAAAGGACTCCTTAGCCTATAAAAGGAGGTCCTAGGTTAGATTAGATATATGTATGTTTTATATCTAAGGTCGATACACTTCAAGGTTGTAAAACCCTAATACTGGTTAGAGTATTCGTATTAATAATAATATTGAGGTGTTGAATGTTCATTGTTCTTCTTCTTAAGATTAAGTATTAAATTCCACGTGATACTTAATAAGTATTTGTTTAAGTCAGTTTCTATATTAGATCGTTTGCTCAACTGGGATCAACAAAAAGCTTTCTAAAACTGCTAAGCAAAAACAAGAACTTCAAGAAAATGTTAAAATGCTTAAGCAAGAATTCAATGCTAAGGAATCAAAACTTTTGAATGATTTTTCCAATCTAAAAACTTTGAAAAACAAGCTTGAAAACAAGTTGTACGTACAAGGGAACACCATTCAGACTGCTCACATGATCACTAAGCATAGAGTTCTCAGCGATAAGCATAATATCCCCATTATAAAGGAATCCAACCCTGAATATGGTAAGATAGCAAAAGTTGCTCAAAATATAATCTATGATGGCAATGAGATTCTTAAACCTAGACAGAAACCTAGTTGCATTGAATGCACTGAGGAAGATAGAAAATTAGATGATGCATCTAGGGAGAAAATGAATAAGAAGCTTAACGATCCTGCGTGTAAAGAGAATAACATAACGATCAAACCCCATGATTACACTAAGGAAAATTGGATATCCTTGAACATGTTTAAGCCTCAAACTCAATTAACCCCAGAACAGATCTTTTGGAAGAAAGATATGGATAAGCTAAAAGTTAATGTACTTGTTGAAACAAACACTCCCCTTAGAAAAATGCCTGCAGCTACTGTGTATCCTCCAAATACACCAATGCATCTAGTTCCTAGATCTATTGCCACTAATAGCAAGACCTTAATCAGTATGTATGTTGTTTATCAGATGTTTGTTGATTTTGAGAAAACATGTAAGAAGAGAATCACACCTACAGGGATAACTGAGGGGGAAAGAGGTTTTGAGCAAACTAAAGAATGTTATTTAACTGAGGTCATGCCTTTCTTTAAACAATTAAAAGGTCAATTTGAGAGCCTTAAAAAAGGAATTAATTATGATATTAAAGAAATTGAAAAGGAATTTGATGCAATGATAGTTGAGGTCAATGACTATGAACAGGAACCCAAATACAATGAAGTTGAAAGAAAGAACTTGCATATTTTAAATGAGAATTTGATTTCGAGTTGTGTTGCTCAAGATGTGTTTTATACTGTTACTAAGCACTCTATTACTGCTTCTCGATTTCATGAATTATCTATTGCATTGAAAGTTTCCCATGATCGTGTCATTGAGCTTGAAAACAAAAACTCAGAACTGAGTGAGAAAATTGATCAGGATGATCATGATAATTTGATAAAACATCTTTCTAAACTAGAAGTTGAACATTATGATTTACAACTAAAATATCAACATCTTAAAGAAAATGTCAAAACCTCAAATATCAAGACATCCTCAGATGTTCCAGAGTTTGATGCAGTTTTTCGGATAAACAAACGTGACGAACAGATTCAAGCTCATTGTAACACGATCAGAAAATTAAAAGCCCAAATCTCTCAATTAAAGGGTGAAAAGAACAATGTGACTAGCTCCCAAATGCCTCCTCCTTTAGATTCTCAATATTCTCAAACTTTTCATCTTCAAAACTTAGTTACATCTTTACAAAAAGAAAACGAGAGTTTTCTAGAAGAAAATGAAAAACTTAAACGACACTTTAAAGAGTTATATGATTCAATGAAAGTCACTCGTGACAAAAACAACGAAAAAAGAACGTCTTTACAAAAAGAAATTGAGAATCTGAGGAGTCAGGAAAAAGGGAAACTGCCACTTGTTTTTAATGAGAATGTTGCATCAAAGTCATCCTCAGACTGCAAATATACTATGACTGTTAAATACGTTCCTCCTCATCTTAGGAATAATGAACCTGTGTTTCACAACTATTGTGCTCACCTTAAGGATAGTCTAGAATGTCTCCGTGAGATTGTGGAAGAGGATTTTATAAATAAGCCTCTTGACAGTGAAATTAGGTTTGCGTGCATTCAAGCCAAATGATCTCAAGAACTGCTAGAATGTTTAATAGCAACATGTCCTAAATCCTTAGGTGCAAAAGGAAAAGTTGTGATGCCTTGTTCTATGCCTAGTGCCAAGCATACAAACCATTCTATGCCCAGTTTTAAGAAAGTGAACACTAATGTGCCTTCAAGTAGTTTAGATCCCTGCACTTCTAGTTCAGGAATGCAAAAAGTAGCAAAACCAACTAATGTTCCAATTCCCTCTACAGGAGTAAGAAGTGACACCAAAGCAAGCGGGTCAAAGCCTCAAGGCAACACAAAGAATGATAGGACCTTGCATGCTAGGAATGTTCAGTGGAAGAGAGTAGAAGATCACCTTAGGGAGAATTTGAATAAGACGAATCGTGTTGATTCTAGTGTTAGCTCTAAGCGTACTGTAATTAATGCGAATTCTACTACTTTTGGCAAAACATGTAATGATGATTGCGTGGTTTCTGTTACTAATCTTGAATGTGGTGTGAATGATTTGTCTAATGTTGTTAAATGCCCAACTAAAATTGTTAATGTTAAAATTCAAGCTAAAAAGGCAAAAAGGCAAAGGCGAAAGAAAGTTAGAAAATAGTGGAAACCCACAGGAAGGAAATTTAGTAATATAGGTTATCAATGGGTACCTATTGGCCATAAGATTAATGTGCTGTGCCCTAAATTTGCTAAGTCAATGCCCACTAGAAAATGGATGCCTACTGGTAGAACCATTCCCTTAAGAAGTGAACACACTTTGAATAGGTCAAATACGGACACTAGCACTGCATTTATCTCTCATGATTCCATTGCCTCTACTTCTGATGTGGCTGTTCCAATCACTGTTACTAACCAAATGGAACCCATTCTTGCATGGGGATCCCAATTATCCAGTTATCCATTCTTGTCTGTGTTCAACTGCAGATCGTTCAAATCGTTCTGTGGTACCTGGACTCAGGCTATTCCAAGCATATGACTGGAGACCGGTCATGGCTCATGAACTTCGTGAGTAAATTCATCGGAACTGTGAGATTCGGAAATGATAATTTTGGTGCTATTATGGGTTATGAAGATTACGTGGTCGGAGACAGTGTGATTTCCAGGGTATATTATGTTGAAGGTCTTGGACATAATCTATTTTCTGTCGGACAATTTTGTGACTCAGATTTAGAAGTGGCCTTCAGGAAACATGCTTGCTTTGTTAGAGAACTTGATGGTGTGGAACTTCTCAGAGGAACTCGTGGTTCAAACCTATACACCATCTCTATCGAAGATATGATGAAATCTTCACCCATCTGCTTACTGTCAAAGGCGTCCAAAACTAAGTCATGGCTATGGCACCGTCGTCTCAACCACTTGAACTTTGGTACCATAAACAATCTCTCCAGAAAGGACTTAGTTGTAGGTTTACCTAGACTAAAGTATGAAAAGGATCATCTTTGTTCAGCATGCCAATTGGGAAAAAAAACAAGAAGTATGCCCACAAACCCAAACCTAGAAACTCAGTTACTGAAGTTCTTCATACAATTCACATGGATTTATGTGGACCCATGAGAGTGCAGAATATCTTTGGGAAGAAATATGCGTTAGTTGTGGTTGATGATTACTCTCGATTCACCTGGGTTAAGTTCTTAAGGACAAAGGATGAAACTCCAGATATCATCATCAAACTTATCAAACAGCTGCAGGTTCGACTTAACAAAACTGTCAGAATCATCTGAACAGACAATGGAACTGAGTTTGTTAATAAACAACTTAGTGAGTTTTATGAAAGTGTTGGGATCAGTCATCAAAGAAGTGTTCCACGAACTCCTCAACAGAACGGTGTAGTTGAAAGACGAAATCGAACTCTTGTTGAAGCCACAAGAACAATGCTGATTTACTCAAAGGTTCCAATGTTTCTCTGGGCTGAAGCCATTGCCACTGCATGCTACACTCAAAATCGATCCCTAATTCACACTGCTCATAGAAAAACTCCATATGAACTTGTCCACAATAGAAAACCTAATCTCTCATTCCTTCGTGTGTTTGGTGCATTGTGTTATCCAACTAATGAGGGCCAAGACTTAGGCAAACTTAAAGCTAAAGCGGACATTGGAGTTTTTGTAGGATATGCACCAAACAAAAAGGGATACCGAATTTACAACAAAAGAACCCGAAATATTATGGAAACAATTCACGTTACGTTTGATGAGCTTACCGGTCCAATGGCTCCAGGACAACCCAGTTCTGGACCCGCATAATCAAGTAGTCCCATCAGTTCTACTCTTGTTTACGACTCCTCACCAGCAACTCCTTATGTACCTCCTTCAGAAGATGATTTGAAGAAATTATTTGATCCAATGTTTGATGAACACTATGAACCAAGTGCTAATGATATGTCAGTTACATCAACAGAGGCTCCATCTATCCCTATCAATGAAGTTAACCCTTCAGTATCAATGTCATTAAGTCAAGAAGCGCCTGCTGCTGATCACTCTGTCTCATCAACAAATCATCAATCATCGAGTGTACACAATGGAAATGTTGCTGCTATTACTGATGATGAAAACCCTTTTGATCCTCCAGAAGATGAACCTTTTAAAAACATATTTGCTCCTGAATCATCATCAGAACCATCGTCATCAGGAGATATAGACTCTGCTACTTCAGTTCCTCAACAACCACATGAACATCTTAGAAAATGGACACATGATCATCCATTGGACAACATCATTGGAAACCTCTCTCGTCCAGTATCCACACGGAAACAACTTGCAACCGATGCCTTATGGTGCTTCTTCAACTCCGTACTCTCTAAGATCGAACCAAAAGACGTGAAAACTGCCATGAATGAAGACAGCTGGTTCAATGCCATGCAAGAAGAAATTCATGAGTTTGATCGACTAGATGTATGGGAATTAGTACCTACTCCTGATTGTGCCATGATCATTACTCTAAAGTGGATCTTCAAAGTAAAGCTTGATGAGCATGGTGATGTTTTGAAGAACAAGGCTCAATTGGTTGCAAAAGGATACCGTCAAGAGGAGGGTATTGACTTTGAAGAATCATTTGCTCCAGTTGCTCGTATCGAGGCAATCAGAATTTTCTTGGCTAATGTTGCAAGTAAGAACATGGTAGTTTATCAGATGGATGTAAAGACGGCGTTTCTTAACGGAGATCTTAAAGAAGTCGTATACGTCAGCCAACCAGAAGGCTTTGTGAATCCAGAACATCATACTCATGTCTATCGTTTGAAGAAGGCTCTTTATGGGTTAAAGCAAGCTCCAAGGGCATGGTATGATACACTATTAAAGTTTCTTCTATCTACTGGATTCAGCAAAGGAGCAGTTGATCCAACATTGTTCACCAGAAAGTCAGGCAAACATTTAATTCACTTTCAAATATATGTTGATGATATTATTTTTGCCTCGACTGAACCCAATGAATGTGATCGTTTTTCAAATGAAATGGGTTCCAAATTTCAAATGTCAATGATGGGACAAATGTCATTTTTCTTGGGATTACAAATTTCACAAAGTCCCGGAGGCATTTTTATAAATCAATCTAAATATGCAAATGAGATTTTAAAGAAATTTGGATTTGATTCTTGTGACTCTATTGACACTTCCATGATAGAGCGTACTAAACTGGATGAGGACCACTCAGGGATCATGGTAGACCAAACAAAATATCGTAGTATGATTGGATCCCTGATGTACCTCACAGCCAGTAGACCAGACATTCTGTTCGTTGTTTGCATGTGTGCTAGATATCAAGCTAAGCCTACCAAAAAGCACCTTGAAGCGGTTAAACGGGTCTTTCGGTATCTCCAAGGAACCATCAACATGGGACTTTGGTACCCGAAAGACACCGGTTTGTCACTAACAGCCTATGCAGATGCTGATCATGCAGGATGTCAAGATACACGTCGAAGTACGTCTGGAAGTGCTCAGTTTTTGGATGATAAGCTTGTGAGCTGGTCTTCAAAGAAGAAAATGAGTACTTCTATTTCCTCTACAGAGGCTGAATACATAGCCATGTCATCGTGTTGTGCTCAAATCCTATGGATGAGATCCCAATTATATGACTATGGCTTTGAATTCAACAAAATCCCTCTGTGTTGTGATAATAAAAGTGCTATTGCTCTCTCATGCAACAATGTACAACACTCAAGAGCAAAGCATATCGACATTCGACATCATTTCATCAGGGAGCAAGTAGAAAACGGGGTGGTGGAACTTTATTTTGTGAGGACTGAATACCAGTTAGCAGACATCTTCGCCAAAGCTCTTCCTAGAGAAC
Source organism: Chrysanthemum seticuspe (assembly GCA_019973895.1). Lineage (NCBI taxonomy): Eukaryota > Viridiplantae > Streptophyta > Magnoliopsida > Asterales > Asteraceae > Chrysanthemum > Chrysanthemum seticuspe. The sequence continues at coordinate 25,365,858 of BPTQ01000008.1, forward strand.
GTTTTGAGTTTATCCTCCCACGACTTGGTCTAAAGAGTCTTCAACCGGAAACACTTAAACGTCTTCAAGAGGAAGACGAGGAGTAAAGGTCTTTCTTCATTCATATCTTGTATATATTTATTCAAAAAGAAAAATATAAAATTCTCAAAAATCCATAAAAATTAGAAAATCCTGAAAATTTCCAAAAATATTGTTATTTTGTCATGTTTTTCCTTATTCGATATCATCTACGGACTTTGTGTTGACATTCAAAGAATGTCACGGGTCTTTAGATGTTCTTCGAATGTACAAAAGTTTTTCTAAAAAAAAAAAAAAAAAAAAATGAGGCGGAGAAAAATGGTGGTTTATTGTCATTTCAGGCAGTAACCCGTTTTAAAAAGCAAAAGACAGAGCCATGCTTTATCTTATTTTTCAAATCTTATGCTCTGATTCTTAAAACAAATGTTTGTCATCAAAAGGACAAATGTTTCTCTTTCCAAATATTTTTCCGTCTGATGATTCTTCTGAAAAATATTTGCAATCTAATGAAAACTAAATTGCTTTGAAAATACCTCGTACTCTATTATTCGTGTAAATCATTTGTGCTTATCATCTGTCAAAATCTCTATCTCTCAATCAACAACTTGTGTCATTGATTGAGGGGGAGAATGATTTTATTCGAATTAAAAAGGTTATTTTGATAGAAAGGTCATTTTTCAAACAATTGCCACGTAAATGAGCAAGGGTTATTCTTGGAAAATCAAAAGGAACAATGCTTTATACAGTTGATTCAAAACCTTTGTTAATGTTATGTTTTCAAAAGACAATCTTGCATGTTTAAAACAATGGAGTTTAAAGTCTGAAAATCTGATCCTTATCAGTTAAAAATGTTCTTTTTCAAAAGCAAGTCACTATTCTCCTCAAAAGCTCTCAAAATTTAACTTAAATCAATAGAGATCACAACTCTCAATGGATTTGGAAAGTGTGATCGGAGGAGAATTAGTGATTTAAATTGGATTTAAACTGATAACTTGATAATTGGTTTTATAAGTGTTTAGCAAGCTTTCCTCCCCGCATGTGCCAAACGATTTCAAATTTTCCATGCACATGTTGAGGGGGAGCATCCATTTTTAAACCACAAAGAATTGAAACGTGATTGATTTGTCTCTAAGTGCAGGTTCCCTCTAGTATGTGCAAAACTCTTTCAAATCTCGAGACACATGTTGAGGAGGAGCAAACTTTTGAAAACCTCATCCTCCCCCAATATGCTTTATCTACTTGATTTAATCAGGGAAGTGATGATGATATCTTTTAGAAAATGGTAATCAAAGAAGTTAATTCTTCCTCTTGCCTCCGTGTGCCAAACAATTTCAAATACATGAAGCACATGTTGAGGGGGAGCTCTTTTTCTAAAAATATAAAAAATAATTCAGGTACAAAATGCTTTGATAATATATCACAAGTATCTTGATTGATTTTCAAATGGTTTTCAATTGGTTCCAATGGCTGATGAACAATACCAAAAGACCGACCAAATTTACTTTATGTATGGTGATATAAGGATGGTTAGGTTAGGTATTCGTTCCCATGATCGGCCAGAACCGGAGGGATCTACCCAGGGACAATCCACTAGATAGTGTAGATGTTCTTAGGTATGATGAAAAAAGGAGAAAAGTGAGATATGGGAAGAGTGCGGACTGAGACAGAGCTAGTACTGGAATAAACCCAACAAGGTTCTAGTTATGAAGTCTCGGTAAGCACTGAAGGGGTTGAAGAATGAAAAAGAATTGAATGTGAAAAGGGTGAAAATAAATAGCCCTCCATTTATTCAACCTTAGGGCAGAAACCGGGTTCAATTCATATGCTACTGATGGTTACCAAGGTAACATCGGTATTGAAGACAAGACGTCATGGACCCAGTGATGCACTGCACTACATCTTCCCAAGCTACTCAAGTTCCTCTTAAAAAGGGCTTGTTTCATTCTCACGGGGAACCTACATTATCTATTGACTTTCTCTTAGAGTTTGTTGATATTGAAGAAGGAGACCCTCTCCCTTGTCTCCGGCATAGGAACCAAAATATGCACAATTAAGACTAGAGCCACGAGATCATCATATAAATCTCTTTAGGATACTATCAATGAAGACTCTCTGTTTCGCACAATGTGGAAAGAGAGATTATATTTTATGAGTCCTACGCATTATCCTTGTGGTATTGCCAGAACATCTGAGTGATATGCAAACATATTCACAATGAAGATGGAAAGCCTTCTGGAGCCAACATCAAACAAGATCCTGGTGGGTGGCATGTGAGATCTATTCAATAGATCAACCATGTGACAACTGAACAGAAACAATGGGGCGATTCAATCTTTTGAATCAATCCTGGTTCAGGTTATGGATTGATGGATACCTTTGAAAAACCGGTCATTGTGCTAAAAAACTCTTTTCATTAGCACATCGACTGTGTACTAATATTTCAAAATAAAAGGTGTTTATGCTTGATAATTGATTTTCATTAAAACCTTTGTTGTATTGCAAAAACAATTTCTATTGAGCGGTACACGATTGTTTTTCAAATCTCTTTTCATCAATCAGTGAATCTCAATTAGCTGGTTCACTCACTCCGTGTTGTCTTCTTTGAGACGTTCCGGTTTGAGAACAGCTAGAGCAGCTGCGAAACCCTGTCAAGGAAATTCTTCGGAATTATACCTGATCACAGGCAGTACTTGTACTGATCAACGGGGAACCGTGGGCCATGTACCTCAATTCAAAAAAAGTGATCAAAGACACTTTCGTGCACTTTATTGCTAACTGTTGTATGCAGGTATGCCCGACGTTTGCAGCTGATCAGAATGAAGCGGTCAATCCATAGCCGCATGCTCACACTACACATTCATCTCTAAAGAAATCATGATAAGTGCTTCAACAACTCTGATACTTTCACTCTATGCTTCTGCTATGCTGCTGCAAATATCATGAATCAGTAAAAGCTTCCGCTACTCTGATGAGAATATATCATGATCCAGAATGTGAGCATGTCGGTCCAAATGTCACAACATCACAGAATACCAACACAACAATGGATGAGTCATAGATTTATGATTAGTTGATGATCTCAATGCTGGCTCAAAACTCATCATCACGTGGATCAGTTAAAGACCTCCACTTGAAATTATCCAAACATGCGGAACATGAAGAATCAAAGATTACGAGCTACTGAGCAAAGAACTTAATCAAGAACCCTAGAACAATCTAATGTAATATCTGTTTGTATTCCTTGTAAATTGAGGTGACCTCCCTTAGGGGGCGATTGTTAGGAATTAGAAAATTCAGTCGTTAAAGAGTCGGTCACCTCAAGTATATGTATCCTATAGAAAGCTCATAGTCGTAGTCGTGTTATGTTAGTAAGTAGTTTGTTAAGTAACACCTTGGAGGACGGACGGGTCTTTACCCACTGTATGCCTGATCCACAGCCCGTAGGTGGCGTTTATTTGTAAGACACTATAAATACCCTCTACCTCCCAAGGTAGAGGGTTGGAGCTTCAATACCATTTTTCTTTGTTTCACATAGTTCCCAACTCTCTTCCCTTTCTCTCTCTAGAACTTTCTCTCTCTAAAACATCTTGGACGCCTCATATGATTATGGTTTAATGTGTTTGTGAAATCCTATATCCTACATAAAGAGATCAAGGTTCAAATTGAATAGTTTCGGAAACAAGTGTAAGGGTTGAACCTAAAAACAACTATGCATGGTTTGTTACCAACTTAATTAATTTAATTGTCTTTGTTTTTTTTGTTTGTTTCTACTTTGTTGAATACTTTCATTATATTTCGTAATTGATTTTTAGAATCTATTTTATATATTTTTTAAACGTGCCATATTTATAGTAATTTTTGGTGCATCATGCCACAATTATGACTACATTATTTACGATGTGATTACAAATAAGTTGCGAGTATTAAATGGGGTGGGGTGGGTAACTGAAAGGACGTTTCTAGTATTCCCAATAAAATCAACATGTATCACGCATCATGCACATGATATTTGTCCTATATAGACCATACATGCATTCTATTGTTTCTATCGCAAAACTTCAAAACAACCAACATACTAGAGAATCATAGTTTCTCAATATGACTATCTTCTGCACTCTAGGTTTTTGTGTGGATGGTTTCACAAAACTTCATATTCTTGTGATAACGTTATTAATGGGTATACTTTAAAGGTAACGACATATTTCAATGAATCCACAAAGGTGAACGACATAGTTGACGTCCCGTGACTATGAAAACCTTAGGCCGATTCGATCTATTATAGCTTACCGATAGACAGATGATTGATGTAGTTTTTTTATCTCGAGTTTATGGATGAATGCCCTTCCTCATTGGCATACATTATTGTCTTGATGAAGTAATTTCAATCCACAGTAAATAGGATGGAATGTACATCATCTTTTTTTCTCTCATAAAGCCAGTGTACTACCATAAATCTTACCAAGTCTAAACCTATTAATTCTCATCGTCATCACTGTCATACTCTCTCGTAGGAGGAGATGATGATTAAGCTCAGTATATTGGTTTTGGACTTAAATCTTATTGCATGTGCATTTACTTACGACAGTGTAAATCATCTTCTCCATAGCTCGCTCGGTCATAAGTCTCTTCAGAATACACGTTTGGAAATGAAGACGTTTTGCGAACAAACTGTTTTTCAAACTAGTAATTTATGCACTACTTGTGTCACAAAGATGTTGCGAATGTACTATTTTGTATTACATAAATGATGTGAATGTAATCAATTATTTTTTTAATAGTTAATGTTTAATGGTATGACGTTATCCTTGTCGCTTTTTGATGCAGGTTTTACTGACCAGGTCTTAATATTTATAGTGTCTCGCTATACCTATGGTCTACCCTAATGCACTAACGGGCAGTGTACCCGGTCGTGTGTTGTGTGGTAAATGGTAAATCCGAGGTCGTCCCAAGAGCTATGTGTGTCGGATAATTACTAAGTCTAATTGTCACAGAATATAAATGGTTTGATATGGTTTTAATTAATTAAACTACGAATGCTGAATATAAAAGTAATTAAATGGTAGAAAGGAAATCAATAGGGGAATAGTGGTGCTAACCTAGTCAATCCTCCTAACTAGTTATGTCTACGTCTACCTACTTCCAATTACTTCAGGTGGGGTCAAATTCGAGAGGACAGCATTTGGTCAATTCGCCCTAACCTATCAGCAAAGATGCCACCACAGGAGAAATCAGGCGCACCGTCATAAGTCATGTTGTTCCTGGTCCCCTAAGCCGAGTCATTAAGTACCGCTACATGCTAGATTCTAAATAGTGAGTGCCCGGCCGTTAGGAACTTAGACACTACACCCCTAATTCTTAAGTTTATCCAAACGATAGGTGATCAGTTGGTCAAATCGCACAAGTAGAAAGGGTCGTCAGTTGGTCATATCTTACCCTTCCCATCTCAGTCCGCTCACCTAGGGTCAGTTGGTCATATCTCCTAAGCAATTGGCCTCTACCGCCATTCAAAACTACCGAACCAGGGGTGACTACCAAAGAACTATGCATGCATACACTTAGAAATAATTATACGGAAGTAAAGGTAAACGTAAACAAAACAATTAAGGAATCATAACTAGGCTAGCACCAAAGGGTGCTTAGCCGCTCATATTAATCATGCACATCAATTCAATATTCAAAGGTACAAAATACATGAATTGAAAGTAAAAGAAATAATAAACGCTAAAGCTTATCGTAATGGTGTGACTTCTCCCTTGGAAACAGCTCCGTATGCTTCCCTAGACCTTCCTTGAGTATTTTCCCACGTTCTCAGAGTATTGTGTGTGGAATGGGATGGTTGCCCTAATCGCTCCCTAGAAGGGGAGGAAGAGAGATGATCTGGTATGCTGGAATTCGTGGGGTATTTATAGGCCAGGTCTGGGTTACGGCGTAACCAATAGATGAGTTACGCCGTAACCTTCTATTCCGTCGTAAAAGCACTAGATCTCCTAGTTACGGCGTAACCTTATTGTGGAAAACTAGAAGGGGGGGTTGAATAGTTTTACCAATTAAAACTTCCTTTTAAACTATTTAGATCGACTTATGTCAATCTATTTGGTTGTGTGTATTGGATGTTGATAAACAAGCATATAAAGATATGTAATGAAAAGATAAGAGTAAGAAGCACAAAACCACAACGCGAGTATTTATAGTGGTTCAGCTACAAGGACACCTTCCTTGCCCTACTCCACTCCCCGAGTCACCTACTCGAGAGTTCGTAAACACTACACCAATCTCCTTATGGCGGAGAAGCCTTCACAACGTCGCTTAACCTTTTTCCGGTACAAAGCTAAATACCGAGTTCTTTCACACCAAGGCGAACCACACCTAACAAAACGTCGCCTACCCTTTATACGGTGCTAGGCTAACCACCGAGTTCTTTCACACCAAGGAGAACTAATCCTATCACAACGTCGCCTACCCTTTATTAGGTACTAGGCTAAGCACCTAGTTCCATTGCAATGGAGGAACTACTACCACACTACACCAATGACTAATCCCAAAGGAGATCTACTCCTTTACAACATCATCAAGGATATCAATATCCTTGGATCTAATACTAGTCTATCTTGTACATCGAAACACACCATATCGAATGTACATCTAAGGCACCTTTCACTAATGCCTTTGACTAGATCTACAAGACACCTTTCACTAATGTCTTGTGTCTTCACTTCTAAGCACCTTTCACTAATGCTTCTTTGTCTTGACTTCTAAGCACCTACCACAAGTGCTTATCCTATAGACGATAGATACCATTCACTAATATCTTCGTCTTGACACTTGAGACATCTTTCACTAATGTCTTCAACACTACACTTCTTTGAAGAAAGAAAGGAATCATCAACAAGAAGACTTCAGTAGCTTTGATGATGAGGAAGCATGGCAACTCATGGACTTCAGCTTGCTCGACTTCAAAAGTGGTGATCTTGCCTCTAAGAGGAACCTAAAAAATCACACAAAACAAAACTACAAACATAGATCTCTTGGATCTAAGGTTAGTGAGATTTAACTCAGGGGGGAAAGTGTGTTAGAAAGGGATTGAAAGGGGTGAGAAATAATGAACAAATGGCTCACTATTTATAGAGAAAATTCTCTACTGTTCCCCGGATCCCACGGATCCCTTCCACTTGGGATCCGTCTAGCACAAAGCCAGGGATCCGTGGAACGCTCCCTTTTACCCATGGGTATTTTGGTTATGGGTCATGGGTCATGGGTTGAACCATGGATCTTTGGCTAGATACAATGTATCTTTGAGTGCAATGCACTTAGTCACTTGGGTATGGGTTGATCCATGGGTCTTATGGATATTATCCATGTATGATATAAGCATGATGTCATGCAATGGGTTATGGGTCAAGATCCATGGGTTATGGGCTTTGGGTTGTACCCAACTACATTCAATGTATTTGGCCAATGGGTTGTGATACTTAAGTTTCTACCCATTTATAATACCCAATATACTACATACTAGTTATGTGTATATTTTACTGATGAGTGTCTAAATACTCATCATTTTTGTACAATATAAACTGCAAAATCATCTGAAAACACTCAGAAACACATCAAAATGATCAAAATATCACAAATCAGTGTTTTATGTGTTTTAAATACAAAAATATCAAAATCAGATGAAAAACGTATCAAATTTGCAAAAATTGCAGTTTTAGTCCCCCAAGTTTCTAAAATTGTCAAAAATAGTCCCTGAGTCAAAATTTCAAAAGAAAAGTCACCAAAGGTCCTTTTTAAATCATAACTTGTCAAATTTAGTCCTTTGGTGAAAAATTTCAAAAGTTTGAGAAAATTACAAAAATGGTCCTTCAAGTTTCAAATTTGGCAGAAATGGCCCCTGGATAATTGGGAAATGGCAATTTTGGTCCCTGTACTTTTGAAGATTATCACTTTTTGTCCTTGGAGCATCTTGGCAGAATTGGCAGTAATGGTCCTTGCAATTTCAGAAGTTACACAAAAGGTCCCTATATATTTAACCCTTTATAAACCAATTTTGGACCCTTACCTATCTTTGGACCCCTGTCATAATGGATTGTGACCCCCCTTTATATTTAACTCTGGTCAACCAATCCAGTCAAACCAACCACTTGGCGCCCTTTTAGTCTTCTCCCCAACTGCTCCATGACTGCTTCCCCTGAATTCACTCCTCCACCATCACATACTCACATCCTTGTTCCCCCCTCCTCTACACAAAACAAAAACCATTAATTGCACCCTTTACCCATTCCACTCAACCCCAACAGTTAAAAAAGACTTTGGCGCCAAAAATGATCAAACGGCCAAAATTGGCTCAAAGCATCCAATGGACTAAAATGATGGTGGGATCTATTCAGAGACATGTGGAGAGAAGTTTGGAGCTATAAAAGAAGAGATAGAGAGTAGGAAAGAGAGTAGTAGTTTTAGTTAGTTTTCATTAATGTCGTTTTAATCTTAAAAGTTGTAGTTAAGTAGAAATCCTGTAATCTTTTGTTATTTTGTATCAAACTCAAGTAATGTTCTCAGTTTAATCTAATTTTAAGTATCAATTCCAAGGTTTACTTAAGTTTCATGTTTTTATTCCACTGTTAAAAATTTCCAATACAAGGTCTTTTATACAAACTCTTATTAGCTTACTTTTAAACTCAAATAGGCTTATATGAGCTTATGATAGCTTTCTGTAAGCTTTTATATCAGTTTCAAACAATTTTGGATGGTGGTCAACAAAAGTCAACCTTGACTCAAAAATGGAAATGGTGATGAAAAGGATGATGCAGGGGTGTTGCAGAGGTTGAAATGGACTAGGTTAGCTTAGGTTTGGGTTTGGTATTGGCCTGCAAACAGCTGGAAACTTGTGAGTGTCTGTTTCACTTTTTCATTCTCAAGCTAATTTGCATTTTATGGATGTGTGTATCTGTGGTCTTAAACTGCTAAAACCTGTTTATATAGTTTTATTTAGGTCTTATAAACTCAGTTTTATCAGTAATACATGTTGGTTTGGTGTTTCGCTTATTTTAATTTCAAAATAGTTAAGATACAAGGGTGTTTGGATTAGCTTATTGCTCTGCATTAGAAGCCTCATCAGTGGTTACTTTTTGTTGTTCCATGTTTGTTTAGACCCTTTGAACTTATCTCTGTCAATACCTTGTGGTTGCTAACACTTAAAGTCAAAATTACAATCCTAATGTCTTAGCAGTCCACTGTTGGAGATTTTGCAAGATCAAAACCCTATTTTGTGTTCATATTTCATAATTATATCTTGCAATAGTTTCATTACACCTTATTACATCAATATAATCTTTAAATTCAGCTGTAAAGTTCATAAAAGTCAATCTTCTATTTTTGCTAAAAAGTCAAATTGGCAACATCTCATTTTTGAGCCAAAAGGAAGGAATTTTCATGGCTTCAGTTTTTAGCCATTTTCAGTAAAATTTGGTACTCTAAAAACTTCATCTGGTCCAGTTACTTATTAGCATTTTAGTTGAATTTTACCAAATTTTTACAAGCTTCAAACAAGCTCATCTTTTAAGCTAAAAATGCCCTGCTCCAACATGCAGCTTATGCTGAGTTTTTCTCAAATCTTTGAAAGGTTGCATAGAGTTCATTAGAGCTTACTTAGGCCTGGAATTTGGTTTACAAGATCTCACCCAGGTCTAGTATAGGTTCCAGTTGTTGGTTTCTAGTTTCTAGCTTATTCTAGTGCTTATTTTCTTGCTGCAAGTAGCTACCCTTCATCTGTTTTCTGTCATAACTCAGTTAGCCAAATCTGTGCTAGCTTGCTTATCAGAGGTTTAAGCTTGTTGATTTGTGTTTCATCTTGGTTATTTTAACATATTAGGCCTTCTGTTTTGGTTTGGTGCTTTTTGGATTCCATTTGCTTATTGAAAGTGCTTATTTATAAGCACTAGCTACATCAGTTTCAATATCTTGCACACAAGCCCTTGTTTTTCCATTTTTCTCAGATTCCTAATATCATTTTAGACTTTTCCTGCAATTTTCAGATTTTTCCAAGTTCATTTGCTATTTTTCTTAATTTAAATTAGTTTTTAAGCACTTTTAAATAGTATTTAATACAAAAAATTAGAAAAAGGTTCAAAAAAATAATTTTTCATTTTTCTTATGTTAAGATAAATATAAAAAGAGAAAAAAGTATTTTTCTAGATTTTTCTTAGTTAAATTTGTATTTTTAAATAATTTAATTAGTTTTAAATAGTTTTAAATTAGTAATAAATATATAAAAAGTCTAAAAAATATATTTTCAGTTTTAAAATTAGTTTTATCATATTTTAGATTTTTATAAGTCTTAATCTTATTTTTCTAGTCTTATTTCATATTTTCTTTTATTTTTGAGTATTATTAAATAGTTTAAATTAGTTTTTAATTAATAATAATTACATAAATAGTTTTAAAAATAATTTTATTTTTCTAATAATTTTCTTATATAATTAGGATTATAAAAATGTATTTTTCATATTTTTAGGATTTATATTGTATAAGTTTCACTTTTTATTTTGTACGTTAACGTTATTTTAATTTAAACGTAAGTTTTAAGTTTTAAGTTTTAAACGTTCATCACTTTAAATATAGTGATAGCGTTTATTTAATATCTTTTATCTTTTTAATTTTCTTAATTTGCATTTAAGTCGCTTTTATTTATAAACTTTTTCAGTAGTGTAATTATCCATTCAAATCCTTCCTGATCGCTATCATTAGTGATCATTCTATCGTCTGAATCAGTGTTTATCACACCATTGAGTCTCCGTGGGACTTAACGACCCGGGAATCCACTGTATTCTCTGATCTTTATTGCATTTGTGTTTAAGTTGTTTTAAGTCTGTTAGACTTGACGGTTTAGCACAGATCAAATTTTGGCACCGCTGCCGGGGAGGCTTTAGCGTGTGTTTAGCCTTTTTCAGATCCATTCTTGCACATACCCATCTTTTGTAAAAAGTTTTTTTTGTAAAGTTTTCAAAAATCCAAAAAAGTTCATTAACACTTTTCCTAAAGTGTTAAAAACACCAAAAATATTTTCATTCTTTGTTTTTATAGCATGTTTTTCAAAAATCCAAAAATATCCATCCTTTATCCTCCAATCTGTTTAATTCTACATTTCCCTTACCCTCAAACCTGTTTAATTCTCCATTCCTTATCTTCTTTAACCATTTAATTCTCCATTCCTTATCCTCTTATCCGTTTAATTCTTTATGTCATGGTATTTGACATGTTCCTGGTGTGGAGGTCCGTTTAACGGTGGAAATTGTCGGCGTTGTACCAATGTGGGTTTCGGAGACAAGTTTGTCAGTAATCCCGATCCCATTTCAAATAATGAAACACCCGATTTTTCCTACCTACCTCCACAGCCCCAATACGAATCCTACTCATGCGAGTTTTGTGGGAATGATTCTCATTATGGTTTTGATTGTCCACCACGGGTCCCGCTTGTCTATGAGCCAGAACCGTGTTACAATCAGAACTTTGGTGAAAGTTATTTTCCCAATTATCTCTGTTGTGAGAATTGCGGGGGTCCCCATGAGACTTTTGAATGTCAACCGATGAATCAAAATTTTCAAAATTCCAATTCTCCCGGTTTTGACAATTTCCAACCCCCGCAGTATTCCATCAGTCATCAGACTTCCGAGCCTTCACAGCATCTCAATGATTACGAGGAGTGCAATCTTCCACAAAGTTCTGAAGAAATACGCATTCGAAAGAAACTACAAATGAAACGAATGGTGTGTAAGCTTCAGCAGATGAATATAAGAATCAGATATGATGACGATGATGATGAGGATTCTATTCAAGTGAAGGAATATTATGAGAGCTTGTCAACTGAAATCACACCCGAAGCTTCCAAAGACTCTCTCATAATGGGGGACGAGCCTTCTAGCACTATTCCAGAAATGGAATCGTCTAGTGTTGAGAGCCTTGTTCCAACCCCAAGTGAGTCCGAGGTTATCTCCGGTAATATGTGTGATGAGCCTCTTGATGATAATTCTTCTCCTCCTCTTGACATTCCATATGATCATGTCGAGATGTTCTCCGATTCTGATAACGATTATACTTCGTTTGACGATTCTTTATCCTATGGAGACATCGATTATGTCGAGGAGCTACCTTCTGAGCTAGTTAGCTTAAAGGAAGTGAGAAATTCTGATGATCTGGAAATTGAGGACGAGATACTTCGTGAACAATTGTTCAATATAAATCTCCTCGTTTCTAAGATCGAATCATTTTGTGCTAAGTCAGCTTCATCTCCTATCCCCGTCGTGGATAGTGTCTCTACATTGGACAAGCCCGAGCTTGAGGCTTTTTCCAATGATTTTCTTCATGAAGAGTTCTCCGGTGAACTCTCTCATGACATATCTCCTCCGGAATATGATCATTTCTATTTTGATCTTGAGGATGATATTGGCTTGGAGGAAGGTGTACTCTATCATAAGAGTTTGCTTATTGATGATACTACCTTCACCCTTCCTCCCGACATGTCTACATTTGAGGATGACGAATGGATCCTAATTGTTATAAACATCTTCCTTCCATTCCTCACTTATGATGTGTCTTCCTCTCTTCTTCACTCCTTCGGGAGTGAGGATACTATCTTTGACCCCGGCATTTTCGTTTATCATTTGTGAGCCGGGTCTGTCTCTCTTTATCTCGTCGGTGTGGAACTTTCACGTGCTTCAAATGTTTGTCCAAACATCTTGAATGAAAGTCCGATGGAGATTGTTTCTTCCACTTTGCTTCCCCATGAACCAATGAATTCGGGGTCGAGTCAAGCTAGCGACTCGGAAATAAAAAACAGTAGCACACACCATATGGGTTTTCACCCATATTTCTGTCTTCTTACCCCCTTTCTACCACCTAAGTGTGGGGGTGATGCCCCACATGTTATTTATAAAAAAAAAAAAAAAAAAAAAAAAAAATCTCTTTCTAAATAATGGCCGTAGTATTTCCCTTTTACGTTCTATGTTTCGGCATAACCGCCGGTACTTTGAATATCGAGGGCGATATTCATTTCTAAGTGTGGGGGGGAATTCTCACGAATTTCATATGTATTATCCGCCCAATTCCCCCGTTTTTGGCCACCACTAAAATCTTCTAGCTCAAGTTTTGTTTAGGTTTGATCTCGTCGAAACGTTCGAGGAGATGATAGAACATGAAACGTTGGTCTTCTCGTACTTCATGTATCAAACCTTCAACATGTTGACAATGATAGCAATCTTTTTCATGGCTAGGTAGTGGTGGTGGAAGAAATGAGATGGCTTGATGCGAAGGATCAAGTGAAGCGCCTTGTGGAGCTTCAAACGATGGAGGGATTGGTGGAGGCACATTTGAGAATGGCTCGACCAAGAATGATGGTGGTGGTAGAGAAGTGTCAACTTCCATATGGTCGGGTGGTTGACTTTGATGATTTCTCATAATCCAAATTGGATTATATGATGGAAACGGCGAAAAGGAAGCCGGAGCAAGTGTTGACTCAACACCTTGATTTTGTACCATTATTCCTCCTAATGAGGAAAATGTTGTCGGCGGAAGCGGATGAGACGGCCTAGGAGGCAAGTCCTCTAAGTTGTAGAGGTGTGGTGATGATAGTGGGGATGTAAACGAAATAGCTCTAGGAACTAATGGTGATGGTTTAGTGGAGATGATATTGTTTGGCCTAGGAGGTATGGTGGTGTTTGGCATTGGTAGTTTTGTGGGTACTATCCTTTTAGGAATTGGTTTGATTGGATGATGAAGGATCCTATCATTTGTTGGATTGACCGGAGATGATTCGGTTGAAGAGATTTCGTGTATAACACGCGCCTTTTTCATGGGTGGTTCTTTGGTTGATAAGTTACTACTTGGGGTTTTCCTCATGATGAGATGATTTCAAGAGGTTTGCAAAGATTTCTAAAGTGCTGAAAATTAGGATGAGAGTGATGACTAGGGAGGTCCTAACAAAGTGGTTTATAAACCAAGAGATTTGGCAAGTGCATTTAAGCCTTAAGCCACTAGGATTCATTGGAATGTGATGATTAACATGCACAAGAGTCAAATTCAGAGGTTGCACTGATCTAGGAACTCATTTAAGATGAGATGGAGTGTTTGAGTTAGGAAGATGAGTTGAAATGATTGTTTTAGCAAGACTTGACATAAACTGTCATCCGGTTCCCACGGTTCCCTCCTCAGAGGGATCCGTCTAGGCTAATCCTAGGTATCCGGAAATTCAGCAGTTATGAAAGAGTGGAAATGATGTTTCTAAGATCTAAGACCTATAACATCTTGAGTGTTTCAGTCTTCCTAAGTGTCTTAAATGAAGAGGTGCTTAGGTACTTGAAGGTGGTGAGTCTTGTAGCTAATGATTGTCTTTTATGGAAGGATTTGGAACTTTCATGAGTACCAATGAATGAGCAAGGATGACACTAAAGATGAGAGTGTCAATTAAAGCTAAATGATCCTAGAGATCAGGTTGTGACTTAGGATTGTGTTTTGGAAAATATCCTAAAGGTTTTGAGATGGAAAAACTAGGATTTGATCAACTTTGATCAATTTTGTGGTGAGGATGATTTATGATCAACTTAGCCATAATCGAAGGATTTCTAAGACTAGATGTGAGGGATCAAGTAGAGAAAAAAAATAAAGTGTGAGTTTTGAGAGCGGAAGAGTGATGGATTAAAACAAAGTGATAGATCTATGAATGTCTTAGAGTGTGATCTATGTGAGTTGGAATGAGTAGGAAAGATCAACCTATCTTGATAAGGACTTAATTTGCCTTAAGACCCTATGTTTAGTTTAGTCAGATGTTCTAAGGATATGTTTTGAAATATAATGCTTGAAATTGCATTCTCTGTTTGCCGGATCCCACGGTTCCCTAAAGATAGGGATCCGTCTAGTACAACATTTGGGATCCGTCCATCTGCTAGGCAGAACCTTTACTAAAGGTATGCAATGATCTTGACAATGCATTATACTCCAAGATTAGTTAAAGGAGTTCTAAAATTAAGATATCAAATGTAAGATTTTTTATTTCATGAAGGAAATAGAATTACATTAATAAAGCACGAGTAGAGTAGAATTGATCCTATTTGAAATACTACTAGGTTTCTTGAGTGTTTTCGCTAGGAGGATCATTATGTGATTGATGAGTGTTGGTGGAATCAAGAATGAAGAAAGTCTTCACGAGAGATATGTTTAGCGGTTCCATCATCTTGTTCACAAGTACGTACAACGGACTTTGAAATTGAGGATGGAAGTGCATAACATTATGATAGAGGCGTGTCAAGAACATTCCATAAGGGATGAGTTTATTCTTGGAGCCTTGAAGATTTGCAATTCGCCTTGCGAAGAAGTAGGCGAGATTGTATGGTTGTTATGTTAGCAAACAGTACAACATGTGAGCAGAACAAGCGGGAAGAATTTCTCGATTTCCCCTAAGACTCCAAACATTTTCACGTAGGATGAGTGCAAGAGGCTTGTACTCTTCTCGGATATCCCTTGTAAAGATAATGTTTGGATCGGAGTAATATGGTCGAGGTTTGCATATTATGCGATTTAAATCTTCCGGAGAGGGTATGTGTGAACAATATGGACTATTTTCTTCACGAAAGTTGAAGAGAGAATCAAGAGACCAATTTTCGGTGAACGCACATTGTCCATGATTTGGAATCCGGAGGATGTGAGCAAAATGCCCAAGGGTTAGAGTGAACTTTTGGTTTTTGATATAAAACCAAAGAGATAGAGAGCGATCCTCGTTACGAATGAGCTCGACTTGACGGAAGAATTCCATTATGAACCTTGGACATATCTTCTCGTTGATTTCAAGAAGACATTCTAGTCCTATGGCTCGGAAGGAGGTATTGATACCTTCTTCGAATTGTAGAGAAGTGTCTACAATACGTCCTTCGTGGAAGTGATGGTTTTCGATATTATCGAACCCACGGACATGATTGCCAGGTGTGTTGGGTTCGAGAGAGATGTTGGGAGTGTAGACGCTAGTGAGTGAAAAATCAAACTCATATTCATGCGTCATAGTTTGAACCTACAGAAGTGATGGGTTAATGAGAGGTGATGTTTATGATCGACCTATAATTATCTAACGTTTTTATTAGATTTTTATTAACAATGGTTTTTAAACAAGAAAGACACTTGACTCACTTATGGTTTTGACATTCTAGTGGAGTATTACTTAAAAAAAATGGTTTTTAATTTGCATGAAAAACTGTTCTCCAGTAGGACGGATCCCACGGTTCCTTTTCAAAAGGGATCCGGCTAGTATAACTTTCGGGATCCGTGGATCTGTAGTAACAGAAACAGTTTTGATAAAATATAGGTCTTACAGTTTTTATACCACGAGAAGTGTTTTATCCTACATTTTCTTTTAGCATGCATTCATGACTTCTAATGTATCACGAAACACATAAATCACAAGAAAATAAATAATAACAAAGATAACAAGATTATTAGTAATATTGCATTTCAATGCTAAGGATGATACAAAGGATTGGGTATATGATCCCAATGTAGATTAACAACACAAAGTAAATGTCTCCATATGTGAACTTCATCATAGGGAACACAAGTGCGATGAGTGTTAAGGCGATGAGCACGAGTGCGATGTAAACCATGTTGATGACGGATCTTCTTGGTTTCGGTTGAGATGGAATGAGGAGGAAGATGAAGTTTATGAGTGAGAGGAAATTTTTGAAATTGGAAGATTTGAAAAAGTGAGGATTTGATATATTGGTCGACGGTGGGAGTTTTTATAGGGAAGGAGGAATTTTTGAATTCGTGTTTTTTTTTATTATTGGATTAAAAGAAAACAAAACATAAGTTTTTATATACCACGACTTTAGACGAGAAATAAGACACGTATGAAGGAAAAAGGCTTCCTAATGAAGTTTCATGTAAAACATGTAATTAGCACAAAAGATAATCATATAAATACCTAAATAGGTATACTTAATTATTAAGCAAAGTAAAAAGAAAATCATACCTCTAGCGCACTTAGGAATGTCTTTACAAATGACACAGCAAATGTCACTTAGACTATTCCTGCTCCTTTGCGTTTAAGATACCTTCTTAAGGAAAGTATTTTTGTTACCAAGCGACTCCTAAAGCTTGGTGGGTATGAGTTTTGACTAATCAACATGACAGAGAAGATTAGTGCAATTTAAATGAAAAAATAAATAAGAAGAATGTTGTTATCAAATCAACATCCAAACATATAGTTTTAAAAGACATGGTGTTTGTTTTTATGAAAAACCTTCTTTGTAGTTTTCAATTAACCATGGATCGTATCAAGTTTTTAAAGTACAATATACTTCAAGAAACTTGGTAACGAAGCTCTGATGCCAATTGTGGAAAACTAGAAGGGGGGGGGGGGTTGAATAGTTTTACCAATTAAAACTTCCTTTTAAACTATTTAGATCGACTTATGTCAATCTATTTGGTTGTGTGTGTTGGATGTTGATAAACAAGCATATAAAGATATGTAATGAAAAGATAAGAGTAAGAAGCACAAAACCACAACGCGAGTATTTATAGTGGTTCGGCTACAAGGACACCTTCCTTGCCCTACTCCACTCCCCGAGTCACCTACTCGAGAGTTCGTAAACACTACACCAATCTCCTTATGGCGGAGAAGCCTTCACAACGTCGCTTAACCTTTTTCCGGTACAAAGCTAAATACCGAGTTCTTTCACACCAAGGCGAACCACACCTAACAAAACGTCGCCTACCCTTTATACGGTGCTAGGCTAACCACCGAGTTCTTTCACACCAAGAAGAACTAATCCTATCACAACGACGCCTACCCTTTATTAGGTACTAGGCTAAGCACCTAGTTCCATTGCAATGGAGGAACTACTACCACACTACACCAACGACTAATCCCAAAGGAGATCTACTCCTTTACAACATCATCAAGGATATCAATATCCTTGGATCTAATACTAGTCTATCTTGTACATCGAAACACACCATATCGAATGTACATCTAAGGCACCTTTCACTAATGCCTTTGACTAGATCTACAAGACACCTTTCACTAATGTCTTGTGTCTTCACTTCTAAGCACCTTTCACTAATGCTTCTTTGTCTTGACTTCTAAGCACCTTTCACTAATGCTTCTTTGTCTTGACTTCTAAGCACCTACCACAAGTGCTTATCCTATAGACGATAGATACCCTTCACTAATATCTTCGTCTTGACACTTGAGACATCTTTCACTAATGTCTTCAACACTACACTTCTTTGAAGAAAGAAAGGAATCATCAACAAGAAGACTTCAGTAGCCTTGATGATGAGGAAGCATGGCAACTCATGGACTTGAGCTTGCTCGACTTCAAAGGTGGTGATCTTGCCTTTAAGAGGAACCTAAAAGATCACACAAAACAAAACTACAAACATAGATCTCTTGGATCTAAGGTTAGTGAGATTTAACTCAGGGGGAAAGTGTGTTAGAAAGGGATTGAAAGGGGTGAGAAATAATGAAGAAATGGCTCACTATTTATAGAGAAAATTCTCTACTGTTCCCCGGATCCCACGGATCCCTTCCACTTGGGATCCGGCTAGCACAAAGCCAGGGATCCGTGGAACGCTCCCTTTTACCCATGGGTATTTTGGTTATGGGTCATGGGTCATGGGTTGAACCATGGATCTTTGGCTAGATACAATGTATCTTTGAGTGCAATGCACTTAGTCACTTGGGTATGGGTTGATCCATGGGTCTTATGGATATTATCCATGTATGATATAAGCATGATGTCATGCAATGGGTTATGGGTCAAGATCCATGGGTTATGGGCTTTGGGTTGTACCCAACTACATTCAATGTATTTGCCCAATGGGTTGTGATACTTAAGTTTCTACCCATTTATAATACCCAATATACTACATACTAGTTATGTGTATATTTTACCCAAATATGTAAACACTAGTTGTTGTACATATGTATTACTAAATCATAAAATCACTTATACTTGTTTTAGTGTTTTATGTGAAAGCGTAAGTGTGTTAGAAAACTATTAGTTCAAACCATTTACGTATTTTATTTGTTTCGTTAAAATGATCTTACTTTTGTTATCGACAAAACATTAGAAGATCGTAAAATATAAATAAACGTTTTTACAGCTTATTTGTATTAACACTTATAAGTGGTTACGCCATAGTATTCAATAAACCTGGTTACGTCGTAAGTGATGCAATAGTTATGGCGTAAGTATCAGCGGCGTGGAACCTCTTTTGACCTAATGGAGTTACGTCGTAATCTTTGGAAGGAGTTGCGTCGTAACCTCTTGATGAGTTGGATTTCAGGGTCACGCAATAGTTACGGCGTAATGTGAGAGACGAGTTATGCCGTAACCTCTTCAAAATAAGCATATTGTGATAAATCCTAACTAATGTTTCCATTTCCGCGTCTCTTTAGCTCCAATGCTCGCAATTTACCTGAAAGTGTAAAACAATGGAAAACAAGCGTAAATCCATATAAATGATATAAATAACGAGCATTAATGGGGGAAATTGACACTTAATATTCAGGACTATTTGATGTTATCAAATATCCTCCCACTTGAACTCTACTTGCCTTCAAGTAGACCTTATTAGATAGATTCCTAAAAAGATATCTCCCAAAACCTGGAAAATACAAATCCCTTATGCTAGAATAAAACAAAGCCGAACACCTCACGAAAGGGGAACAAACACTCAAAACTCTCAACTATTCTAAGTGTCAATTTCGGGGTGATCACTCAATCGCACAGTCATAGCATGTATTCTATCATAAGCTTGGCGGTTACACAAATCTCCACCACTGGAGTTAAGGGCTAAACAATTCTCGAAGGCAATATGGGTAGATACGACAAAGCATGGTTGTCAGGATCCCGATCCTGATCTTAGGATCTTACGATTTTACGATACTACAAAGCAAAAACGATCCGGATCCTACATAGGATCTTTGCAAGCTTAAGATCTTATAGGATCCCTATCTTGACCATACGATCTTACGATCTAATCCGATCCGATCTTACTTTTCTCGGATTACAAACTAAAAAACTACAAATTTATGGGTTGTTTGTTTGTAGAATTCAAAAAACAACATGTTAATATTTTTAAACATTTTATAATCATAATTTAGGACAACATTTATATGAAACATTCATACTATTTTATGGTTATAATGTATTAGAATTTGTAGATTTCTATAAAATTACATAAAGTATTAAGAAATAACATTAAAGTAGGATCTTAAGATCCCGATCCGATCTTACGATCACGATCTTGCAAAGACGAAAACGATCCTGGGTAGGATCCCGATCTTGAGAACATTGCGACAAAGGTTAAGGGGTGACTCGTCACTACTAACATGTCACGGCGAAGTGGACAAAATCAATGATACATGACCAAATCCATGGCCAAGACACCAAAGATTGCTCGCTGCATCACCTAGACATGCTTCATGACTAAAGGGTAGGATAAGACATGGGATGTATAATTGGTGTAAAATGAAAAACAAGCAGGTAGTCTATATCTATAACTAAGTCATCACTGTAACCACCCGCATTTTTAGGTTACTTTTCATTTTCGAGAATTTACTATTCACATTAACTATTCACTTTCACTATTCATCCGTAAAACTTTTATTTCACATTCTCGTAAGATAAATTATTTTAGTAATGACCTGAGAATTCGACCATCGTTAGATCATTTTCGCAAAAGTTATTAAGTAAACATCGTTTTAAAGTTTCGTTTTGGACGGTCCACCGTTTAAACATCACGCGCTTAACGAAAATCAACCCTGACAATTTTCCTCGCATCAGATAAATTTTTAGATCATTCATGATTAATTTGAGAATTTTTAAGAATTATTATTTTTAATATTACCAAATAAGCCCAGCGCAGAACAAAACTAAACTTACGTTTTAAACAATTCTACTTACATCCAGACTTAACGATTCCTGCACTGTGTTTCTAATATGTTTTTGACACTTTTACATTTTTTGGAAAAGTCAAACATATTTCCCTCCTCCTTTGACCATAAAGGAATTAACCTTGTACGTTCTACATTTTTGCTTAAATCGCGTAACTTTTAAATTTCACGAATAACTGTAAAGTTATCCCGCGTATGACGAAAAACACATTTTAACATCTCATATCACTTTTAGACTAATTTTAGTCTACTCTAAATAAATTCACGGTCGTTTCCCTGAAATTTCGTTCTTTTCTGATAAACTGCGAATTACGCGTTTTTGACCTGTATTTCCAGCTTTAAGCAGGATTTTTGCACCCAATGAGACTTATCACCAATTTTATATTTTTAGATGGAGTATAATTATGAGTTTCATCATTCCTACAAGTTTCGTATTTTTACGATACCCATTTTTAAGTTTTATGATTTTACGATTTACTGTTAGCGGTTATCGGGACTAAACGACCTCCGTAAAACAAGATAATACCAAAAATAAGTACCTAGTCACCCTAACTATGATATGAACGTGTATATAGGTGATTAACCATGCCATGTGCCTAAGTGATAAGCCTTGGACTTTAGGATACATTCATATGTAAGTAAACTTCTAAGCTAAGCTTCCAAAAATATCCTAAACTTACACCTCCTCATTTACACCTTCCTAACACCTTCCTAACCTCCTAAAGACCTTATATAAACCCCTCCCCTCTCCTTAGGTCGTTCATACCATCAACATACACAAAACACACTTCATTTGCTTTTTACTTCAAGTTTTATTCAAGAAACATAAGCTCCATATCAATTCCAAAGTTCATGTTAAGCTTTGATTGATCCAAGTCCTAATTCCTTCCTTCCATTGGTGATCTCCAAGCCACACAAGAAGTGTTCTAGTAGAGGACTTCAAGTGCTTTCCCAAGTCATCTCAACTTAGTATCAAGAGGTTGAAGAATTTGGAAGCTAGGGTTACTAGTTCTTGTTCTAGCTCTTGATCTTTGATGTTCCTTTCTTAAGTTGAAAGCCAAAAGTTGTAAGCAACTTATCACCACCATCATCTCATCTTTATTATTAATAATCTTAACTATTTCATGCTATATATATAGTTACTATGTTGATTCATGATGTACATATACTCAATCACTTGTTTTAATTCACATATTGTCATAAAAGTAACAAACTAGTAAACTAGTCATATTCTACACATGAGAGACCATTAAAAACAGTAACATAAGGACTTTCTAACTTACATAATATGGTAGACAAGATTAAAAGGTAAACATAGCAATTTGAATCACCCGAAACGGACAAACGAGTCAAAAGTTATAAGCAAAAGAAGTTAGCGAAACCTAAACGCCGAAACTGCCCATAACTTTCTGTTTTGAGTTCTGCCCTTTTTAAAATGGTACTTCTGGTCCGAATCATCAAAAAGTTAAAACACGAAAGTTGTCCGGAACGACGTTTTCCTTCAATAACTATACTTTTCATAAACAGGCCATTAATTTTCATAAACAGAAACTGCCCTATATTTAGTCTCATAACTATACTTTTGTCACAACTAAAAGCAAACCAAGAGGCCTAATGGCCATAAGCCAAGACCACGGCTACGGCTAAGGTCAAATCTAAGTCTCAAGACCATGGTAGTCAAGACCAAAGTCACGGCAAGGCCATGGCTAAAGCCTCAAGGCTTGTTTGCCCAAGACCGTTAACTATGGTAATTATATTTATGAAACAACGAGAACTTGTAAGAACTAGATAGTTATTAAAACATGATAAACTTTATGTTATAACAATCTTCACTCAAAACATATGTTGTATTTACTAAGTGCTACAATAGTAGGGAGCTTCATGTGAGGGGTTTCATTTGAGTAAAACGTATCGACGAGTTGCTGGATTTACGAATTAAAGTGTCCTAGCTCCTCGAACGTTTACTGCATGACCTCTGAATTATGATGGCCCGAACGGTAGTACGATATCTATAAACTAAATACATTTTCACATATTAAAGATCTTTCTATAAACATCATATGATAATTGACTACATCATGATCAACATAGGAATATATATATATATATATATATATATATATATATATATATATATATATATATATATATATATATATATATATATAGGATGGTTTATGTTTTCTTGAACATTATTCCAAACTTAAGTCGCAACATTTCATTTCTAGGTTGCACGTAGGAGTTTTTCGACTTATCCATCATCCGTTAAAGTACTTAACATCATTTACACTACGGTGAGTTCATAGCCCCACTTTCTATTACTTAATTGTTTTACAAACCCTTGGGGGAGATACATGCTTTATTTTTAACCGAACACATTGCTTTGAAACTCTATGCTTATCTGAATGTATTATGTGCACTAAGTACCACTATTGCCAAACTTAAGTCCCTATTATCATGAACCATTAATCACTTACGGGTGAACGCGAATAATGTGGATAGATCTATCGGGATTGACGAATCCCGTTTGTTTGACCAAGTCCGGTAAACAAACGCACTCTATTTGAAGAACCATAGGTTTATTGGCAAATTACCTATTAGGGCAACTGTTTGACCAATGACCTGGCAAACTATTATATCAATTTCTATTGACAAGCTGTTAACGTTTTCGGTGTCATGAGCTTAGTGCAATATTAACTGTTTTGTTTTCAAACCATTGGTGTGAATTTATAACTCACACTACAAACATTATATGTTCAACTGATTTCCTAAACTCTATGAATTCACTCAACCTTTGTGTTGACAGTTTTAAGCATGTATTTCAGGTCCATAATGTCGGAAGCTGGCACGGAAGAGCAAGGATACTGAAGAAGGCTATAAATTTTAGTATCATTCGAAAACCTATTTACTATATTTTGTAAACAATGGAACCAACTGGGACCTCATTTTTGTAAACTCTGATATTTATATGAATCGAATGATAAATCCTTTTTAAACGACTCCTTTAGAGATCGTTTTCTATTGTTATGACTGTTGTGCCATGAAGTAACACCCAGTTTGAATTCCGCTGTGTATCACGAAATTGGGGGTGTTACAGATTGGTATCAGAGCCACAGTTATAGAGAAACGGGTCTAATTGAGACTTAAACTATAACTACTTTTACAAACAAAAACATTTTATAGCCTTCCGTTCTCCGTGCCTTCCATCCTCCAGACGATTATGTAACTTTTAGGCATTTTAAGCTATACAAACATACTAGTATATTGATATATACACTTGACATAATTTCAATCATAAACAAAGTACTCAACATATCTGCGTATGCCTATTCTAAGGCATTACGGCACAATCATATTTTCCCAATCTCCCAATCATGCATCTACTCATGCATTTTAGGATTACGAAACTTCCTCCAAGACATTGTAACTGACTACAATGGTCTTTCCTACTTTCCAGACATTGTGAGATACAATGGTCTCATTCATTTTTCAAGACACTGTAAATCCTACAGTGGTCTCTATTACATTCTCAGACACTGTAAATCCTACAGTGGTCTCTATTACATTCTCAGACACTGTAAATCCTACAGTGGTCTCATTTATTTCTCAAGACATTGTAAGTACACAATGATCACTCCATCATTTCTCAAGACATTGAAAGTACACAATGATCTCTCCATCATTCCTTAGACATTGTGAGTTGCACAATGGTCTCAACTACTCCTCAGATATTGTAAGTTATACAATAGTCTCTAAAAATTATCTTATAAACAATATATGATATTGTTTTACATGAAACCCGTCACAGTCTATCAATTTCCCTAATGGAAATACAAGAAATAGGATTTCTAAAGGACAAAGTGACTCATCATCTACAAAAGCTGAAGTTCAGCAACGTTCCCTACATTCATCAAAATTCTCTTCTGAAACCTTCATTGTTAAAGGTCCGTGATGCTAGCCAAGTGTAGACTATTTTAGAATTACTTAAGATTTCCTTTCCACACGTATCTACCCATGTTATCTTCTATGCAATGGAATGTGAAAACATAGGTTACAAGTCTTTTATGGCCAGGACTTGCAACTGGATGGTTTGATATCGCCTTTGCTTAGTGGACAATTTCTCAAAAGCTATGAACATATCACAAGTATACCTAATTTAGGTATTTGAAAATTTTATCGAACCTCGGCTAAATTTAGCCTAATCACCTATATTTAACCCTGGGATAATGGATCATAGTCTGATTAACTATGTTCAACTTAAAATTTTCAAACACTGAGAATAGTTATACAAGGGTTATATTCAGGTTAATTTCCTACTTAAACTCGATAAACCACCAGAAAAGATCTAGAGACGCGATAGTGTCTTACCACTCAGCAAAATCTTAACATCTCATTTATACTACCTAATTTCATTCTTGAAATTTTCATACATGAGATAATCCGAACTACTATCTTGGGATAGTCATCAAATCTTCTCGTCATTTCTTAGAGGTACTAGCCTGATTAGGTTTCAAGGCTATCATTCTGCCATATTCCTTTAAAATTCACTTTTGATTTTAAAACAAACTTGACATCTCTACCTAAGAATAATGGTAAACATACGCTACACTCTTCTAATCGTCAACATATCACATCATTATCTGAACTCCATTATAAGTCAGTATGTAAAACTTCACAGTACCACGTTTCTTCTAAACACTATAAGATATGACCTTCATCCCGAAACCACCTAAGACATGATCAACTTTGGAAATGGTTTGGATAACCACTTGCCACTAGCAAGACTTTCCCTACAACGACAGTTTTCACATCATTACAAACCATTTCACACCAACAATATCTTACACCTTTGATTAACAACAGACACCCCAACAACAACAACAAAACAATTCCATTTTGAGGCACTATATAGACGAAAGTGTTAGTTAACCATTTGCTGGACTAAGGTGTTTAGAAAATCACCCACGAAATAACTAAGAAAACCATACAAATACAAATTAGGCTCCATGCCACACACTATTACCAAAAACTCCATGTTAGAAATTAAGGTTTTATTGATAGCCTCGATACAATAAGATATGATTCGTTTTGAGAATCGGGAAAAGCCAAACTTGAGGTATATTGGACTCTATAAGATTTTAACAAAACCCTTTAAGTGATCAACTTAAGCCACATGGTACATAATACATCCTATGACCAGAAACTTGAAAACGCAAAGGCTAGGATTCAGCGTATACACCCTCATGTTCCTAGACACTTCAACATCGAGTAACACACATTGAATTCCGGGACGGAATTCCCATTAAGGGGGTGAGACTGTAACCACCCGCATTTTTAGGTTACTTTTCATTTTCGAGAATTTACTATTCACATTAACTATTCACTTTCACTATTCATCCGTAAAACTTTTATTTCACATTCTCGTAAGATAAATTATTTTAGTAATGACCTGAGAATTCGATCATCGTTAGATCATTTTCGCAAAAGTTATTAAGTAAACATCGTTTTAAAGTTTCGTTTTGGACGGTCCACCGTTTAAACATCACGCGCTTAACGAAAATCAACCCTGACAATTTTCCTCGCATCAGATAAATTTTTAGATCATTCATGATTAATTTGAGAATTTTTAAGAATTATTATTTTTAATATTACCAAATAAGCCCAGCGCAGAACAAAACTAAACTTACGTTTTAAACAATTCTACTTACATCCAGACTTAACGATTCCTGCACTGTGTTTCTAATATGTTTTTGACACTTTTACATTTTTTGGAAAAGTCAAACATATTTCCTTCCTCCTTTGACCATAAAGGAATTAACCTTGTACGTTCTACATTTTTGCTTAAATCGCGTAACTTTTAAATTTCACGAATAACTGTAAAGTTATCCCGCGTATGACGAAAAACACATTTTAACATCTCATATCACTTTTAAACTAATTTTAGTCTACTCTAAATAAATTCACGGTCGTTTCCCTGAAATTTCGTTCTTTTCTGATAAACTGCGAATTACGCGTTTTTGACCTGTATTTCCAGCTTTAAGCAGCATTTTTGCACCCAATGAGACTTATCACCAATTTTATATTTTTAGATGGAGTATAATTATGAGTTTCATCATTCCTACAAGTTTCGTATTTTTAAGATACCCGTTTTTAAGTTTTATGATTTTACGATTTACTGTTAGCGGTTATCGGGACTAAACGACCTCCGTAAAACAAGATAATACCAAAAATAAGTACCTAGTCACCCTAACTATGATATGAACGTGTATATAGGTGATTAACCATGCCATGTGCCTAAGTGCTAAGCCTTGGACTTTAGGATACATTCATATGTAAGTAAACTTCTAAGCTAAGCTTCCAAAAATATCCTAAACTTACACCTCCTCATTTACACCTTCCTAACACCTTCCTAACCTCCTAAAGACCTTATATAAACCCCTCCCCTCTCCTTAGGTCGTTCATACCATCAACATACACAAAACACACTTCATTTGCTTTTTACTTCAAGTTTTATTCAAGAAACATAAGCTCCATATCAATTCCAAAGTTCATGTTAAGCTTTGATTGATCCAAGTCCTAATTCCTTCCTTCCATTGGTGATCTCCAAGCCACACAAGAAGTGTTCTAGTAGAGGACTTCAAGTGCTTTCCCAAGTCATCTCAACTTAGTATCAAGAGGTTGAAGAATTTGGAAGCTAGGGTTACTAGTTCTTGTTCTAGCTCTTGATCTTTGATGTTCCTTTCTTAAGTTGAAAGCCAAAAGTTGTAAGCAACTTATCACCACCATCATCTCATCTTTATTATTCATAATCTTAACTATTTCATGCTATATATATAGTTACTATGTTGATTCATGATGTACATATACTCAATCACTTGTTTTAATTCACATATTGTCATAAAAGTAACAAACTAGTAAACTAGTCATATTCTACACATGAGAGACCATTAAAAACAGTAACATAAGGACTTTCTAACTTACATAATATGGTAGACAAGATTAAAAGGTAAACATAGCAATTTGAATCACCCGAAACGGACAAACGAGTCAAAAGTTATAAGCAAAAGAAGTTAGCGAAACCTAAACGCCGAAACTGCCCATAACTTTCTGTTTTGAGTTCTGCCCTTTTTAAAATGGTACTTCTGGTCCGAATCATCAAAAAGTTAAAACACGAAAGTTGTCCGGAACGACGTTTTCCTTCAATAACTATACTTTTCATAAACAGGCCATTAATTTTCATAAACAGAAACTGCCCTATATTTAGTCTCATAACTATACTTTTGTCACAACTAAAAGCAAACCAAGAGGCCTAATGGCCATAAGCCAAGACCACGGCTACGGCTAAGGTCAAATCTAAGTCTCAAGACCATGGTAGTCAAGACCAAAGTCACGGCAAGGCCATGGCTAAAGCCTCAAGGCTTGTTTGCCCAAGACCGTTAACTATGGTAATTATATTTATGAAACAACGAGAACTTGTAAGAACTAGATAGTTATTAAAACATGATAAACTTTATGTTATAACAATCTTCACTCAAAACATATGTTGTATTTACTAAGTGCTACAATAGTAGGGAGCTTCATGTGAGGGGTTTCATTTGAGTAAAACGTATCGACGAGTTGCTGGATTTACGAATTAAAGTGTCCTAGCTCCTCGAACGTTTACTGCATGACCTCTGAATTATGATGGCCCGAACGGTAGTACGATATCTATAAACTAAATACATTTTCACATATTAAAGATCTTTCTATAAACATCATATGATAATTGACTACATTATGATCAACATAGGAATATATATATATATATATATATATATATATATATATATATATATATATATATATATATATATATATATATATATATATATATATATAGGATGGTTTATGTTTTCTTGAACATTATTCCAAACTTAAGTCGCAACATTTCATTTCTAGGTTGCACGTAGGAGTTTTTCGACTTATCCATCATCCGTTAAAGTACTTAACATCATTTACACTACGGTGAGTTCATAGCCCCACTTTCTATTACTTAATTGTTTTACAAACCCTTGGGGGAGATACATGCTTTATTTTTAACCGAACACATTGCTTTGAAACTTTATGCTTATCTGAATGTATTATGTGCACTAAGTACCACTATTGCCAAACTTAAGTCCCTATTATCATGAACCATTAATCACTTGCGGGTGAACGCGAATAATGTGGATAGATCTATCGGGATTGACGAATCCCGTTTGTTTGACCAAGTCCGGTAAACAAACGCACTCTATTTGAAGAACCATAGGTTTATTGGCAAATTACCTATTAGGGCAACTGTTTGACCAATGACCTGGCAAACTATTATATCAATTTCTATTGACAAGCTGTTAACGTTTTCGGTGTCATGAGCTTAGTGCAATAATAACTATTTTGTTTTCAAACCATTGGTGTGAATTTATAACTCACACTACAAACATTATATGTTCAACTGATTTCCTAAACTCTATGAATTCACTCAACCTTTGTGTTGACAGTTTTAAGCATGTATTTCAGGTCCATAATGTCGGAAGCTGGCACGGAAGAGCAAGGATACTGAAGAAGGCTATAAATTTTAGTATCATTCGAAAACCTATTTACTATATTTTGTAAACAATGGAACCAACTGGGACCTCATTTTTGTAAACTCTGATATTTATATGAATCGAATGATAAATCCTTTTTAAACGACTCCTTTAGAGATCGTTTTCTATTGTTATGACTGTTGTGCCATGAAGTAACACCCAGTTTGAATTCCGCTGTGTATCACGAAATTGGGGGTGTTACAATCACCACTTACCGTCCGCCCAAAGTTCAAGCTTAGAAGTCTAGAGACCGGATCATGAAATGCAAGGTAGATGTGTCATTAGAGGACGTCGTGATGGGCACACTACCTTTTCTTCTTCAGTTGGTATTACTCCAACTCCAATCTTCATATGCGACCGAGGTGGCCTCCTCGATACTAAACAATAAAGCTCATACAATAGTGCTTATAACATTGCACTTCACAAAATCATAACTGAATCAACTTACTTTTTTTTTCCGATTTTTTTTTGAATCATAACTAATAACATAACATCCCCTCACTTGAGATGAACAAAGGGAATTCGAGGGGTCTTCAATGATCTTCATAATTGTTTTCGATGAAAGCGTGATTTCCAAACCTTTCCACTCGAACCTTGAACTCAGGCAAATGATGACTTCCCAATTACAAATAAAGACTACAGGGTAGGCTAAGGTGTAAGGGTGTAATGAAACAATATATTGGGGTGACAAAATGAAAGGAATGGCTCAGAAGGGTGTATCTAGGGGTATCTTGCACTAAAGGTAAGTGCAACAAAAGGGTTTCACAAGGGGGTCGAAAAGTCGAGGTCTCTAATCGATAGACTCACAATGGTAGGCTGTTTGGGTGATAATCCTATAATACTGCCTTCTAAAACTGAAAAGTCCAAATACATCGAGCTAACTCAACATACCTCGTATATGGTCTCGAAATGATGCAAAGGCCAAGTTCTAAAGTTTACAAGCTACCGGCACACTCATAATTTGGTGGATTTGGGGTAAAATATAGGAAACGGATAAGGCTAATCTCACCATGTAATATCAAGGGTTATATGTGCTCGGCTAAGGTCTAATCTAGTTAGGTTCGGAAAAACATGTCAAAATATAAAAAATGGCATAATTTTTCAAAATAAACTAGAAAAATGAGGGCGAAATAAAGTTCAAGAGATAATTCTACTCCCGTCCCCCCACTTGAATTGTACAAAGTCCCTTTTGTACTAGGCATTAAAATAAAGGTGAAGAGAAAGGTAGAATTAGAGCGAGAACTTCCTTGAAATTTGCTCCAAAAAGAAGAAGGCCCACGAGAAAGGATCGTGCCTTTGTTAAAGCGTCATGAGCAAACTTCAATCCCTGAAATCACAATACCGACAAGCATAATACTAAAAAGAAAAAAAAATGAAAAAAACAAACCTAACTCACTTTCGTAGGAATCACGGTTGCATTTAGCGAATGCAACAAGCCTTTTAAACCACTTGGTGTCCCAAGTGGACAAGTGAAGTCTCGTGAGGGTTTACAGGGAACACACCCACAAAATTCATTTAAAAACTAATACAAGGTTACTGTGTTTTAAAATGAAAGAATTAAAGGAGAGGAGAGTTACATCGTAACTCTAATAAGAGAGTTACGCCGTAACTTGCCAAACCTGGTATGAGCTGAGAAGCGAATAGTTACGGCGTAACCACTGAGATGGTATTACGCCGTAATTGGTAATGCGTCAAGAATTCTGCTGCTAAAATGTTGGTTACGGCGTAATCACCAAGATGAGTTACGCCGTAACTATGTTCAGATCAGCAACTGCAGCAGTAATTACTTCATTGTCTCCTGCAAAAATGGTTAGAAAACACAAACCCAACAGAAAGGAAATAAAACAAATAAAAATAAATAAAAAGAAAAGATAGGCATGGGGTGCCTCCCACGAAGCGCTTGTTTTTGTTCGAGTCATGAGCTTGACTCCACCCTTATTTACTACGTAAAAGGGTGTTTCTCCCTTCACTTGAAACCAAGTGTTGGTGGAAATAGCAATAAACACCATGAGGGTGTGAATTTGCTGAAGGAAGGGGAAATGATGAATCATACCTTAAAGGAGACCTCATATCTCTCCTTACCTTACCCGTTTTAGTTGATGGCATTAATGCATGGTTCACCTTGTGATGTGGCTGATTAATCGGCTCATATGTCTCCTTGTTAATCACTGAAGTGTCCAAGATCTTTTCCTCTAATTCCTTTGCAAGATCAACTAAAATTGGTTCAGTAGCCGAAGCTACATAACCATTATCGGGTGATGTGATGGGTTGCACGATTTCGTCTATAATTTCAGCATCCTGAATAGAAAAACAAGCAAGATTGTTAGGAATAAAAGAAGAGCTAGAAGTAATACCATTTTGTGTTGTGGTTGATCCCTCATTAGCTTGTGGCGTTGCTTCATCACTCTTTAAGTTCTTTGCTTCCATTTTCTTCAGTTGATCGTCGCTTGTTTCTTCATTTCTCAAAACCTTCAAGCGTCCTGGAAATGGGATAGGTGGGACATAAGGTCTGATATAAGGTAAATCACCAGGAACCGGCTCGTTGATGACTTCTCTCATCTCTCCCACCATTGCTTTGCCAGTTCCAACCGCATTCATTTTACTTTCCAAGGCCTTTCGGTTTAATTCATCAAGCTTAGCCTCCAAACTTTTCCTCTTAGCGTCAAGATTTTTTAATTTTAAGTCCGTGCCCTCCTTGAACTTCATAATCATTTCGCCATTCGAGTCATGCATCCTTTTTAAATTATCTGAATATTTCTTGACGGCTTCCTCCAATGGCTCAATATACCTGACTTGCTCATATTCTTTGCATTCTTCTTGGAGGGAATGAACGTCTTCCTTAACCATCTTCATATCATATCCGAGTTTATCAATTCCTTTAGTGATATCACCAAAATCGTCCAGGCTGTTGCTATTAGTGGCCCAAGTGGTAGCTTCATCGTACCAGTTTCGTGAATGGTCAGCCATCTTTTGAATTGATGTAAGGGCTTGTGCCGGAGGCATCATAGGGATCGGCCCTTGAGAGTCTAGCATTTGGCGGGAAGGGATTTTTAACCCGTTGTAGAAAATAAGGACTTTCTGATAGTTGTTGAGATCATGCATTGGGCAATTGTATAGAAGGCCATTAAATCTTTCCCAAGCTACGTCTAACGTTTCATCCATCTCTTGCCTGAAATTCCTTATCTCTTCCATCTTTTTGGTAATCTTCGAAGGAGGATAATATTTTCGAATAAATGCATTTTCTAGAAGATACCATGTATTGATCGGCCCTGCTATAATTCTGTCAAACCATCTTCTGGGCGCTCCAGTGAGTGTAATAGGAAATATCCTGAGCATAAGAGCATCATGAGTGATCCCTGGAACGTGAAAAAGATCAGCTATCTCCAAAACTCTTCGTACATGTAAGTGGGCATCATCATTAACAGTCCCCGCAAAAAGCTTTTGCCTCAGTTCCCTCATGAACTGACAGCTGATTTCAAACTGGACATCCGCACCAATTGCCGGTCTTACGAGCCCCGACCCATTATCTTCTCTTGTCAACGCTAAATATTCCTCAAGAGTGAGGTCATCAATGTTAACAACTTCCATAGTATCTGTTGGATCGATATACTTTAATCAAACTAAACTAGCTTGTTAAGGTTTAATAACCTCGGATAAATCCTAAGTTATTAACAAAGAAACACTGAGCAATCTTTATTAAGTACGCGGAATTTACTTAACAAAGCTAAAAAGAAACTTTATTAATAAAACTCTAAATCTGCTTATTATGCAGATACTCTAATACAACTCTAAGATATTCGAACTTTTCTCT
This sequence comes from Chrysanthemum seticuspe, assembly GCA_019973895.1. Classification (NCBI taxonomy): domain Eukaryota; kingdom Viridiplantae; phylum Streptophyta; class Magnoliopsida; order Asterales; family Asteraceae; genus Chrysanthemum; species Chrysanthemum seticuspe. The sequence continues at coordinate 25,399,225 of BPTQ01000008.1, forward strand.
AAACTCTTAATTCGTAAACTCTAAAACTCTTTTTCTGAAATCGTACCTCTAATGCCAATCTAGGAGTCCTTTTATAGGCTCAAGGATATCCTAGTCGGTTTACAATTGATAACCTTGTACGACAAGTAATCTAAACATGGAATACAATACTTTTCATAAACGAATATAACAGATCTTCTGTTCTAGCAGTACTTTGACTTCACCTTGCAGTACTTTAACTTTGTCTTTAGCAGTACTTTGACTATTTGACTTCTTTCAGTACTTTGCAGCTTACAGTACTTTCATATCTTCAGTACTTTGATATCTTCAGCACTTTCATATCCCAACAATCCTCCCCTAACTTGAATTCTACTTGCTTGACTTCAAGTTCCTTTGTGAATATATCTTTAACAGCTTCATCTTTAAAATGGATTGTTCTTTAGTCTTTAGATTATATCTCTGTAAAATCTGTGCTTTTGTCAAAGTATCTCTTAGAATTGTTTTCTTCACAGCAGCATCCAGCAATCTCCATCTTTTCAGCAACACAGTAACATATGACAGTTTGTACAATAATTCAGTTTAAGTTGCATACTATTCTCATCACATCTAAGTGAATCATTGAAAATTCAATGGATTTAGAACTCTTTACCAAAGCCATTATCTTTGGAGTAGCCAAATGTTTTGGTGTGTAAGACCATGGTACATTGATAACCATATGATTTTTAGCAAACCACCAGCTATCAACAGATTTGTTTTGTCTTTACCAAAAGCTGTACCCTTCTGGACTAGTTAGTTCTTTTATCTAATGGTGAACTAATTACCAAAAATGGTTTTTCCACTGCCTTTACCACAAGCCATTTCTTGTGGGCTAGCCAACTCTTCACATTACTGATATGGTGAGTTGATAACCATCCAACTTATTAGCAAGTTGTCAACTAAAAACGGATTTGATATATCTTTACCAGAGCCGTTTGCTCATGGATTAGTCAATCCTTTTGTAACCATGGTGGATTGATAACCTATTGATGTTATCATCACAAAAACCATTTATTCAACCTTTATTTCAAAAAATATCTATTATTTAGCAAAAAGATTCATCTAAAATTTATTTAACTGGTTTAATGCAGCAAACAGTACTTTGATGAAAGTACTGTCTGACTAGCAGTACTTTGAATAAAAGTACTGATATATCAAAAAGTAATTATTCAAATATCATTCATACCAGTTAAAGATCATTCTCAGCAATGGTAGTCCAGTCTATAAGCAAATTGATAACCATGCAAGCAATTTCATCAGCCTCTTCTACTTCCAATCCATGCTCAAGCATTCTTCTCATGAGATCAACTGTAAGAGGGTATCTTCTTTCTGCAAACATGTGAATTAATATACCATTTTCCAGTTCCAAGACATGAACTCCAGATTCTCCAAAGAATCTCCAGCAAACTATCTCCCAGTTTTCTTGATCCTTCCAAATATCATCAGTACTCATTTCATCAGTTTCCCACATGGTTATGAGATCCCCTTGTAAAACCAATCCAATCCCTTCTAATGGATTATCTTCAAAATAAGTCTTCACAGCATGATATAAGTAGAATAGATCTACTCTGTCTATTATATGCAGCAAATCCCATAGCCTTTTAAAAACTCTGAAACTTTTATCTTCTTTGTGAAAAACCGTGTAATCTCCATTCTTAGATTTCTCAACTTTGAAAGCACTGATCTTTGATATGTTCATCTTCATGTCATTATCTTCATCTGTATAATCAAAATCTACCACTCTGAGATAATTCTTCAATTCATCACTAGTCTCAGATCTTAATTCAACCTTCTCTTTCTTTGAAAACTGAACATCTGTATCTTCAGTTATTCTTTTCCTCTTTAAGCTTTTCTTCCTTTCAGCTTCAGTCCAAAAAGCTTCATCTCTAAAGTCTTTGATGCCTGCAACATCTTTCTTATAAGCTTCTCTCTCAGCATCATATAACCTCTTCATATCCACATAATTTAGCTTCTGTAATCCTTTAAATCCTCTGCTTTTAAGATATGCCATCATTGCATTCCTTTCTTTAGCTAAATTAGGTCTTCTTGTCATGAATCTAACAGGTGTTGGAGACTGTAAAGGTTCAGCAGCTTCAGCATCCAATTCATCTTGTACTTTTTGAGCTGCTTCTCTATTTAGAGCTTCTTGAGCTTTTTGTTCTTCTCTATCTTTAGCATTTATCTCTTCTTGAACTTTTCTAGCTGCAGCTTCATTCCTTGCAACTTCAAATGCTCTAAGTTCTGCCAAAGTAAGTTTCTTCTTCTTAGCTTCAACCAAAACACCTTTTCCCTTGTCTTTTGGATCAATTGCAGGTTGATCAGTTCTTGGTTGTTCTTCTTCTTGTGCTTCTCTAATAGTAACACCTCCTCTTGGTTGTGACAGATCAAGAATTGTAGCAACTAACTCATCATCACTTGGTGAATGTATGGGTTTAAATCTAGGTTCCTCCTCTTCCTCTATAACAACTGTAGAAGGACCAGCTTCTTCTTCAAAATTCAAAACCCTTGGAGTTATTACTTCTTGTCTGATAGTTTCATGAAAAGCAGTACTTTCATGTTCAGTACCTTGATCTTCAATAATTAGTTCTTCAGTACTTTGAGATTTAGTCTTTTCTTCAGAACTTTCAATATGAACCAATTCTTCAGTACTTTGAGATCCACTCTCCTTGTTATCATCTTTCTTCTTATCATGTTCTTTCTCCTTATCATCTTCTTTATCATCTTCTTTCAATTTCTGTTCTTTAAATTTCCTCCCCAAATGGACAGAAGATGATTGAGGAACCTTCTTTCGTTGTAATTCCTTACGAAGTGCTTTTCGACGTTTGTTCTCCTCCTTAACCCATAAATTGAAGCCTTGAAAATTTCTTAACCAGAAGTAATTTCGCTTTAACTTCCTAATAGTTTTAGCTTGTCGCTCAACAGTCTTGTTCAACCTAGCGAGCGCCTTTGTCAAAGCATAGTTGTCCATAGTTAGACCTTCACGAGGTATAGAATGAGCATCACCTTGAACTTGCGAATGTTCCTCTGAACCAGAAACAAATGGTTGAGGAGATGGAGTAGGTGTTCTCTCAATCTCTGCTTGGACCTCAGGACTTGGAGAAACATCATCCTGTAGAGATGCAATACCTGCACGAGAAGCAGTACTTGCAGATGCAGTACCTTGTGAAGCAGCACTTTTTGAAGCAGTACCCTGTGCAGAAGCAGTACCTTCACATTCTTCATCCTCTTCAGCACGTACAGCTTGAACAACTTCCATCATGGAAGTAGTTAAGGGAATATCTCCACCTCTGAACAAATCACTGCGCCTAGCCATGAATGTATAGATTTTGGCTTGTTGCACAATAACAGGTAGTAAAGCAGCAGGTTTAGGAATATCAGCCAACTGCTTGTTTAGAAAAACCTGTATAAATCTTGGATACATCAACCAAGTAGCCCCAGATGATATATGAGAGAGCATTCCATCCAAAATAAGCCGTGAAAAGTTAAATACGCTATCCGTTGCTAAACCAACCACTGCAGATGCAATATTTGAACCAAACTGCTCCCAAGAAGTGCTTTTAGAACTTATGCAGTGGAGCAAGACATGGATCAAAAACTTCCATTGAGGACAAAATAAGGCCTTCTTAAAAGTCTGTTCAGTCAAAGAACCTTCATAACCCAGATTGCTAAAAGTATCCCAAATCAATTGCTTATCAAATCTAATAGCCCCATCTTCATCTTCAAATAATAAATCAGCTCGAATAGAAGCTTCCGTGATCTTGATAGTGCGACCAGCAACAGTGGATCTAATATAGTATTCATCCTCCTCCATATTATCTCTAGCATTAGCCCAAAATTCTTGAATCCATGGTTCAATTATATCCGGTTCCACTAAAAGAGCATAGCTAATAGGCGACCCAGTAAGATAATCAATGATATCATAAAACGCCACATTTGCCTCGGTTTTATCCAAATTAGCCACCATATTGTGCTTCGAAACAGTTAAACGATTCACCATCTTTGAAAGAGTGAGCACAATAGAAAGATTGTATTGAATAATAAAGAGATGGTAATTGGAAGTTATGTATGGAAAAGATATGTAGTAATAATATGAGAGGGAAAATCGGAAAGAAGTTATTTATAGGTAAGATTTGAAAAATCACAACCTAAATAACAAAGTTACCGTTATTACCAATTACCCTTTAATATTACCGTTGGAACAGTACTTTAATACGACAAACAGTACTTTCCACCTAAGCAGGACTTTTCCCAAGCAGTACTTTTCTCAAGCAGTACTTTCAGGAAATACAGTACTTTGCTAAAAACCTTCATATACACTAAGTATAAACTAACATCCTCCCCTCAAGCAATACACAGGACTATATCCAACATCTTATAGTCCTCCCCTTAAACATAGCTTAGTAGTTAATCATTCCAATGCTCACGACCAAGTGATTAAATCGTGACACATCAAAACCTTTGGTGAGTAAATCAGCTACATTATCATCTGTGTGAACTTTAACCACATTAATGAGCCTATGCTCATAACAGTCTCTGATAAAATGATGCCTAATCTGTATATGCTTTGTCTTGGAGTGATACACAGGATTTTTCACAATGCAAATGGTACTCTCATTATCAATATTGATAGGAGTATTCTTGAAGTTGAACCCATAATCCAAGAGTTGATTATGCATCCATAAAACTTGACCACAACAACTTGCAGCAGCTACATATTCAGCTTCAGTAGATGATGTTGCTGCAATTGTCTGTTTCTTGCACTGCCATGAAACTAACCTTCTTCCAAGATATTGGCATCCACCAGTTGTGGATCTTCTATCATAGTTATCTCCTGCATAGTCACTATCTGAAAAAGCTTCTAAGTGAAAAGGTGACTCTTTAGGATACCACAACCCCAACTTAGGTTGTTGTTTCAAATAACAGAATATTCTCTTGACAGCATTCAAGTGAGAGATCTTTGGTGAAACTTGATATCTAGCACATAAACACACTGCAAACATAATATCAGGTCTTGATGCAGTAAGATACATAAGAGAGCCAATCATAGATCTGTATAACTTGACTTCAACAGGCTGACCATCTTCATCTTTTCCCAATGAATTGATAGATTTAATCGGTGTAGTAACAGCCTTCATATCATCAAAATTAAATTTCTTAAGTATGTCTGTAACATACTTGTCTTGGCTAATAAAAATCCCTTCCTTGGACTGCTTAACCTGAAGTCCTAAAAAGAATGTTAACTCTCCCATTGAACTCATTTGAAATTCCTTCTGCATCAGCTGCTCAAACTCCTTAACCATGGACTGTTTGGTAGCCCCAAAGATAATATCATCAACATACACCTGTACTAACATGATATCCTTCTTGTTTCTCTTGATAAACAAAGTCTTGTCTATAGCTCCCCTTCTGTATCCATGTTGTAATAAGAATGTAGAGAGCCTCTCATACCAAGCTCTAGGAGCCTGATGAAGACCATATAAAGCCTTCACCACCTTATAAACTTTGTTAGGATGCTTAGGGTCTTCAAAACCTGGAGGTTGTTTCACATACACCTCTTCTGTAATAGTGCCATAAAGAAATGCACTCTTGACATCCATCTGGTATACCTGAAAACCCATATAAGAAGCAAAAGCAAGAAAGATTCTAATAGCTTCAATCCTTGCCACAGGAGCAAATACCTCATCATAATCTACCCCTTCTTCCTGTCTATAACCCTGAGCAACTAACCTTGCCTTGTTCTTGATAACATTGCCTCTTTCATCTCTTTTGACTCTAAAAACCCATCTGGTTCCAATAACTTTCTTCCCATCTGGAAGATCACATAAAACCCAAACCTCTTGAAGTTTAAATTGAAGAAGTTCTTCCTGCATAGCTTCAACCCAGCTTTCTTTAGTCAAAGCTTGAGCAATATTCTTGGGTTCCTCTTGAGAGATGAAACAAGTGAATAAGCAGGTTTGATGATCCTTATGATTTAGCCTGTTTTGTTTATACACAAAGCTAAGTAAAGCATTATGAGGTTTTGTGAAACCCTTAGCTTTGTGTCTTGTCATTACTCCAGAAGTAGAAGGACCAATGATTTGATCTGTTGGATGATTCTTATGAATTCGTAAGATTGGAGACTGTGGAACTTCATATGTATCATCTAAGTTAGTATAATCAGCACCTTCATTGGAATTTGTGAAAATACCTTCATCTTCAAGCTCATCATCAGTTTCTTCTAGCTCAGGCATGGTAGGATCATCCAAATTATCTAAAGTTCTTACAACAGGTGCAGCAGTACTTTGGTTGAAAGTACTGTCCAAAGTACTGTAAGAGTACTCGACAGACTTGCTCTTCTTCTTTGCTTCTTCATAAGCTCTCCTTTGTTCATCTGTGTAAGAATGTGCTAATACATCTTGAAGAAGCATCTGATTAAGTTCCTCTTGAATAGATGGATCCTCAGCAGATAATGAGGATTGTGGTGCATCAGTACTTTGTTTTGGAGAAACAGTACTTTTCTTAGGAACATCAGTACTTTGATTTGGACTCATAGGATTTTTATCAGGAACAGCATCAGATCTAACATGAACATCATGAACAACATACTGAATATCTTCTTCAATGTGTAAAGGTTGATTTTCTTCTCTAACAGGTACATAATTCATTGAAGGAGATAAAATCTCAAGGTCAAACATCCAATCAGGACCCTTCCCTTTCTCATTGTCTTGATCTTCTAAAAACTCAACATGAAGACAGTCTTGAATCTTCTTAGTAACTCTGTTGTAGACTCTGAATCCTTTACTGTTAGTGCAATATCCCAATAAGTAACCTTCTTCAGACTTGCCATCAAACTTCCCCAAATTATCAATTGTGTTTAAAATAGTAAGAGGGCATCCAAAAGGTTTCATAAAACGAATGTTGGGTTTATTGCCCATCAGCAATTCATAGGGTGTCTTCATCTGTGGTTTTGTGACAGAAACCCTGTTGAGTACATAACATGCAGTACTTACAGCTTCTGCCCAAAATTGGATAGGGAGATGAGAATCAGCTAACATGGTCCTTGCAGCTTCAATCAAAGTTCTATTTTTCCTTTCTGCAACACCATTTTGCTGAGGTGTCCTAGCAATACTAAACTCCCTTTTTATGCCTTTATTTGCACAAAAATCATCCATAGGCTTGTTCTTGAATTCAGTTCCATTGTCACATCTAATACCTCTAACCTTGAGTCTTAATTGGTTTTCTAGTGCTATTATAAGAGTTTGAATAGCATCAAAGGTATCATCCTTAAAGCCCAAAAAGAAAACCCAACTGAATCTACTACAGTCATCAGTAACAACCAAACAGTACTTCTTTTTATTTAAACTTGCCACAGAGACAGGTCCAAATAAATCCATGTGTAATAGCTCCAATGGTTCTCTGATATTTCTTTCATCAAGCTTCTTGCAGGAAGCTTTGTGTTGTTTACCCTTCTTGCATGCCAAACATGATTGATCATTTCTGTAAGTCTTTGAAGGTAAACCTCTAACTAAATTGCCTTTGACCAGTTTGTTGATGTTCTTGAAATTCACATGGCCCAATCTCCTATGCCATTGATGTGCCTCTTCAGATGTTGCTTTAGCCACCAAACATGTGGCTCTACCATAAGAATGTAGACTCTTCATGTCTAAACTATACACATCATTTGTCCTTGGTACTCTAAGTACTACCAAGTCATCATCAACAGGTTTGAAGTCAGAAGAAAGGATAAGACATTCTGTGTCAGTGAATAACACAGGATGCTTTTTATCACAAATTTGAGAGACTGACAACAAGTTGAACTTCAGCTCCTTCACATATCTGACATTCTCAAAATCAATTCTCCCAGCTTTAATTGTTCCTTTCCCTGTAATCCTTCCTCCATTGGGATCATTCCCAAATGCAACTTTTCCTCCACTAATACTTCTAAAATCAGACAGGATTTCTTTATCACCTGTCATACTTCCAGAGCAACCACTATCCACAATAAGATGATCTTTAAGCTCCTCTTCTGGGTTGCCCTGCACACAAAGAAAAGAGTTAGAAACTTTTAGGAACCCAAGCCATTACTGACTTGTGTTCCCCTTGAGAAGTTACAAACTCAAATTCTTTGAGTATGTAAGTCTCACTATCTCTCAGATTATGATCCAAAATTATCTTTTGATGTTTAGCATGTGGATTTTCAAAACTTTCTGATTTTTCAACATAAATTTCTTTTACCAGATTATTAGCCTTTTCTCTTGACACAAAAACATCTGATTCACTTTTTGTTGAACGTACTGTATGTCTCCCAGCAGTTCTTTCCCTTTTAACCCATTCAGTTTTAACAGGAGGTTCTTGTGATCTAGATCCCCTATATGAACTGTGATAACTTCTAGGTTGATAATGAGGTCTCCTAGAATTTCTATCCCAAGTATGGTTTTCAGTACCTTGTCTCTGAGCAGTACTTTGGAAAGTACTGTGAGATACTGAAGTTCTTCTCTGATGTGGGTATCTATGGTCTGGTGTGAAGTTTCTGTGATTAACCCTATTAGAATTAGTCCAAACTGGTTTGTGCTCTCTAGGTCTCTGATTGTTAGACTTATTCCTTGGAAACTTGCTTAGATATTCTGAGTGTCTGTCACAATCTTTGATTAAATGAGTAGGACTATAACACACAAAACACAGTTTTTGACCCATATGACCAAAGTGATTTCTCCTATGTCTATGCCCAAAATTGTTTTGCCTTCTTGAGGACTGATAAAATTTGTTTTGACCAAAATTATCCCAAAAAGGTTTAGCAGTACTGTTTTGAAAAGGTTTTGCAGAAGGTACTGCTTGTTGAGCAGTACTTTGATTGAAAGGTACTGCTGGATTTTGAACATTGTTTTCAACAGTTTCTTTGGGTTTCTCAGTTCTAGATTTAGCAATTAGTTTATTCCTGAACTCTAGACTATCTACTCCATAACGAGAAACATCAGGCCTAGAGGGGTGATGACTAATGGGATGGGGAACAGCATGATAACCATTGTCTTTCTTAGGAGGTGGTTCACTTACTGAGCCTTCATTACTAGATGAATCTAAATAGTTAATGAGCTCATCATCACTAGTAGTTATATCCTCAAAATCACCATCATCCTGATCACTAGGTTGATTTTCTTCTACAGTACTAAAGTCCATTCCAAATCCTAAGCCTGTTCTAATGTAAGCCCTTCTCTGTTTTTCAACATACTGAACATGGGACAGGCCAGACTCTTTCCAAGCATCAAACTTAGCTACCAAATCATCTCTTTCCTTAGTTAATTTCTCAATTTCAGCAATTTTACAGTTTAGTTTCCATTCACTAAGTTTCAACTGATAATCCTGTTGTTCATATTTTTCAGCCCAAGCCATTTCATTATTTTCATGTGTTATGATTTTAGCTTCTATAGACTCTAAAGTGATTTGATAACCTGCTACCTCAGACCTAGCCCTAATACAATTATCTCTTTCAATCACATAACTGTTAAGCAATTTTTGATAGAATTCATAACAGTTTGAGCATACCTCAGAGATAGGAGACTGAGTTGGTGAAGTAGCCACCATAGCAAGAAGAACAGGATCATCTTCACTTTCTTTGCTCCAATCAAATCCTCCAAAGCCATCATCAGATTCCAAAACAGCATGTTCAGATTCTTCATCAAAAGCAGTGCTCCAGTCCAATGCTTCCACTGTGTCTTCAACTGCATCTTCCACTGCTACCATACAGTAAGTCACCGGTTCATCATCAAACTCTTCACTCCAGTCAACCTCTGATAAATTCTCTTGAGCAACCAAAGCCTTTGTTTCAGTTATTGGAATTTCCTTGAGCTCAAGTTTAGGCTTCTCAGATGTTCTGTTTGCTTGATACTTAGCAAACCTGCACTCCCTTGCAAAGTGACCAGTCTTTTGACAATTGAAGCATTCAATTTTAGATTTGTCAAAAGTTATTCCTTGTTTTGGTTTGAAATCAATGTTTTTGCCTGTCTTCTTCATGTACTTTTTGATTCTTGCAGTGATCAAAGCAACTTGCCACCTGATATCAATTTCCTCAAGTGCATCTTCTTCAATCTGTGCTAGATCCTCTTCATAAGTGACAGGTAAACTTGCTTGTTGTGCAAAGAAGGAGCACACAACTTCATCTGAGTTCAAAGTGGTTGATGGTGGGGTCTGCTGAGTATATGATGGGGGATTGTAAACAGCAGTACTTTGAGAAACAGTACTTTGAGGAGAAGCAGTACTTTTGGAAGTACTGCTCTTCTTTTCAGATGATAGAAAAGCAATACTGTGAGATTTAGAATTTGGTTGACCACTCATCTCATGTTCATACACCTTCAATTGATGATAAAGATCATCAAAGTCCATAACCTCCAATCCTTGTTGTCCTCTGATCATAGTAGCAATCACATGCCATGTAGATGGCAAACTCCTTAAAAACTTCAAATTAGCATCCTCAACTGATACTTCTGCCTTGTATAACTCCAACATGTTGAGGAGATTCTGAAACCTATCATATGCAGCATCAAGACTCTCTCTTTCTCCTACTGTGAATGTTTCAAACTGCTGTTTCAGCAAGTTTCTGTGCATCTTCTTAGAGGCTTCATTCCCTCCAAATCTGGTCTTGAGAGCAGCCCAGAGCTGCTTAGCATCTTTAGCATCGTGAAATTTAAGAAGATGACCATCTGGAATGGCAGATAAGAGAATGTTAAGAGCCTTCTCTTGATTCCTTAGGGTTGCTTGTGGTAAAACTGCTTTTGGTGCCAAAGGTTGTCCAGTAACTTGAACAGGTTCTGGAACAACTTCATTCCCATTAACAATTACATTCCACAGAGCATGGTCTGTAATGGCAATATACTGCCTCATCTTCATGCACCAGAGATCATATTCTCCCTTCTTAATGACTGGAATTCTGAGTGAGGTGATTGAGGGTGGTGGAACAGCTTCAGTCGACATCTTGAAAATTGTAGGGTTTCTTCCTAGTCAGAGTTTCCACACAAGCTCTGATACCACTTGTTGGATCGATATACTTTAATCAAACTAAACTAGCTTGTTAAGGTTTAATAACCTCGGATAAATCCTAAGTTATTAACAAAGAAACACTGAGCAATCTTTATTAAGTACGCGGAATTTACTTAACAAAGCTAAAAAGAAACTTTATTAATAAAACTCTAAATCTGCTTATTATGCAGATACTCTAATACAACTCTAAGATATTCGAACTTTTCTCTAAACTCTTAATTCGTAAACTCTAAAACTCTTTTTCTGAAATCGTACCTCTAATGCCAATCTAGGAGTCCTTTTATAGGCTCAAGGATATCCTAGTCGGTTTACAATTGATAACCTTGTACGACAAGTAATCTAAACATGGAATACAATACTTTTCATAAACGAATATAACAGATCTTCTGTTCTAGCAGTACTTTGACTTCACCTTGCAGTACTTTAACTTTGTCTTTAGCAGTACTTTGACTATTTGACTTCTTTCAGTACTTTGCAGCTTACAGTACTTTCATATCTTCAGTACTTTGATATCTTCAGCACTTTCATATCCCAACAGTATCTGAAACTTGAAAAGAGATCGTGAGAAATTTTTAAATATGAAATGAAAGACTTAATATTAATCCTAATATAGCTCCCCGGCAGCGGCGCAAAAAACTTGATGCAGGTTTTACTGACCAGGTCTTAATATTTATAGTGTCTCGCTATACCTATGGTCTACCCTAATGCACTAACGGGCAGTGTACCCGGTCGTGTGTAGTGTAGTAAATGGTAAAGCCGAGGTCGTCCCAAGAGCTATGTGTGTCGGATAATTACTAAGTCTAATTGTCACAGAATATAAATGGTTTGATATGGTTTTAATTAATTAAACTACGAATGCTGAATATAAAAGCAATTAAATGGTAGAAAGGAAATCAATAGAGGAATAGTGGTGCTAACCTAGTCAATCCTCCTAACTAGTTATATCTACGTCTACCTACTTCCAATTACTTCAGGTGGGGTCAAATTCGAGAGGACAGTATTTGGTCAATTCGCCCTAACCTATCAGCAAAGATGCCACCACAGGAGAAATCAGGCGCACCGTCATAAGTCCTGTTGTTCCTGGTCCCCTAAGTTGAGTCATTAAGTACCGCTACATGCTAGATTCTAAATAGTGAGTGCCCGGCCGTTAGGAACTTAGACACTACACCCCCAATTCTTAAGTTCATCCAAATGATAGGTGATCAGTTGGTCAAATTGCATAAGTAGAAAGGGTCGTCAGTTGGTCATATCTTACCCTTCCCGTCTCAGTCCGCTCACCTAGGGTCAGTTGGTCATATCTCCTAAGCAATTGGCCTCTACCGCCATTCAAAACTACCGAACCAGGCGTGACTACCAAAGAACTATGCATGCATACACTTAGAAATAATTGTACGGAAGTAAAGGTAAACGTAAACAAAACAATTAAGGAATCATAACTAGGCTAGCACCAAAGGGTGCTTAGCCGCTCATATTAATCATGCACATCAATTCAATATTCAAAGGTACGAAATACATGAATTGAAAGTAAAAGAAATAATAAACGCTAAAGCTTATCGTAATGGTGTGACTTCTCTCTTGGAAACAGCTCCGTATGCTTCCCTAGACCTTCCTTGAGTATTTTCCCACGTTCTCAGAGTATTGTGTGTGGAATGGGATGGTTGCCCTAATCGCTCCCTAGAAGGGGAGGAAGAGAGATGATCTGGAATGCTGGAATTCGTGGGGTATTTATAGGCCAGGTCTGGGTTACGGCGTAACCAATAGATGAGTTACGCCGTAACCTTCTATTCCGTCATAAAAGCACTAGATCTGCTAGTTACGGCGTAACCTTATAAGTGGTTACGCCGTAGTCTTCAATAAACCTGGTTACGTCGTAAGTGATGCAGTAGTTACGGCGTAAGTATCAGCGGCGTGGAACCTCTTTTGACCTAATGGAGTTACGTCGTTATCTTTGGAAGGAGTTACGTCGTAACCTCTTGATGAGTTGGACTTCAGGGTCACGCAATAGTTACGGCGTAATGTGAGAGACGAGTTACGCCGTAACCTCTTCAAAATAAGCATACTGTGATAAATCCCAAGTAATGTTTCCATTTCCGCGTCTCTTTAGCTCCAATGCTCGCAATTTACCTGAAAGTGTAAAACAATGGAAAACAAGCGTAAATCCATATAAATGATATAAATAACGAGCATTAACGGGGGAAATTGACACTTAATATTCAGGACTATTTGATGTTATCACTTTTATTTTTTCTTTGAGTAGTAGTTTCGTTATATTTCGCAACAAAGTCCTTGTAATATGCCATCTATTTTTACTTTGCATTCACAAGAATAAGGAAAAAAGAAAGTGTATTTGTAGTTGTTATGAGGGGTAGAAAGGATTTTGCTATGGAATGATACGTGTTAAATAAGTTAGACCACTTAAGGATACAGATGGTGCAACTTGCCACATTTATGAATACATTATGTGTTTACGAAGTGATAACATACATGTTGCGAATATTTAATGTGGTTGGGTAACTGTTTAGGTGTTTCTTATATTCTCAATAAATTGTAACCAATATCATGCGTCATGCATGTGATAGCCGTCATATATGTAAGTAGAAATGTCTAATCAGTTAGCTCACTGCATTAACTATTCATAGCATGTTCGTAACTACTTTGTAAACACACAACGTATCGCAATAAACTCTACCCAGTACCACGCGTAATTCATGTGATATCTGTCCTGTATAAACCATACATGTATTTCATAGTTTCTATCAAAAAACTTGGAACCAACAGACTACAGAATCATAGTTTCTAGATATGGCTATCTTACACAGTCTATTTTTTTGCGGATAGTTTCACAAAACTACATATTTTAGTGATGATGTTATTATTGTGGCCAATGGGTATGCTTCAAAGGTCAACGAAAAAGTTTAATGAATCCACAAAGGTGAATGACAGAGTTCAAGTCCGTCACTACATAGACGCTTTATGGATTCATAGCTTACCCAAAGAAAGATGGATGATGTGGTTTTTTCCTCTACCTAATCTAGATGAATGCCATTCCTCATTGGCTCTTGTGAAGTACTCTGAATCCAGATCTTAGAGGGAAAAAATACATTATCCTCGTCACTTTGTTCCTCTTTCATAGGAGATGATGATTTACAAAGTATATGACATACTAAAAGTAGTTGGTGGATAAAGATGATTTACATTTACAAAGATGTTGCGAATGTACTATCTTATTAACTTGTAATTCATACTATGGTTGTATTACGAATATGTTTCAAATGTATTGTTTTACAAACTTGTAATTTATGCAATATAGGTAATACAAAGATATTGCTAATGCATATGACATTAGTATCCGTGGTCAGCTTAGATAGGTTATTCTTTTTTATTTTGTATAAGTATGATATGACATTTCTTATGCTAGTTTTAGGTCTTAAGCACTGTAGGCCCTTTTGGTTTTCCTTTTTTGGCTGAGGTGTGGGACTCATCCACATCCGTTGTACATAAATTGCTTTTTGAAGTAATAATATTTTACTGGGGTAACCCTTTTACCAAAAAAAAATATTAATAAATACAAAAAAAAAAGATATTACGAATGCATTAACATTATTTTACTGGTTTTTATTGTTTACTTGCATGAATTCATAAATATAAATCGCATTCTCCTCGCTATTATTTTTTCCTCTTTTTTCTATATTTTGTGCTTTTATGATTTATAGATAATTCATTTCCTTCTCCAAGATCTATTTAAAGCAACATAAGTATCATTTACTAAAACTAGATCCATTCAATAAAAGGATGTCCTCAAACGATTCTCAGTCCTCTCTACTAAGTGTCTTAAATCCGCCGATGAACCACTCCAAACACGGAGGTTGCAACTAATATAGTTGCTTTATTCGCGCTCTCGATCTAGAATATAAAAAATGTAATATTCTTATGAATGAAATCAGGCATCTACACAAAGAGATCGGGGATAAGGATAGGCTTGTTTTTAGCGAATTGCTAAAATAGTTGGCTTGTACTTTTTTGGTTTTATGTTCATTTAATGATGTTGCTCCTTGTAATATATCCAATCAGATTGTTTGGATAGATTTTTGCTTGTGAATTGTTAATGGGGTTATGGGTCAAAGAAGTTACTAAAGTTTGCTCCAAAGTTCACCTAAGTTACTATAGTTTTTTTCGTTACAAAGAGGTTACTTAAGTTTGGTCACCGGTTATATAAGTTACTCTGTATGTTTTAACCTTCTACTATAGGTTTTTTTTTTCGTTAATTTCAAAAATGGTCCCTCAGACTAATTGTCGTTAGTTTTTTCCGTTAGCTAACGGCCATTTGCAAAACCCATTTGCACTGTTAGTCCTTTATCCTAACGACCGTTTATACTTAACTCAAAATTTGGTTTTCATACATTTTTGTCCGTTTTTCTTACGTTTTTGACCCATTTTTTACGGGTTTTCTGTTTTCATACGTTTTTATACGTTTTCGTTCATTTTTATACGTTTTCGCCTATTTTCTTACACTTTCATCCGTTTTTCTTACGTTTTGTCCGTTTTTCTTACGTTTTTTCCGTTTTCATACTTTTTTGTCCATTTTTCTTACGTTTTTGTCCGTTTTTTCCGCTTTTATATGTGTTTGTCCGTTTTATACCTTTTCGCCCAGTTTATTACGTTTTCGTATGTTTTTCTTACGTTTTTATCTGCTTTTCTCACTTTTTTCGTTTTCAGACATTTTTTTTTCTGTTTTTCTTACGTTTTTTCCGTTTTCATACGATTTTGTTTATTTATACACATTTTTACATACGTATAAAACATAACAAGTATAAAACATACAAACGTATAAAATATACAAAGGTGTAGAAAACCATAAAACTAGTATGAAAACTTATGAAAACGTATGAAAATAAACGAAAAATAGATGAAAACGTACAAAAATGGACAAAAACGTACGAAACTGGAGAAAAACGTACGACAAGAGAGAAAAACGTACATAAACGTAAAACAATGTAAAGAAAGTATGACAAGAGAGAAAAACATTCATAAACGTATAAAAACGGATAGAAATGTACGAAAATATACAAAGATATGCGAAGGAGAAAAATGCAAAAAAAAAAAAAAAAAAAAAAAAAAAAACGCTTAGTAGTTTTTTTTTAAGGTTCAGTAACCTATTTAATAAACCCGTAAACTATAGTAACTTCCTTGTAACATTTTAAACTATGGTGCTGACGTGGACAAGGGGAACCGGTAATCAGCCGGTTGCCCACCCTCGCAGTAACATTTATGTAACATTTTTAATCTTTGAGTAACCCAAATGACAAACCCGTTTACTTAAGTAACCTCTTTGTAACGAAAAAAACTATAGTAACTTAGGTGAACTTTGGAGCAAACTTTAGTAACTTCTTTGACCCATAACCCATTGTTAATGTGCCCATCTGTTTCAATTTGTATTTGATCTGTTATGTTTTTGTTGTTCAATAGTTAGCCAAAGAATTGAAACAAAAAAGGATATCACATACATCACAAAAGATTGTCAATTAAAAATTGATAGTTGTATTAAAAATTAATTGGTACAATCATTCATATTGAAATTTGGAGCATAAACAGTTCTGTAATAAATAATTGTTACAATCCTTTACGGTTGAAGCAATTTTACCACAATCGTCTATAGTGAAATTCCTCACATTCTATTAAAATACATCTCTCAAGCTTGTTCAATCAATGTATTACATTGATTGATTTTGCATTTTCTTCCTTCCATTTATTCCCTTGTAATATGTTGTAATGAGCAAAGCTTTCTTTGTAATTGATTAACTTGGTAATAGAAGGTGAAAAGATTGTACTTGAAATTTTTGAAACCACAATTTTACAAGTAATTTGGGTAAATAGGGGTGGCGGCAGTAACTTGAGAGAATGTGAAATTAAACTTAACTCCATGTTACTTAGGGTAAAAATTTAGAAAGGATTGCATAGTGCTTAAATACTTTGCAAATTTAGAAGGGTAAAAATTTAAAAGTTGAATATAGCCATAGTTTTTCGGCTAATTTAAAGATTTAGAGAAAAAAAAATACATCAATTGATTTGTCACTAAGAGTCACATCTTTTCAAACTTTGTTTTCCTAAACATGTTCTTTCTATTAAAGTTTCATTTCTAGACCAGCCAAAAAGAAAGTTTATTTCTAGAAGTTAGTATGTAAATTGACAACCTTCAAGTTAAATTGTATATTAATGCATTTTAAATACGTACTCTTAAAGAGTATTTAATTATATAACTTAAGCAAGGATGTAAAAATTTTAATAAAAAATATACAGAGGACAAAAACACAACAATAGTTTACTGAAACAGGTCTCTAGAGAATTGTTGTCTGATAATGAGAATCTTGATTTGCATGGGTTTATGTGGGGTTGGTAACATACCTCCGAATGCTTCATTCCAAAAAGTGGTTGAACCAAACAATTATACCCTTTTTATTGTATTAAAATTAGGCCATTGGTCAATACTTACTAACAACTATATACTGTATTGATTTGTTACAAGTAACATTTTACAAAACTACAGTTTTATTTGATGGAATTTAGGTACAGATAATGTTAAACCCTATAAATAGTATAGTAGTAGAAAGGATATTTAAGATAAGCAGTTGGTACACAATTTGGTAAGCCTATGAATAATGAAGATGGACGTACAAGAACAACCATATATGTGTGCTTTAATTTCAGCTTTCAGTTCGTTATATAGACTAAAATAAAAAGGACCTCATTAACATAGATTGCCAAAATCAAATAAAAAAAGTACTACAAAAATTATTAATAACCTTGTTCAAGGTATATATATACACGTAGTGACGGAGCCATGACTAAGGCTCGTAATATAAAATTTGAGAACAAGTGTATTATATTTAAGAAACAAATCAATATATTTGACATAATTTACATTATGCGAAAAGAATTTCCGTGGTTCACGTGCACTCGGAGAATCCCCCTCGGTCCGCTCCGGTATATACATTGTGAATTAGATTAGAATTACAGTATTGAGTATTCTTATCTGAATTTGATTTTAACAAATGTAAAAGGTTGTCATAATTGCGAAATAAAATAATCGCATCTATTACGTCTTAAACGCCTTGATAAATTTGGCTTTTCTTATTTTTAAAGCATTCGGTATTATAAAGTTTGGCACTACTTAAGTAGTAATGAACGACTACCCAAAGAAAGTAACAATAATATTCTATCACGGTCATTTTCATTTTGTGTACACTAGCTTCTTCCCACCATGTCACTTATATTGGCTTCCAGGAAACATGAAAGCGAAATACAACCGAATCAAGCTGTATTTAGAAATAATAACTTAAAAAAAAGAACACATAAATATAATGCGTGTTTAGGACGATATCGGGTGTGTTTGGCGCATAGAATTTAGGAGCATTAAGGAGCGGTGAGCTTTGAGTGTTAAACTTTTGATTTTTAATTTTCGTTTGGCAAGCAGCAAGTAGCTTTATTTTTTTTAGGAATGCTCATTTTACAACGTTCTATATATAAAGTAGTACTGTATTATAAGCTATTTCACACATTATTATTACACCTACAGCTATCTACGTTACCAAACGTTTTATTAAAAAAAATAACAATTGCCGCTCACTATTACTTTTGCTAAACACACCCGATGTATCTTTAATAATACATTGCATGTCTCTGAATTTCGTTCATTGAGAGTCATTGTTTCTGTCAGCTGGCTTAGAGTGTCTTATATCATCACGGCATAGCTTCTTGTGCAAGTTGCAATTTTCGGCACAAGGACCCGAGTTTAAAACAAGATGTCCTGATCATGGTCCTTACTAGAGTTTGAGGACGTATGATATATGGCATTTCCATTGGTAAGAAGAATAGAATTAGGAATTGCTCAAAACTAGATTGTTAAGTGTATTAACGAAATTATTTTGCTTTTGTTACATAAGTGTACGTATATAAATCTAGACTTTTAAATTTCTAGAAGTAATAAGTTAAAGAAGATATGTACTCAATTATTTTACACTTGTAGCGTGCTTCTAACCAATGTTATTAGGCTACACATCAGTGACCTTCATTTTGCCTACTACACCAGCTTTCTTTCTCCGGCGACCTACGTATGACTTTTGACCACATCAAAGCGATCTTCATTTCTTTTTATTTTTCTTTTTTTTTTTCAAATCTTTTTAAAAACAAAATTAAACTTCAGTAATAATAAAAATATTACAAATAAAAAACATTTTCCCTTACAAGTTGACACTTATTAGTTATTATTAGTAAAAATGACAATAAAAATGTACACCAAAAGCCTAAAGTGTAAATTGCTTATTTAAAAAAATAATAATAATAAAGAAGATATATATCTTTTTCTTCCTAACCTGCAAAAGAAAAGAAAAAAAAAAAAGATAAAGATTTTTTGTTGTTTTGTGTTTGTTTATGTTGTTGCGACATCGATCGTCTGCATGACCGAAATCCATTCTCGACCGAGTGCGGCCGACTCATGCACAACAGTGACGACCTTCATTTGTTTTGGTCAACCTACACTACGATCGAACTGGTGTGGGTAGTCTTAGAATGATCTCACATGCATGTTAGGTTCTTAGAGGGTCAAGCTCTTAGAAAGAGTCAAGTCGCATTCAAATTAAACGCATGCAACTAAGGTTGTCGCTGATTCAAAATTTTTGAGGAAAGCGTGAACATTAAAACTAAAGGATATGTTATTGGTATCTTTTTGACTCACCTATGTTGTTTTCCACCTTCTGACTCATTTACAATACAATACAATTTTTTATCAGTTTTTATTCTGTATTTTCTGTATCTTTAATAATTTTTACTTATTATACTTTATATTTTTTATTTCATACTTTTAGTATTTATAATTTTTTAATATGAAAAAAATTATAAAAATAAAAAATAAAAAATTTGAGAAATGTAAAAGAGATGCCACTTGTAAATTTTGGAAGGTACATATAACCTTCACCTTTAAGGGGGGAGGGAGTGGAACCCAAATACACAACACTACCCAAATTGGCACATCACCTATATCCAATAAAAACCCTCCAACTCAAAACTACCCAATTCTACTAAAAAACTACCTAAATTGGAGGGAGTGGTACCCAAAACTACCCAATTTTTTCCAAACTACCCATTATGTATATATATCCATAATGCAGCCTCACTTTTCAATCGGTTTCACAAGCCGAATCGCTTACCGATTTCACCTACCCGATTCACAAGGAGCGGTATTGCCGACGAACCCAATCGGCACCGCCTCCAAGACCGCTTCCACTCCCTCCTCTCTAAAAAATTTGAGAAATGTAAAAGAGATGCCACTTTATATTTTTCATTTCATACTTTTAGTATTTATAATTCGTCATGACATCTTTAACACATATATTTCTACGCGTGTAAACGTTTAGTATAGTACATCTATATTTTAACCAAAGTAAAGTTTACCGCGAGCTAAAATTTGAAAGGACATAAAGAATTTAGTGGGGTCCACCGGACACATCAGCACGTCAAATCCAAGATTTTTTCACCGGTTGGAGGGGTCACGGACGGCTACCGTCCTCTCCTTTTCTCTACAAAATCATTAGTAATAATTATTACTAAATCATTTTTTACCTAAAAAGCTGTCTTCCTTTTTGGGTTTTACTGTTATTAATATAATTAAATAAATCAGGACTAAAAAGCTCATTTATACTCGACACGTACGAAAAAGTTACTTGTTAAATGTACGAGTTGATTTAATAACTTATATTATTCGTGCATGGCTAATAGCGTACGTATTAGATGTAATGCGTGCAATGATAATGATAGAGATATGTTCTTGCTTGCCAACAAAAATACGATTAGTACAATATTCGTATATAAGTTGATAGTACATATTGCAAAAGGTTGTCTTGGACACCTTTACTAGATCTAAAGTAATATAAACACAAATTTGACTTGAATGTTTAATCTATCCAACAATGACAAGCAAGTTTATCTATATTTTCACAAAGTTATAACATCTTTTTTCTCCATCGTGAAACCTGAAAGCTGATC
Organism: Chrysanthemum seticuspe; assembly: GCA_019973895.1. Taxonomy (NCBI): domain Eukaryota; kingdom Viridiplantae; phylum Streptophyta; class Magnoliopsida; order Asterales; family Asteraceae; genus Chrysanthemum; species Chrysanthemum seticuspe. The sequence goes on from BPTQ01000008.1 coordinate 25,420,288, forward strand.
ATCATATTCATTCGTTTTAATATGAATGGGCTCGAGACGAATATGAATGAGCCTTGTTTATGTTTGTTTATTTTAGTTTAAGATGTTAAATGAATATAAATGAAAGAATGTAAAAAAACAAGCAAAAAATAAATAAATACATCAATATACATAACATTTTGTTTTGTGTGTGTTTGTTTATTTAAGTATTACTAGTTTACTAAAAGTATAAATTAAAATGATACGATGTTCAAACATACACAAATAAATAAAATTAAAGGAATGCATAATCAGACGTTTATGAACATGAATAGACGTTTATGAACATGAATAGACGAAACATGACATTTGTTCAAGCTTGTTCGAAAAACTAAATGAAAATAAAATTTTGTTCATGATCGTTTATTTAATAAATAAACGGACATGACTGAACTTGTTACCAGACAGTTAATGAAATGTTTCATGAATGTTCAGTTTGTTTACACCCCTATAGGTGATCCAAAGTTAATTTGTCGCCATTTTAGATCTAATAAAATAAAATAGTTTTAAGTAAGGAATTAAAATTTTAGGGCAAGCCGAAATTGGATAAAAATACTAATTGTTCCAAATTTAGTCTAGTTTGTTACTGTAATACCCTCAAATCTCGGTACAACGGAAGACTTAAACAAGCTTTCGGAGTGTTACTGGATTGGTACACAAAACAAGTATAGGAAAACAAGATATTCATAAATAGTTCACAACTAATCCCATAGTTAATTATCTGGTTACATTTATTCCAAAATATTCAAAAGTAAGGCACAAAAGAAATCATAAAATAGGTCCACAAATTATTATCAGGGTTTAAAGTGATCCTCTAACCATGCGTCTTCTGCCAAGCCTCCAAGAACAAGCAGACCAAACATCAGCTTAATTACCTGAAAAAACATGCTAAAAGGTCATCTAACGCTGGTGAGTTCATAGGTTTAAATATAAATTCAATAGTGGACCTGAAAGAGTTTATTTGCTATGCGAGACTAAGACAGATATACAATAAATATTCCAATCACATTCCAACAACAATCGAGATCTCAGCAGGGCCCCAAGCAACTCTATCCAGGTACCACAGTTATAGCAAAGATGACCTCAATGCTACCCTGGACTAGGTTGGAGTAGACATCTATTCTTAGCTAGGTCACATAGTTATAGCAGCGGATTGCTATCATAAACTAAGTCAATATCTACTACATATATATCCTTACTAGTCAACACATAAGCAAATCAAAAAGAGTTAAAGCAGGTCCAAGAAAAGAGTAGCATGCTTTCTCAGCCCAATTTAGTTAAAACTTAGATAAAAATGAGGCTATGAAACTCACCTCGATCAAGCAAAGCACAAATAATCACTAGCAAGCAGATAAACAGCTAACACGGCTCGGCAACTACTGACTCGGCACAGCCTATTAACATAAACCCATTCTTAATACATTTTCCAATTCCAATATTCTCTATCCCGAATGTATTCCAATTCTTATTTCCGAAAACATCTCGTTTCTCTATTTAGTTACAAGCGTTTGATATCATCGTGTGACGTATCGACTCGACAAGACTCCATAAATGCACTACATTTCTAACAATGCGACTCACGACGACACAATGCGACTTCTAAGCGAAAAGCTTTGTATTTTAATAAGTTTCGAAATAAATCGTTAGATCTTATCGAATTTGTCAATTCGATAAACTCAACCATTTATTTACTTCGCTTATTATTCCCAAAAACTAGTCACATCCCAACGAGTTATAAGGATAATTTGTTCATTAATACCTTTATCCTACGCACATAACGGACTCTTATTGGATTCGTTAACCCAATAAGTCCGCTATCTACGTGGGTTAAACCTATTAATGGCAAGTCATCCGCAACCCATGCATAACCAACAATGGTTATTAAATAGTCATAAATGACACATTTTGGTAAACGTGCCCTCGAAACATTTAATAACTCGTTTATTATAAAACTTTCTATTTTTAAGTCGTTAGTTCCTTTTTAAATATCAAATAACAAGGCGAGTCATGTTATTAAATATTTAATATAAAACTTCCTATTTTCTATTTTTATAGTTTATTTACATGTTTATATATATACATTACGTCACATTTTCAAAATAATTTTCGAGTTATTATCCGTCTCGAGTTCACAAGTCCGAGTCATGATTCTCGGATTTTATACGTTTTATTGTCCAATAAATAATAAAAGTCCATGTTACGGCGTTGTCAGGGTCAACCGAGACTAGAAAGTCACAGTAACATCGACGTTGCGCAAAGTTGACATATATAATATCAAGTACAAATAAACAGCTCCACTCGTTAACGGCCCTAAACCTATGGCTCGATAACGTACCAACAATCTCCAATCAACTCATATCAATCCTGACATCCAATCAAGTATTAACCCGCTCCCGAAAACATTGTCGAGACCCTAATGGTCTCGACTTGGCCACGGTTAAGACCATGTGAACCAAACGGACCCTAAAGGTTCCTTGGCTCCTCGCCTCTTGTTCAAACCCACACGACCGGACCATCTTTGGTCCCGATCTCTCCAAAACCAACAACAACATCCAACTAGTACCACGACAACCCGACCCGGAGCATAGGGTCCTTGTGGGTCTCGGTCATCTCCCAACGCACACCAAACGGACCATTTGGTCCTTGTGGTTCTCGTTCGCTTCCTAACTCAACCCCAACATTCTCAAACCTCCATTTCATTAACAAACCCATAAACAAAACATCAAAACAACAATAAAAATGCACAAACATGAACCCGACATGACACACTCGATAACAACACACATTATAACGTTTTTATTAGTTTTAAAGCTAGTTTTTATGTTTGTACGAGGCATCAAAACCACAAACGAGTGCATATATCGTTCCATTTACCTTTATTTCTTCCCGATCTATATTTAGAACAAGAAAACACGAACCAAGGAGATGTTTATACGAGTTTTGGGTGGTGAAACGGTGGGTAGAGGGCATGTGGATTATGTCAAAAGAAAGAGGAGAACAAGGTGGTTGTTTTGGTGGTGGTAGTGAGACACCACGCTCGGCGGTGAGGCGGTGGTGGCCGAAATTGGTGGCGGCGGCTAGGTGTAGAGAGAGAAATTAAAACTAGGGTTTAGTAGAGAGAGAAAGGTGTGTGTGTGTGTGTGTTGTGGTTTATATATTTATGAGGGAGGACTAAAATAATAATTATTTTGGGATAGGGGGGACATCGGCCACATTAAACCAAGGGGACCAAAGTCGCGTTTTTTGTAAACTTTCCCGAAACACTTATCACGAGCTCGTATATTTTATAATTAACGTCCGGTTACTTTCATTAATAACGTTATTGTTTTTAATTACCTTTTTCCACGAGTTTTGATTATTAACATGCCTTATTCTCACGTAACGAGTTAAATGTTACTTTTTCTCTTGTTTTAGGATTTTACTGTGCCGACTCAAGTAGTGCCTAACTTTACAGGCCATAACTCGTACCATAACTCTTTCGATACCAAAATAAATCATAAAAGCTAATAAACGATGCCAAGTCAAGTCACGATTATCCGAAATAGCTCCTATAGGCAATTTACTCAGTTTAGCTAGCGTAATGCGGTTACCTAAAAGGGCTCCCTAATTTGCCAGTTGTCACAGTCACATCTACTTGTTATTCAAATGGTTCATCGATCAAGTTTTACATTTCCACTTAGGGTTTTCACTTTTTTTGTTTTCTTGACAAAAAACCACGCAGTTTATGTGTCACTGAAGAGCCCATAAGGTTGTTTGAATAAAGACATCGAATCTCAAACATAAATTGAACTAGAACTTGCATATGCCAGCGCACTAGCCCAAAACATTCTTAACATAAGATGATTAGTGAACCCTTTTAGAAATTGGTTAATATTCATATCGCTAATATCACATTAAACATCATAATTTCTCAGACGAACGAGGTTTTTTCTTGTTTAGATTGTCTGGGAAGACATATTTTTTACTCAGATGTATGCAGCTTAATTGAGGTATTTCTTGAGAAAACCATAATGCCTCACTACTAAACCAATCGGCAGTGGTCATGAATCCACATTATGTACGGTTTATATATGAGTACACTTTGTATGAAACTATAACATTTTTTAAATGGAAAATGATAGAGAGGCCTAAAGTTAGGCTTAAACTTAGACTTAATTTCAAATGACATCATCTTGATGAGTTATAGTATAAGTGGTCCCTGTCTGTAACCATCAGGATGATGCCACTTGGAATTAGGTCTAAGTTTAAGCCTAAGTTTAGGCCTCTTTATCAGTTCCTTTTTTAAATTTATATACAAATTTAAATAATATATCAGTAGAAATTATAATGCTTGCTACTGAGTCAGTGATAGTGAAATTAAGATATGGTCTAACTAAAGTCTATGGATGACCGACTTCTACACAAACACACACAAATACTATGTGTACATGTTTCTCTCTCTAAAAAAATAATTCCTATTCTTCATCATGAGTGTTTTTTCATCCATCAAGATTCAATCAAAAAACCAAACATATATGTCAAAATCTTTACACCACACCTTCTAAACATAGTAACATATCATCATAACCATCTTCATCTTTGATCTGAGATAGCTCACATCATCATTACATCATCATCTAGCTGTTTATCTATTTTTAGCCACTATTGTCTTCTTTCTGTTGTTCATTTAATTTACTATTTTAGATCCAACACTAGTTTTAGCAAGCATCAAATATGATGTCTGGTGATGGGTTTTCATCATCTCCTTCTTCTCTTTCAGCTTTCATTCAAGAACCTAGCTCAAACCCTAACCCTAACCCTAATTCTTCTAATTCATCGAAACGAAAGCGTAATCTCCCAGGTACTCCAGGTAACTAGCTTAAATGGTTTTGAAAAGTACTACACAAATTTTGCAACAAAATTTGTGGTAGTTGGTAGTTGTGCTGTAGCTTTTAAAATTTCTGGATCCGCCACTACTACAGTTTACTAATGAATTTGTTCATCGTATATTATTTTGTGTATAGATCCGGATGCAGAAGTGATTGCGTTATCTCCAAGGTCACTAATGGCAACAAATCGATTTGTATGTGAGATATGCAGCAAGGGTTTTCAAAGAGATCAAAACTTGCAGCTTCATAGAAGAGGACACAATCTACCATGGAAGCTAAAGCAAAGAAATAAGCTAGAGATAGTTAAGAAGAAGGTGTATATATGCCCGGAAGTAAGCTGTGTTCATCATGATCCGTCCCGAGCCCTTGGAGATCTCACTGGAGTTAAGAAACATTTTAGCAGAAAACATGGCGAAAAGAAATGGAAGTGCGAAAAGTGCTCAAAGAAGTATGCTGTTCAATCGGATTGGAAGGCTCATAGCAAAATATGTGGGACTAGAGAATACAAGTGCGATTGTGGAACAATATTTTCGAGGTAAATTCTGATTTAACCAAAGTTTAATTATCATTAGTTAGATTCTCTAAATTAGGTCTCACATTTGATTCATGCTAGCTTCAATTCCTTTCTATGATGATCTTGGTTTTCAAAACATTTTTTTTTTCTGAAAATGGAAAAAAGGTAAATAAAATTTGCATGTGTTGTATGTGAAAATAATCGAATATATAATATTATATATATATGGTAAAACAGGAAAGATAGCTTCATAACGCATAGAGCATTTTGTGATGCTTTAACCGAAGAAAATTCAAGACTTGCTTCGTTTCCGTTAATGTCAAGTAACACGAATCTAAACTTTCGACACGAATTAATGATGATGAATGGCGGTGGTGGAGGTGGATTGCGATATCCGGGAATGTTTGGTGGTGGAATGTTGGAAGGTAATCTTGATGGGAATGTGCTAAAGCCTAGATTACCAAATTGGTTAGACCAAAATGGCAATGAATCACATTTGGAAAACCCCGGTAATTCGTCTATTTTGGGGTCATCGAGTTTGAATAATAACAATGGCGGAATGTTATCATCCGAAATGGTGCAATGGATGAACACAAGCCAGGAAGCAATGGCACCGGGAGCGTATTCAGGATTGCAACTAAAAGAGGAAGAGAACAAAGGGGAGATGCAATTCAATTCTATGTATAACAACTATACTACTTCAACCGCACCACAACCATCACTCACACCTCATATGTCCGCAACTGCCTTATTACAAAAAGCGGCTCAAATGGGCTCAACAAGAAGTACCAACCATGGGGATACTAACGCGTTCGGGCTAATGAGTACTAGTGATTTTTCAAATAGTGACGGAATGGTGATGATGATGATGAGTTCCATAGGGTCGAAAGAAAGCAAAGGAAACGGGCCAAATGAGTCACACACGACTAGAGATTTTCTCGGTGTCGGAGCGAATGAAAGAAGACCGTTCAATTTGCAACAAAACTTATTCATGTTTACTCCATCGATGGACAATTCAAGTGTGTAGTAAAAAGGAATTAGTTGTTTGTTACATGCATAAGATCATTAAAATGATAATGTCACAAAAAAAAGTAGGTGACAAAGGAAGAAAAGGGACAAAAGGGAGTCACAAGAGGGGAATAATATTGATAGTACAATGAGGTGGAATATGTATGCATGTTATTTGTAGCAGAAAAACAACAAAAGTTTTCTTAATTTTGTCTTTAGAAACTTGTCGTTGGTCTGGTCTCGTCTGTAAAACTTTTGATGCCTTATTTACTGTTCAGCATGTGACACTAGCTCACTAAGTCGATAGAGAGATGATAACGATTTGTAAAAATAATTGGTCGCCGTAAGGTTACTCAATTTGTAATTTTAAGCTTGCACTCATTTCATTATTTTAATTTCATCCTTTAGTTAAATATGTTTTAGAATGTAGACCATCGATTATGGTGAGTAGGATTGTCAAATCTTATATAATGGCTGCGAGGTTAACCTAATACGTTGAGAGAAAAAAGAAAACACACTTAAATGCGATTTATTCGAAAATTTTGTTTCATAACAACAGGTAAAAGATGTAACATAAGTAATACGTCAATTGTATGTGTATTCCTCAATAGTGTATCGATACATATATAGTAATACAAAGAGTACTCTAGAACTCGGGTTTGCGCCCGATACAAAATATCATCTAACACTCTCTCGCAGTTAGAGCGGGAGGACATCAAACGCTTAATCTGCTATGAAACTCCTCAAATAAAACCGAAGGTAATCCTTTAGTGAAAATGTCCGCATACTGATAACGTGATGGTACAAGAAGAACTCGAAACTGACCAGCAACAATCAAATCCCAAGCAAAGTGAATATCGATCTCAATATGCTTCATACGTTGATGCTGAACCGGATTAGAAGACAAATAAACAACACTCACATTATCATAGTAAACAATCGTAGCAGAAGACCAAGGAGTATGCAACTCACGAAAAAGATTCCTCAATCAACAAATCTCAGCAAGAGTATTGGCAACACTACGATACTCTGCATCAGCGCTAGGTCGAGACAATGTTAATTGACACTTGGAGGACCAAGAGTGTAAGTTTTTTCCAAGAAATACACAATACTCTGAAGTCGAGCGCCTAGTAGTAGGGAAACCAGCCCAATCTCCATCTGAATAAGCAACCAAGCATGTAGTAGAAGAAGAAAATAATTGTAACCCATGATCCAAAGTGCCACGCACATACCGCAAAATCCGTTTAAGAGCCGAGAAATGAGGCGATCATGCATAGAAAGACAAATCTGTTGTACTGCGTACGAGATAGCTGGGCGAGTAAAGGTAAGATACTGAAGAGCACTAGCAAGACTTCGGTATAAAGTTGGATCAGAGACTGGATCACCATCAGCCCCTAGTTTAGACTCAGTATCAACAGGATTCCGACTAGCTACAATTGACCATATGAGCCCGCTCAAGGTTTTCATCAGCATATTTATGCTGAGATAGGAACATCCTTGATGAATCATATGTAACAAAAATACCTAGAAAATAATTCTGAGAACCAAGATCAGTCATAGAAAACTCCTAATGTAATGAATCAATAATATGTTGTAACAAAATCTTATATGAAGAAGTGAGAACAATATCATCAATATACAATAACAAATAAGCAGTGTCAATCCCCTGTCTTTAAATGAACAATGAAGAGTCACAACGATTATGAGTAAATCCAATCTGAGTTATGAATGTTGCAAATCGCTTAAACCAAGCCCAAGGGGCCTGCTTAAGGCCATAAAGAGAACGCTCTAATAAACAAACATAATCAAGATTTGCAGAATCCTGAAAAACAAGATGCTAATACATATAATTGTCTCCGATAAATCACCATGTAAGAGGGCATTCTTGACATCAAGCTGATGAACTGCCCAATGTCGAGAAATAACTAAACTAAGAACAGTACGAATAGTACCCGGTTGACAACTGGACTAAAAGTCTCATCAACATCAACACCTTCCAACTGCGTACTACCATTTGCTACAAGACGAGCCTTGTAACGACTAAAGGTGCCATCTGGTAAATACTTATGACGAAACAACCATATACAACGAACAATATTGGCATCCTGTGGTCAAGGTACAAGAGTCCAAGTTTTATTTTCAATAAGTTCATTATATTCATCATATATAGTAGTCTGCCAATTAGGATCATTAAACACATCACTATACGATTTTTTTAAAGGTGAAATGAAAGACGCATGAAGAGTAAAATGATCAGGAGGACGATTTTACCAACATGAAGGCGTGTGGCCATAGGATGAATGGAAACCAGGTTTGAGTTGGGTGGTGGTGTGGGAACAACATCGGTATTTGGTGGAGGTACATTAGCAGGTGGAAGAGGTGTATTGGGTGTAGTAGGTGTAATGGGTGTCGAACCTGGGGAAACATGATTAGCATTGGTATCATCAGGTGCAATAGGTGTAATAGGTGTAATGGTGTTGAGCGAATAATATGAGAAATTACATTAGTCGGCTCATCCAAAAAGGTATATGAGGGAGGTGAGGTAGGGGTCATAGAACCAAACGGGAATATCATCTCATCAAAGGTGACATGGCATGAAATGATAATTTTATTGGTGTTTAAGTTAAGAAAATGGTATCCTCGATGATTGGAGGCATGTCCCAAAAAAATGGAGGGTGTGGTGCATGGTTGAAGTTTGTGAGAAACGTCGAGGTGGGGGTAACAAATACACCTAGAAGTACGTAGAAGGCTATAATCGGGTTTGGTTCTAAAAAGACGGGTGAAAGGTATGTCATCATTAATGGCTCTCGAAGGTAAAAATATTTAACAAGTAAATGGCCATATTAAGTGCTTCAACCCAATAATTGGGAGTTAGATGAGCTTCAAAAAGCAATGTGCAAATAAGATTGTTTATGGTTCGGATTATCCTTTCAGATTTATCATTTTGTTGTGAGGTTTTGGTACAAGAAAAGCGAAATTGTATATCATTAGAGGCAAATAACTTATGGAAATCATGGTTATCAAATTCACCACCATGATCATACTGAAATGGCTTTATTTTCAAACTTAAATTGAGTGTGAACAAAGTTACGAAATAACACAAATTTAGACATGACATATGATTTATTAATTAATGAGTAAACCAAAACATATTGTAAATAATGATCCAAAAATAACACAAAGTGTTTAAAACCTCAAAGACTCGAAATGGGGGAAGTCCACAAATTTGAGTGAACAAAGTTAAAACATGATTGAACTACAGTACTCGAACTAACAAACGGAAGCTTAACGTGTTTGCCAAGCTGAAAAATGACAAAGAGTGTCAAGCTTTTCTTTATTACATGAAATTGAATTACTAGAAAGAACACGACATAACACTTCACTTTTTGGATGTCCAAGATGCTGGTGCCACTTATACTGACTGGTGATAAAAACATGAGGAATAATGGAAGGCTTCGTGACCAGGTAAAGATCTCCAGTACTATCACAGTGGAGTAGAACTCGACGAGTCAGGAAATCCTTAACAGAAAAACCAAAAGCATCAAACTCAACAGTACAATGATTATCCCGAACAAATTGACGAACATAAATTAAATTTTTTGACAATATTAGCACTAATAAGAACGTTTTTTAAGTAAAGGGAGCGATGAGGTGTAGGCAAAATACTATGACCCGAGTTGGTAACGGGTATGGAATAACCATCACCAACCTAGACAGATGGATAAATACACGTATTAAAAACATTACTAAGACTATGTACTGAATCGTTAAGGTAAGAACTCGCACCTGTATCCATGTTCCATGCACTGGTAGTAGGATCCTGAAGTGTCATGGTACTAAAAGCATGAGGTAGCACAGTCTCTTGGCCTAAAACAACAGTGGGACCTGGATGCCTCAAACCCATAATCTGTGGAACCGAACCCATAACCGATGAACCCGAGCCTGTAAACTATGGACCCGAGCCCATAAACCATGAGCCCAATACTGGTTGATGCTGTTGGGATTGAGCAAGGAATAAACATGAGCTAGTAAGAAACTCGTATGGTTAAAACCTGGTGCCATATTAAAACCTGGTGCCATATTAAAACCTGGTGTAGAACATATTGGGCCGCATGTTGTGCCGGTGCCATAAAAACCTGGTGGGCTATCGATATATGGGTGGGAAATATCAGATTGACCAAAAACGGGTGTAGACGCAATATTAAATGCAACAGGTTGTGGTAATATTTTGTGTCGCATGTTATTAGTGTGGTTCAAATTATTAGTGCCATTTATACCAAGTTTGGTTAAGAGGTCAAGTACTTGATCTTGAGAAAGGTTAAGGGTATTAGACACACTACTGTTCAAGTTCACAGACCCTTTACCATGGATGGTACCATCATGCGCAAACCTACAATTATTCCCAAATCGGCATGCGCCTTTAGAAAAATTAAAGCACGGATTGTTCGACTTCATATGGCCATTAGGGAAGCGACGAGGAGTATTACATGATTCCGTCATCAAGACCACAGGAGAGGACTAGGAAGAATCAATGTGGGTAGCTTGAGACCGTGACTTCAAACACATCTCTTTCATTGTAAGCATCGATTGAACAATCTTAAGATCGGGAAAAGGCTCGTGATGCAAAAGAATGGTGGGAATCTTATCAAACTTCTAGGGCAACCTTTCAAGAGCACATGTAACAGAATCGTCATTACTGACGGGAGATCAAAGGCTTATTAAAATTGTTGCAGTGGACTCGATCTTGCTAAAGTAGGTGATGCTAGATTTCAGACCAGGCTTTACTATTTTAAATAACTCGTCTACCTATGGTCTACCTTATGCACTAACGGGTAGAGAACCCGGTTGTGTGTAGTGTAGTAATCGATAAAGCTGAGGTCATCCCGAAAGCTATGCGTGTGGATTTATTCTGAGTTCTAATGTCACTAAGTATAAAGGGGTTTTTGGATTAATCAATTATTAAACTAATGAAATGAAATACAAAATTAAGATGAAAGATAATCAATAATGAGAAATGTGCTAGCATAGTTACTAGTCTTGTTATGCCTTAGTCTGGTTTTTTATTAATCCCTTCTAACGCTTTAAGTGGGGGTAAATGTCACTAGACAACATTTGATCAATTCGTCTAGTTTATAAGTCTAAGATTTCTATCCCACCATAGTTACTCGATGGAGGTCTTGGGAAACCTAACCTTAGTCATGAAGTACCACTACAATCTTGACCCATTCTAAACCTGACATGGTCCTCTCTTAGGTTCCCTTACTTCTTAAGTACCTTCACATGGTAGGTGATCCTATGGTCTATTTGCACGCAAGGAGATGGTAGTCCTATGGTCAATTCTTACCATTCCTTGCAACCTACTCGACTAGGGTCCTATGGTCAATTCAAGTGAGCCTTATATATACTACCATGCTTTAATACTACCAAAATAAGGGTGTCCAAGAATAGGCAAAGAAAGTATACACTAAAATCGAAAGTAAAGCAAGAAAACAAGAATCAAAGCAATAACAATTTCATAATTAGGCTAACACACGAAGTGTTTAGCCACTCGGTAAACAATGCAGTAAATTCAATGTAAATGATTGTATTTGAAGACACTGAATGAATTACAGAAGTTTGATACGAAATAACTAAAAACTTGTTGATAATGATGCGAATTCTCCTTTGGAAGATGGTCTAATGCTGCTGGAAATTGTCCTCTTGAAAGACCTAAACTTCTCCTTGTATTCTTATGTTTAGAAGTTGTGTCTTGAATGCAGAATTAGGTCTTATATTTATAGCCTCATCTAAGTTACGGCATAAACACAAGTAAGAAGTTAAGCCATAACTAGTGTATCTCAAACGATGTTATCTTCAATAAATATCTTACGGCGTAACCTATATAATGGGTTACGACCGTAAAGTGCTCGTAGTAAATCTTCATTTCTACGCCATAACCTTGAAAGTGAGTTACGGCGCAACCTTCATGACCACTGGATTCTTCTAAGTCATTGGAAATCTACAGCGTAACTAAATCTATTGAGTTATGTCGTAGCCTTGTGCTGTGTTGACTTTGGTCTTCATGTGTTATTCATTGTTACGGCGTAAGTTTAGAGTGGAGCCTATGTCGTAACTTACTCTTGGACAACACACTTTTGTATAACTTTGCTAGTTTCCTTCCAAGTTCGCGTCTCTTTGTTCATATGCTCATTTATGCCCTGAAAATGAAATATTAAGAAATAAGATCATATATCCATGTAAAACAATACAAATGATGAGCATAATAGGGGAAAATTAACACTAAAATATCAGAACTATTTGATGTTATCAAATATCCCTACACTTAAACTCTACTTGCCCTCAAGTAGACTTTATAAGAAACATTCTTAAAAATATATCTCCGAAATTACTTGGAAGATATGAGATTAAAAACTTCATATGCTAGAATTTATCAAAGCCGAAAACCTCACGAAATGGGGAACAAAACACTCATACTCTCCATAATTTAAGTGTCAATTTCAGGGTGATCACTCATTGCACAGTTATAGCATGTATTCTATCATATGCTTGATGGTTACACAAATCTCCACCACTGGAGCTAAGGTCAAGATAATCTTTAAAGACAATATAAGGTGACATATTATATAGGCAAGGGTGAATTGTCGTTACTAACATGCCACGGTGAAGGGAACAAAACCAATGATACATGACCAAATCCATGGCCAAGACACCAATGATTGCTCGCTTTCTCACCTAGACACGATTCATGACTAAAAGGTAGGATAAGACATGGGATGCACATAAAAGGTGTAAAATAAAATAAATAACAAATATTCTAAGCCTATAACCAAGTCATCACCGCCCACTGTCCATCCAAAATCCAAGCTTCAAGATGTAGAAATCGGATCATCATGTAACAAGTTAGTGTGCCATAAGTATATGTCTATAATATGGTGCACACTAACTTGGTCTTCAAAAAGCTAATTGGTGTAGATGTCACCAAATCGTACCGTCAAATGAATGTGATCGAGGTAATCTCCCCGATGCTATTCCAATAAGCTCCATAATGACTAAGCATTAGTGCTTATTATTTTTGCACTATACTTTTCAATAAACAATAAACAAACTATTTTATTTATTTTTTATTGTATTTATTTATTTTTTTTGCATTCAAGAAAATAAATTAATATTTCATCCCCCCACTTGAGATGAATCATATGTGAAGGATATGGGGGGTCTTCAATAATCTTCAAGAACAAGTCTTCAACGTAGGTGTGATTCCTGAATATCTCTACCCGAACCTCAAACTTAGGCAAGCGACTATTTCCAAATCATAAACCAAGACTACACGGTAGGCTAAGGCGAATAGGTGTAATGAAATAATTCATGATATTGGTTAAGAAACAAAACGATTGGCTCTGAAGAGTGTATCTAGAGGTATATTGCACTAAAGATAAGTGCAACAAAAGGGTTTAACACGGGGGTCAAAAATTCGAGGTGACTATTCGGTAAACGCACACAGTATTACACATATGGGATGTTTAGGTGTAAATCCGAAAATATTGCTTTCTCGAATTATCCCTCCTAAATGCATCGAGCGAACTCAACACACTACGCGTCTATGGTATCGAAATGACGTAAAGGCCAAGTTCTAAAGTTTACAATACTACCGGAACACTTAATATTTAGTGGATTTTATGTCATATGAGAAAATGGATAGGCTAATCCTCACCAATGGAATCAAGGGTTATAGTGTGCTCGGCTAAGATCTATTCTAGTTAGGTTAAGAAAAACATGTCAAAAATTTTCAAAATGGCATAATGTTTTTCAAAATAAACAAGAAAAACGAGGAAAAATAAAGTTCAAGTTATAATTCTACTCCCGTTCTCCCAATTGAAATGTACGATGTCCTTATTGTACGCAAATATAGATATGATAAAGGATAAAAGTAGAATTGGAACGAGAACTCCCCTTAAATTTGATCCAGAAATGGTAGAAGGATCACATTGAAAAGACGTGCCTTGACATCATCTCCATGAGCAAACTTCAATTCCCTAAAATCACATCACTACCAACAAGCATAAATCTAAAAACAAAAAAGAAATAAAAACAAATAAAAATATAACTCACTTTCTTAGGAATCACGGTTGCATTTAGCGTATGCAACAAGCCTTTTAAATCATTCAGTGTCCTGAATGGATGAGTGAAGTCTCGTGAGGGTTTACAGGGAACACACCCACAAAGTTCATTTAGTTACTATTACAAGATTATGGAATGTAAGTTATTCTAGAAAATAACTTTAGCTACAGGGAAGAAGTTACGGCGTAGACTCAAGAACTGAGTTACGCCGTAGGAAATTAGACCTGAAAAAATTGCTGATGTCTGGGGATGGTTACAACGTAACCATAAAGGGTTGCGCCGTAGAAACTCTCTGTAAAAAATTTCCAGGAGTGAGTAACTCCATAGTAGGTTCCAAACCATCCTACGTCCTCCAATACATGCAAAAAGTAATAACAAAACATATCATACCAATCTAAACTAATAAAAGGAAGGGAAAGAGATAATTTGGCTTGTCTCCCAAAAGGCACTTTTGTTTATTAATGAGTCTTTAAGTTAGACTCAAAGCCATGGGGCTTCACGGTTACCAATGAACCTGCCCTTCTTCGTCCATCTCTCTCATCAAGTTATGTCTAAACCCATGCAACATTAGTTGTGGTTTGTGGAACCTCGTTCCTTTCAATGCTTCAGATCTTAGCGAACCCCTCCTCTGGTCCTAGAGAGTACCTAGTGATCTCAAATTTATCGGCAACTATTGGTGGTGTTTCTTGTAAGGTACACCCAATATCTTACATCTCTTATGTTCGTAAGCTTCGTCATCAAGATCGGTGAATCCATCATAACCTGGTATTTTAAGGTAGTCCAGATCCCTTCCAAATCATCATCGTATTCAGTTCCCTTAACCCACTCATCATCGAGTTTATTCTCGATTAGTTCGAGTATACGACGATCTTTTTCTTTGCCCCAACTGGTTGCGTACTCATTTCCATATTTGTGCTCCTCGTCTTTTGGTTCCACGCGATTGCTTGAGGTGTCTTTATGCATGCAATCGCTCCAAATCTTTTCTCTAGTCAAATTGTCCACTCTTTCATATTTGACTTTAACACAATCATTAAAGCCTAACTTTCCCCCCAATGGGACATCTACTCTTTCATTGTCATTAGTGGAGGTCATAAATATTCCTTATTCTCTATCCTTGCTTTGTTTCCTTCTCCATCACTTTCCTCTTTATGTGGATCACAAGAAGCCCAAAATGTGCACCCATTGGTTTCTCCAATCTTAATCTTTTCGCACCATTGTATTCTTCCATTGGTGTTTCTTGGATCGTCCTTAGGTTCATCTAGAGGTTTTGTCACTACCTTAAGTTCCGGGTTCCCATTGTGAGTAAACTCCGTGTTTTGAGGTTCAGGGTCGTCTTTTGTGATAGGTGTTTCATCATCATGAAGGCGGTTCAGGTTATCTCAAATCTTCCCTTTAGTTTCCCTATCAACCTTACCATAAACAATCTATATCCAATCATCAAAGGTGATCGTACCTTCCCACTTTAGATTTTCCCTATTGTGGTTATTAGTCGAAGTCCATAGGTATTTGTTATTGCTTCTTCTGACTTCGTTACCTCCTTCAGCACACACATCACTATATGGGTCACAAGACGCCCATAAATCGTATCCCTTCACATGATCAACCAGAATTGTTTCGCACCAATGATACCTTCGCTCCGTATTCCTCGGAGTATCTTTGAATTTCTTCTGATGTCGTGCCACAATACCCATGAGGGTATCAGATTCTTTGTCAGTAAAGGACGAGCTAACTATTACCTTGTGCTCCCGGTTCCCCTCTACTGAAACATATTTGGTAGTTTGTGGAAAATTAGATTCCACCATTTCTGAGCCATAGTTACGTTGTAGGTCCTATTCCTGGTTATGTCGTAACTCATATCTGACTCCAACTCCAACCTCATTTTCTTGCATAACATCACTAAAAACATTGAAATCCTTAGTTTCATAGTGCTTGTGTGCTTTGTTATGGCCATGAATTGTTTCCTTACATTTAGGTTCAAAATTCCTCACATCTTTTTCTTATCTTTTATAACACACATTGTTTCAATTGGGTGACATCTCTCCCCTTCATCCATGTTAAAAATGAGTTTGCTATCATCTATTTTTTGAGAAATGAGTTTATTAAACACATAAATCTTAGCATGTGCGGTAGCAAGGATGGGTCCCCTTAAAATAAAAGGCATATGAAGGTTTTCTTCCGTGTCAAGAATAACAAAATCAACTGGAAAAGTGAATTTATCAATTTTAATTAAAATGTTGTCTACTATGCCTTTGCGTATGCTAATAGTTCTATCGGCCATTTCTATGGTCATGCAAATTGGTTTAATTGGACCTAAATTAAGTCTCTTACACATAGAAAATGACATAATGCTTATACTAGCCCCTAATTCGGCTAAGGCATTACTAAGACATAGATTGTTAATAGAGCAGGGAAGAATGAAACTACCTGGATCTTTCTCCTTTGGAGGCAGCTGATTTTGAACGACAACTGAACAACGTGTGTTCAGCTTGATCTCGTCTTTCTCTTTATTTGGTCCATCTTCATACGAGCTCTTCTTTTCAGGATATGGTTCCACCAGTGAACGAGTGAGTGTCATGTAAGCTTCCTCCTCTTCTCTATCTTCATCCTCTAGATCATCCTGTTGAGACAAGTTAGAAACAAAAAATTAAGTTATTCTTCAAAATACTGAAAAGGAGTATAAAGGGGTCACCCATCGTTGGTGAATATCGCCTTGCATGCCCCAAGACCTTTAGAAGAACTAGCCTCATCCCTTTTATTATGCTCTTGAACCTCATTTGCCAATAACCCAATTTTAGTCTCAAGATTTCGGAGGGTCTCGTCATGGGCTTTAAGATTCAAGTTGGTTCCTTCCTGAAAATTCTTCAACCATTCTTCATGTTCAGTTTTATTTTTTGCTGATTCTTCAAGGTATTTGTTAATCGATTCCTCGAGGCTAGACCTTCTCTCCCCGTAAGGAGGTCGGTTGTCTATCCTTGAGTAATAACCTGGAGGTCCTACACGGTACCTTGATCCGTTACCACCGTTCCCTTGAAATGGTCTACTAGCTTCTCCATGCTTGACCTCTTCTACTATTTTAACTTCTTCCTTCAATGGACAATCTTCGGCGAGATAAGCTCCTCCACAAGTGTCGCATCCTACCTTAATAGCATGCAAATTTTCTTTCAGGTTCTTAATATCCCTACCAAGACTCTCGAGCTTGTTGGTGATTGCTGAAATCCCGTCCAAGCTACCTACCATATTCTTGCTAATGCCTCCATCATGCCATTTCTGTGAATGATCTGCCATGTCTTGGATAGCTTCCAGGGCTCGAATAGGAGTCATCCCAGGGATCAGCCCATGAGAGTCAAGCATTTGCCTTGTGAAAATGCTAAGACCTTTGTAGAATATATTGACCACCTGTTGCTTGTTGAGGTCATGAGTCGAGCACCTGTAAAGGAGATCATTTTACCTATCCTAAGCTTGGTACAATGTCTTGTCACCATCCTACTTGAAGTTGTGAATTTCCTCAAGATTTTTTGTCGTCTTTGATGGAGGGCAATAACGTGGAATAAAAGCTCTTTTGAGGAGATCACGTGTTGACTGTACATGCGGGCAACCTATCAATCCACATCTTCGCAGCCCCAGTGAGTGTCATTGGGAACACTCGAAGCATGACCGCATCATGAGAAGCACCCAGTGTGTTAAAAAGGCTCACAATGTACAAGATATTATTTACATGCTCGTGTGCATCTTCGGTCTTGCTTCTGGAAAAGGCGTCTTTTATCAATCCACCTCTTCACAGCCCCAGTGAGTGTCATTAGGAACACTCGAAGCATGACCGCATTGTGAGAAGCACCTGGTGTGTTAAAAAGGCTCACGATGTACAAGATATTATCTACATGCTCGTGTGCATCTTCGGTCTTGCTTCCGGAAAAGGAGTCTTTTCTCAACTCCCGCATAAACTAGTTCTTTACCTCAAACTGCACATCTGCTCCAATGGTCGGCCTAACAACTCCGAACACTTGCTCATCTCGAGTCATAGCGAGGTACTCCTCGAGGGTAAGTGTATCAATGTCAATTTAACCCATGGTACCTGAAACTTATGAATTGAAATCGTGATGATGAAAAATTACCAAAAATTATAAAACTTAAATAAAATCCTAAAATAGCTCCCTGGCAACGACGTCAAAAAATTGATGATGGATTTCAGACCAGGTTTTACTATTTATAATAACTCGTCTACCTATGGTCTACCTTATGCACCAACGAGGAGAGAACCTGGTCGTGTGTAGTGTAGTAATCGGTAAAGTCGAGGTCATCCCAAGAGCTATTTGTGCGGATTTATTCTAAGTTCTAATGTCACTAAGTACAAAGGGGGTTTTGGATTGATCAATTATTATACTACTGAAATGAGATGAAATACGAAATTAAAATGAAAGATAATCAGTAGGGAGAAATGTGCTAGCCTAGTTACTAGTATTGTTATGCCTTAATCTGGTTTTCTTATTAATGCCTTCTAACGCTTTAAGTGGGGGTAGATGTCACTAGACAACATTGGTCAATTTGTCTACTCTATAAGTCTAAGATTCTTATCCCACTGTAGTTAATCGATGGAGGTCTTGGGAAACCTAACCTTAGTCATGAAGTACCACTACAATCTAGACCTATTCTAAACCCGACATTATCCTCTCTGAGGTTCCATTACTTCTTAAGTACCTCCACATGGTAGGTGATCCTATGGTCAATTAATACGCAAGGAGATGGTAGTCCTATGGTCAATTCTTACCATTCCTCGCAACCTACTCAACTAGGGTCCTATGGTCAATTCAAGCTAGCCTTATAGATTCTATCATGCTTTAATACTACCAAAATGAGGGTGTCCAAGAATAGGCAAAGAAAGTATACACTTAAAGCGAAAGTAAAGCAAGAAAAAACGAATCGAATCAATAACAATTTCATAACTAGGCTAATACACGAAGTGTTTAGCTACTCATATTAAACAATGCAGTAAATTCAATGTGAATGTTTGTATTTGAAGACATTGAATGAATTACAAAAGTTTGATACGAAATAACTAAAAACCTATTGACAATGATGCGAATTCTCCCTTGGAAGATGGTATAATGCTGCTAGAAATCGTCCTCCTGGATGTCCTAAACGTCTCCTGGTATTCTTGTGTTTTAAATACAGAATGAGGGCTTGTATTGATAGCCTCGTCTAAGTTACGGCTTAACCATAAGTAAGAAGTTACGTTGTAACTAGCGTATCTGAGACAATCTTATCTCCAATAAATATCTTACGGCGTAACCTAGATAATGGGTTACGATCGTAAAGTGCTCGTAGTAAAAATCTTCATTTCTAAGTCGTAACCTTGAAAGTGAATTACGGCGTAACCTTCATGACCACTAGATTCTTCTAAGTTATTGGAAATCTACGACGTAACCAAATCGATGGAGTTACGCTGTAACCTTGAGCTGCGTTGACTTTGGTCTTCATGTGTTAATCATTGTTACGACGTAAGTTGAGAGTGGAGCCTACGCCATAACTTACTCTTGGACAACATACTTTTGTATAACTTTGATAGTTTCCTTCCAAATACGCGTCTCTTTGTTCCTATGCTCATGTATGCCCTGAAAATGAAATATTAAGAAATAAGAGCATATATCCATGCAAAACAATACAAATAATGAGCATAATGGGGGTAAATTGACACTAAAATATCAGAACTATTTAATGTTATCAGTAGTATGTCAATACTCATGTCTCCAAGCTTCATGGAGCGTAATTCCGCTTTCAAGGCTAAGGTTTTGATGCGTTTGTTGTCCTGAAATATGGTTTCTAGTTGACCCCATGCATCTTTAGCAAATTATGGATCCTCCACAACCAATCGTCTTTGGAGATATTCAGAGAGAGTCTTGAAAATCCAAGACAAAACAATAGAATCAACCTTCACCCATTCCAGGGTATGAGGAAGAAGAGCATTAGCAGAGGCTGCGTCGGTTGAGATGATGTGATCTAGGATCTCAAACTCGTGACAAAGGTGCTTAAAGAATTACTCCCATTGCGCATAGTTTTGTTTATCAAATTCTAAGATGACGGGAACAAGTGTGTTTAAGTTGTTGATGGTGAGAAGCTTATCCAAAAGGGATAACGCATGAGGAGGGTTGTTGATTCCAGTCTTGGTGATTATTTAGGACGATGCTGGTAGGGTTTCTAAATGAGATTGATGAAACAGTACGTGACTCGTGAACCAAAGCACGAACAACAATGAACCGTGAGGATTTGTGAATCAAAGCACAAATCCCCAAGATAAATTCCGACTTGTTAACCAAAGAACAAGTAACCAATCCGACTTGTTAACCAAAGAACAAGTAACCAAGACAAAGAACCAGATGAGTTTGTAGGGGTTTTAGGGGTTGGAGTTGAGTTTTGGAACGACATATTTGGTTTTTAGGGTTTAGGGATCTTTAGTGGCCGGATACCGTGTAAGATAAGTAATACGTGAATTGTATGTGTATTCCTCAATAGTATATCGTTACATATATAATAATACAAAAAGTATTCTAGAACTCGGGCTTGAGCCAAATACAAAATATCATCTAACAAAAGAAGTTTTCTACTGGACAACTTCCATTAATTAATAAAATATCTTTTACGAGTATATAAGTAGCCACATCTATATGTACAGAAATTATGTAGAAAAGTCTTATATATAAGAAAAACATAGTGTTAATTTTAGGGAAAATGTTTTTAAAATGTATCATACTTGCCATTATTTGCTTTTGTGGGTAGCAAACAATTTTTTTTGTTTTTGTGGGTACTTTTCTTTCAAATTCATCCCATTTTGGGTATTTTGCGAAACGTTTGGACATTTTTGCCCCTTTTAGCTAATAGAAAGTTTTTTCTTTCCGAAGGCCAAAAATGTCACATAGTACCCTAAAAATAATGAATTTAAAAAAAAATTACTCACAAAAACAAAAAATTTATTCACTACCCACAAAAATAAAAAGTGACAAGTATGATACATTTTAAAAATATTTGCCATTAATTTTATAAGTTCATCTAAAAGAAAACATATATTTTTGGGTTCAAGTTATCACCCTTTAGCAAGTTTCAAGTCCGATTATGCTACAAAATTACTTGTATATCATGTGTGTACATTGTTGTTCACCTTTAAAACTGTAAAAACTTATTAAACTCCGTTGTGATTATACACTTGTTATCTTTTATAATTAAACACGTCCAACTTATCATGTACGTATATTCAAATTGCTGAACGTACGTGTTAGAATCGATGCTCTAGGTTGTTTAGACCTTATCTAGGATTATCAATAAAGCACAAATAACAATGAACAATATATATATATATATATATATATATATATATATATATATATATATATATATATATATATATATATATATGCACATCGGAATAATCAAACTATCATTGTTATTATTAAGGTTTCTTCGTCATCATCATGTGTTCTACAAAACACATCCACAGCCCCAATCCTAGACGATCAACTCTAAGACGGTTACACAACAGGGATCAATGATCCTTGAGGCTGTAAAACTACAAGTCGACTTTATCAAAACCCTAGGCACCCCACGCCTGGGTTTTCCCACACACACACACTTTTGGTGTTTTACATCTTGACACTTAAAAACCTAATTCCCTGTATCTCTTTATATAATAGAGATACTAGGGTTACAAATGACTACAAGGGACTAGATAATAAATACTTCTTTGCCAAGTAGGTCCCTTGTCTTTCTATGTCTTCAACAGTCCTTCATCTTTCATGTATTTTGGTCTTATCAACTTTAAATATAGTCCCAACAATCTTCCCCTAGTTGATAATGACAAAACCAAATAAGCACGAACAAATATGTCATGAAAGATAAACAAACTTCCCCTTACTTCATGCCACGCCACTCCAACATCTCTTCCCCTTTTTGTTATTATCCAAATAGGGAATATAAGCAGTAGAAACTTCCCCTTGAGTGGTGCATGAACAACAAATGATTCTTCAAATTTGTAAGCTCCTTGTAATGATCACTTGTGAAGAAAACTAAATATAACGAATTTGATGAAGAAGTAAAATATCCCAAACTTGTGTCTTATGTCTTGTACTATCCACGTGACGTCGAACTTATACCACAACAGAAATATAAGTAGATCGCAACCTCTTGACAAAATCCTCATCTTTAAAGAGACACTGAGCACTACAATGTAACTCCTTTAAGTGATAGTTAACTAGGTCTTCATTCATCCACCCCTTGACCTATGAAAACTAGATTTTGCAAGTCTTCGTCAACATCTTTTAAGCACGAACAAGTTATCTACAAAGTGTAACCCCCACTGTGAAACTTAACTACAACATCAAATTAGTGATAATCAACCTTCTTCGTAATCAATAATGCAATAAATCCAAATATGAGCTTTTTGACATTTAAGAACAAATAACCAAGATCCAAACACCATGTTTGACTTCCCTTCAAGTCCAAAATTCCTCGTGTGTGTGAACCAAATAACCAAAACATGATCTAAAATAAGCCACCTGTGTGTGTTCTCCGACATCTTCCAATAAGCACATATCATGCTCAAACAGTAACCATATAAATGTCATGTGTATACACAAATCAATTTATCACAAACAAAAAAATTGTATCACATGATTAGTCACTGTTTTCTTTCCACCGTCCCACCAATAAAAAACACTCACCTTTTTAAAATATGCATGCACCATCTCGTATATTTCACGTATATATCATGTGCACGTATAACAATCACCATGTCACAAACTGTCTTTGACCCACCCAAAATACCAAACATTGAAACCCACGTATGTGATCATGCAGCCAATAATAAATTACCTTGAAGCTACTTCACATTCCTTTATAAGATATACACTTTTTAAGATAGCAGTAGTTAACTAACCATATCGAGCAGTAGCATAGCAGCAGTTATTATCAAAGAAGTAGCGGCAGATTCCGATTTAGATTAGACGTAGTTACAGTTACAGTAGGTCCAATAAGAGTACCATCAGTAGTTTCATCTTGCGTTCAATCAACAGCAGATAAATAAGGACGAGCAACAGAATCACGCAACGATCAGTGGTATCAAGATAATATGGCAGTGGTTACGAGTATGCTAGCAGTGGAAACCATATGAAAGGAAGTGGAAACGATCAAGCGTAGCAGTGGTAACGAGCAACGAGCAGTGGAAACGGATAAGGTACCAGTGGTAACGAGTTCTACAAGCAGTGGAAACATATCGTGCGAACAATGGTAACAAACCGATAACTCAAGCAGTTGAAACACGAACATACAAACAGTGGAAATGAGTAAAGCTTTTAAGAATAAGCGTACTTCTCACACCTTTACTCCTTGTTCCAGTAACCCTACGTATCAACCTCACTTGCTTCATTACCCTCGACATACAATACAAAGATCAGTAGTAACAGTGCTCCGTCATTACCAATCCAAACATCATCATGAGTAGAAACTAATGACAACCTTAATCCTCATATAAAAAGTTGAATATAATAGTCATGCCCATGTGAATAATCAATGAACCACCGACTAATTTAATATAAATCAGATCAGTACGAGGTTAGCATTATGAAACCATCCACATGCACTAGGAGACAATCATAATTTTGAAGTGATATTCAATGAGAAATCGTTAAGTGATTTTGCTTTAGCCAAAGAGAATAACCAATTTAAATCTGTGTAAAGAAAACCTTAAAATTCGACATTAATACCTCCTTCAGCAGCCAACTTAGACAGCAAAGAACTTTCGCATAAAAACTCAGATCGACGATCCCTTCGGTGGAAAGTTAGATGAGTATATAGAGAACGTCCACCTAAAATTTCAGCCCGATCCAACGGTTAACGAAAAAGTTATACCTGTTTGAAAAACTGACCTGCAGAAGCATTACGATTTTTTTTAGAATCGAATTTTTCTTCTTTTCGCCATTCTCTTCGAGAAACCTTGTAGATCCTAGATATCAAGAGCAACCCGCTCTGATACCACATGTTAGAATTGATGCTCTAGGTTGTTTAGACCTTATCTAGGATTATCAATAAAGCACAAATAACAATGAACAATATATATATATGCACAGCGAAATAATAAAACTATCATTGTTATTATTAAGGTTTCTTCGTCATCATCATGTGTTCTACAAAACACATCCACAGCCCCAATCCTAGACGATCAACTCTAAGACGGTTACACAACAGGGATCAATGATCCTTGAGGCTGTAAAACTACAAGTCGACTTTATCAAAACCCTAGGCACCCCACGCCTGGGTTTTCCCACACACACACACCTTTGGTGTTTTACATCTTGACACTTAAAAACCTAATTCCATGTATCTCTTTATATAATAGAGATACTAGGGTTACAAATGACTACAAGGGACTAGATAATAAATACTTTTTTGCTAAGTAGGTCCCTTGTCTTTCTTTGTCTTCAACAGTCCTTGATCTTTCATGTATTTTGTCTTATCAACTTTAAATATAGTCCCAACAGTACGTCTTAAACTTAATTCAATGTTGTAAAAATATATAGAGAAAAGTTCTATGCAAAACAGTATTTAACTAAAGAACAAAACAGTTCACCTCCACCGTTTATTTTCTTTAGATCCAACGAATAGATAAATACACCGGTTTTCATTTAAGTTTGGCAGGAGGGTAGGTTTGTCATTATTTCACACACAAATACACTCACAACCTGCTCACTTCTACCATTATCACTCATTCTTCACACACACACACTATCTATTCACTCTCTCACCAAACCCAATATTGCAAACGCTAACCCAAAAATTCGATTAATGCTTTTCAATGGATCCATTGGACATACAAAATGAGATAGCAAACGCAAAAGGTGGCTCGTTACTCTAATCGTCTTCATCGGTACTTGGTGATCAAAATAAACCTCGTCTTGAGGATTCTGGTACTGATTATTTCTTTTTTTTATTATTTTTGTTTTTTGTGTAGGTTTTTTATGTTTTTTTTGTTTGGTATTGATTATTTGTGTAGTTAGTATATAATTATTATTTTTATTTCAAAGAGCACTTGTGATTCTTTAAGTTTATTTTGATGAAGATCGAGTTTATTGTTTTGTAAAACCATACAAATAATTAAGTATATGTTTATTTGATGCATATGAAGTTTAGTTGAGTATATGTTTTATTTTGATGAAAATGGAGTGTTGTAGTGTTGTTTAGTTGAGTATATGTTTATTTTGATGAAAGTGGAGTTTAGTTGAGCATATAGTTATTTTTGATGAAAACAGAGTTTATTTATATTTGTTATGAAGGAGCACATGTGATTTTGTATGTTTTTTTTAAAAGAAAATGGAGTTTATGATTGAGTTTATTGTTTGGTAATGGTTTTTTGTTTAGTTGACTATATATTTATTTGGTATTGAAGGATCACATGTGATTCTGTATTTTTTATTTTGATGAAAATGAAGTACATATTTATTTGGTATTTACAAGAGCAAATCTGATTCTCTATGTTTTATTTTGATGAAAATGGAGTAGATATTTATTTTGTATTTTGAAGGATCACATGTGATTATGTATGTTTTCTTTTGATAAAATTTAGTTTATTAATCACATGGTACGTCTGATTCTATATGTTTTTATGCTTCTGTTGTTTGGTGCTTCTGTTATACAGCCGGATACTGCAGTTGCTGCTGTTAAGTCTGGTTCTCCTTCCTCCAATTCTCCTATTCAGAAGATTTGGTCTGGGATAATAAACCGACTAAGTTTGAATCCTTCCCCTGTTTCTTCGTTTAATCTGGCTGCTGCAAATATCAGTATGCCTGATCATGTGTCTTATGAGTCGCATACTGTCTCAAGTGTTGCTAATCCCACGACTAATCCCAAGGCAAATCCCAAGGCTAATCCACAGGATCACGTGTCAAAATCTAAGTCAGTGTCTAAGCCTAATGCAAAGTCTGTTGTGCCGAAGAATAAGGGCACCAGTGATGTTGTGAAGGATAAGGGCACCGGTGATGTTATGAAGGATAAGGGCACTGGTGATGTTGGGAATGATAAGGTGGCTAAGGTTGTGAAGGATAAGGTGGCTGAGATTGTGAAGGATAAGGTGGCTGAGGTTGTGAAAGATAAGGGTAGTAGTGTTGTTTCAGCTAAGGCTAAGGCGGATGTTGTGAAGGATAAGGTGATTAGTGATCCGAAGGCTAAGGTAGATGTTTTGAAGGATAAGGGTAGTATTGTTGTGTCGGCAGATGTCCAGAAGACTAATCCGAAGACTGCAGATTCCTTGAAGGTTGCAGATGCTGTGAAGGTTGCATATGTCCAGCAGACTAATCCGAAGGCTAATCTCAAGCCGAATGTTCCTAGACGCAATACTTCGGCTAAGCCGAAGGTTGATTTTGATTTGTCTAGTAGAAAAAGGAAGTTGTCTGATAAAGAGGATAGTGGTGAGCATGTTAAGTTGTCAAAGAAGTCGGGGGTAATGTGTCAAAGAAGTCTTATTCATCTTCTCTTGCTACTGATGAAATAGGTTCAGAATCTGATGAAGGTAATGTCAAGTCAGGTTCATCGAAATTTAGTTTATGTTTTATTTTTGATGAAAATGGAGTACATATCTATTTGGTATTTACAAGAGCAGATGTGATTCTCTATGTTTTATTTTGATGAAAATGGAGTAGATATTTATTTTGTATTTTGAAGGATCACATGTGATTATGTATGTTTTCTTTTGATAAAATTTAGTTTATTAATCACATGTTAAGTCTGATTCTATATGTTTTTATGCTTCTGTTGTTAGGTGCTTCTGTTATACAGCCGGATACTGCAGTTGCTGCTGTTAAGTCTGGTTCTCCTTCCTCCAGTTCTCCTGTTCGGACGATTCAGTCTAGGATAATAAACCGACTAGTTTTGAATCCTTCCCCTGTTTCTTCGTTTAATCCGGCTGGTGTAAATATCAGTATGCCTGATCATGTGTCTTATGTGTCGCATACTGTCTCAAGTGTTGCTAATCCCACGGCTAATCCCAAGGAAAATCCCAAGGCTAATCCACTGGATCACGTGGCAAAATCTAAGTCAGTGTCTAAGCCTAATTCAAAGTCTGTTGTGCCAAAGGATAAGGGCACCGGTGATGTTGTGAAGGATAAGGGCACCGGTGATGTTTTGAAGGATAAGGGCACCGGTGATGTTGGGAATGATAAGGTGGCTGAGGTTGTGAAGGATAAGGTGGCTGAGATTGTGAAGGATAAGGTGGCTGAGGTTGTGAAAGATAAGGGTAGTAGTGTTGTTTCAGCTAAGGCTAAGGCGGATGTTGTGAAGGATAAGGTGATTAGTGATCCGAAGGCTAAGGCGGATTTTTGAAGGATAAGGGTAGTAGTATTGTTTCGGCAGATGTCCAGAAGACTAATCCGAAGACTGCATCGGATGTTTTGAAGGATAAGGGTAGTAGTGTTGTTTCGGCAGATGTCTAGAAGACTAATCCGAAGACTGCAGATTCCTTAAAGGTTGCAGATGCTGTGAAGGTTGCAGATGTCCAGCTGACTAATCCGAATGCTAATCTCAAGCCGAATGTTCCTAGACGCAATACTTCGGCTAAGCCGAAGGTTGATTTTGATTTGTCTAGTAGAAAAAGGAAGTTGTCTGATAAAGAGGATAGTGGTGAGCAAGCTAAGTTGTCAAAGAAGTCGGGGGGTAACGTGTCAAAGAAGTCTTATTCATCTTCTCTTGCTACTGATGAAGTAGGTTCAGAATTTGATGAAGGTAATGTCAAGTCAGGTTCATCGAAATTTAGTTTATGTTTTATTTTTGATGAAAATGGACTACATATTTATTTGGTATTTACAAGAGCAGATGTGATTCTCAATGTTTTATTTTGATGAAAATGGAGTAGATAATTATTTTGTATTTTGAAGGATCACATGTGATTATGTATGTTTTCTTTTGATAAAATTCAGTTTATTAATTACATGTTAAGTCTGATTCTATATGTTTTTATGCTTATATTGTTAGGTGCTTCTGTTATACAGCCGGATACTGAAGTTGCTACCGTTAAGTCTGGTTCTCTTTCTTCCAGTTCTCTTGTTCGGACGATTCGGTCTGGGATAATAAAACCGACTAGTATTGAATCCTTCCTCTGTTTCTTCGTTTAATTCGGCTGCTGCAAATATCAGTATGCCTGATCATGTGTCTTATGTGTCGCATACTGTCTCAAGTGTTGCTAATCCCACGGCTAATCCCAAGGAAAATCCCAAGGCTAATCCACTGGATCACGTGCCAAAATCTAAGTCAGTGTCTAAGCCTAATTCAAAGTCTGTTGTGCCAAAGGATAAGGGCACCGGTGATGTTGTGAAGGATAAGGGCACTGGTGATGTTGTGAAGGATAAGGGCACCGGTAATGTTGGGAATGATAAGGTGGCTGAGGTTGTGAAGGATAAGGTGGTTGGGATTGTGAAGGATAAGGTGGTTGAGGTTGTGAAGGATAAGGTAGCTGAGGTTGTAAAAGATAAGGGTAGTAGTGTTGTTTCAACTAAGGCTAAGGCGGATGTTGTGAAGGATAAGGTGATTAGTGATCCGAAGGCTAAGACGGATGTTTGAAGGATAAGGGTAGTAGTGTTGTTTCGGCAGATGTCCAGAAGACTAATCCGAAGACTGTAGATTCCTTGAAGGTTGCATATGCTGTGAAGGTTGCATATGTCCAGTAGACTAATCCGAAGGCTAATCTTAAGCCGAATGTCCCTAGATGCAATACTTCGGCTAAGCCGAAGGTTTATTTTGATTTGTCTAGTAGAAAAAGGAAGTTGTCTGATAAAGAGGATAGTGGTGAGCATGCTAAGTTGTCAAAGAAGTCGGGGGTAACGTGTCAAAGAAGTCTTATTCATCTTGTCTTGCTACTGATGAAGTAGGTTCAGAATCTGATGAAGGTAATGTCAAGGCAGGTTCATCAAAATTTAGTTTATGTTTTATTTTGATGAAAATGGAGTAGATGTTTATTTTGTATTTGAAGGATCACATGTGATTCTGGATACAAATCACATGTGATTTATGAATTATTCTCTTGCAACTATATTAAGTCTGATTCTATATTAATAATCACATGTGATTTTGAATACAAATCACATGTGATTTACGAATTATTCAAATCTTTTTAACTCCTTTGCATGTTTTAGAATAACCTACTGTAAATCACATGTGATTTAATTCAAATCACATGTTAAGTCTGATTCTATATTAATAATCACATGTGATTCTGTATGTTTTATTTTGTTGAAATTTAGTTTATGAATCACGTGTTTAAATCTGATTCTATATTTATTTTGATGAAGGTGTTATTGTGTCTAAGAAGTTTAAGAAAAAGAAGGGTTTTGATGAAGGTAATGTCAAGTTAGGTTCATCGAAGCTTAGGAAGCTAATGAGTGATGATGACAATTTTAAGCGTGTGTTTGAGAAATTGAAGGGTTTTATGAAGTATGTTTCTAAGTCTGAAGATGAAGGTATTGCGCAGAAGTCGAAAATGAAAGTTGAGAATCAAAGGATAAGATAAAGAAAGACGACACAGAAGATAATAAACCAAAGGGTAAGTTGAAGAAAGAGTTTAAAGAAATTAAGAAACCAAAGGGTAAGGTGAAGAAAGAGGATACAGATTCCGAAAATGAAGATGAAGGTAATGTTGGGAAGTCTAAAAAATTGGGAAAGAAAAATATGTTGTTGTCACTGGCTGATCAAGAACATTTAGAGTATCCTGAAGATTTTCCAACTTTTAGGGTAAGTAATGCTCCTTTTTCTCTGTTTACTTCTATCCGTGAATCAAAAGTTGACATGGGTCCATTTCTGACTCAAATAGCTTTTCAGTCGTTTCGTAAAATTTTCATTGATAAACTTCCGTCCAAGTTGGGTAGGTTTGTGGTTGCAAATTTTAAAACAACAACTAATAAGTTGGATTTGTTGAATGGTTTGTCGATCGATGTCACTCCAGAGAAAATTCATGATATGTTAGGGATTCTGTTTGGTGGTACTTCATTGTTTTCATTTGAGGAAAGACCTATTGACCATCCTTTTATGAAATCTTGGGTTGATCAGTTTTATCCCAAGTCGTTGAAAGACATTCGAATAGAGGATATCGCTAGAAAGTTGGTTACTGCAACGATAGTTGATAATTTTTTCAAACTTAACTTCCTAATGTTGTTTGCCAACACGATGGGAAGGTGTGAACATTGAAAGGGCAACTTTGTTTAGATGTTGTTAAACATATTCCTGAAGATCTTCCGATATCTGACATCGACTGGTGTGATTACATACATACATGCCTTCAATATAGTACCATCCCAAAAGGAGATTGCCATTACACCAGTCCATTAACCATCCTCGCGGTAAGTTTATTGATTTAATTAAGTTTAAAAATGGTTCATGTTTTCTTTTTTTGTTTCGTTCTTGTGATATGCAACTTTTATCGTTTTTTTTTCTTTTCAGCTTGTGTATCTAGATTCTACCAATTTTGAAAAGTTTAATGTTGTTCGTTTGCGTCCGGCTATCTTAAATTGGTCGACAACCTTAATGAGAAAACGCATGGAGCTAGAACTTGCTAATAAGAAGATGGGGCGTTTAGAGTTGAATGCTGAGTGGACTAAGGTAGAGGCTAAAGAGTCAGAAGGCTTTGTTGATGCTGGTTTGTCCGAATCTTGTGACAAAGTGGTTTGTTTAATACATTTATAATTGTTCATTTGAATGCATTAAAAAAGAAATCACGTGTCATTAGTTAGAATCATATGTGATTTTATTTAGAATCACATGTGATCTATTTAGAATCATATGTGATTTACGTAGAATCACATGTGATTTTATTTAGAATCACATGTGATTTACATAGAATCACATGTGATTTTACATAGAATCACATGTGATTTTACATAGAATCATATGTGATTCTGTGTAGAATCATATGTGATTAACTTTAATATTACTTTTCATTGACATCATTATTAAATACATGTTTTGTTTAACAAAGTTGAAGAAAAGCTTTCCTTGATATATTCTGAAAGATGTGCTCTTGAAGCTGATATGGTAAAAGCATAAAAGTTCGTTGAAATTAATTAGAAATATTATGAGCTATTCAAGAAACTTGTTTCTTAGGAAAGCCAGGATAATGATGGTTCAGGTGCTGATAATGATGGTGTAAGTGATGACGAAAATGACAATACTGGAAATCATAATGATAACAATGTAGATGATATTAGTAATTCTAGGAAAATTGGTTTAGAAGATTTTGAAAAAGATCCATCTCAGGGTGAGGAAGCCAATTCTCAGGGTGAGAAGGAAGCTGGTGTTCAAAAAGAAACAGTCATTCCTGCTGATAGTGAGAAGCCAACTGAAAATGTGGCGGGTGTTGAAGATGAAGAGTTTGAGATCACCAATACGCCCGAGAGTTATACTCAGTGGCTAGAAAACAATGCCGATTTGGCGAATGGGGTGATTGTTTGTATTGTTGATGAATACCTATATGTAATATTCTAACAGAATACAACTTTGATTATTTTGTATTTTAATTTTCTTTTGTTTTTTATTTAAATTATGTTGTTTTGTATCAGGGTGAAGCGCTTGATGAAGAGAGGAATCTGAGAATGGCCATCACAAATCAAGGTCCGGCTACTCCTGAAAGAGTGGCTACTCGTGCATCCAACGTTAGTCCTGAGGTTGTTCTTCCTGAAAAACGAGCTGTGAAACCGTCTTTGTTCCTCTGCTCCCCATACATGAATAAGAAGACCAAAGTTTTACCGTTCATTTCAAAGGTGGAATTTATGGTTGGAAATAGCTTGTTTTCTTTGCGGGGTGACAAGATGTAAGTTTATATGTTTATTATTTTAGTTAATTTTTTTTTATAATCACATGTGATTCACTTTGAACTATGTCATTTTTTAGCTCATTCTGGATACAAAGTTTCATCAGTTCGTTTAAAATTTGAAGCGTTAACTCCCGGGTTGGTGGGTTGATGCCAATGTCGTTGATTGTTGGGGTGATGTTCTTAACCATGAAGAGAGTTTCAAGGAAGTTGGATCTTTGTCGAGGCATTTCTTTCCGACGGTTGTATTGTAAGTGTTTTTGTTATTTTTTATAATTTTTATTGTATAATTATATATTTTTGATTATACATTTTATGTTTGTTATTTTCTGTAGACAAAGCTTATGATTGATGGAAGTTTGAATTCTGAGGAGCAATGGAAAAGTTTTGAAGCAAAAGTTTCGGCTCATTTTGAAGATAATATTGTTAGCATTAGCCTAAAAGACGTCGATTTGGTAACGTCATTATATTTTTTTATAATTATAATTGGTAAATTCATTGTTTCTCCATTTTTTATTAAGTTTACTTTTTTTTTGGTTAAATCAGGCATTTTCTCCAATTTGCCATGTTGGGCATTTCTATGTTGTTGTCTTCATCCTTTTTAAAACAATCACGATGACAATCCTTGATAACATTGACAGTGGGGAATCTTAGGATAAAAAGTATAAAGGATCATGTGATGTTCTTGTAAGTTTGAGTTTATTTTACCCATATCACATGTTATTTTACCCAGATCACATGTGATTTTATCAGATTATATGTGATTTTACCCAGATCACATGTGATTTTTACCCAGATCACATGTGATTTTATCCAATTAACATGTTCATTTATTTATTTGTTTTTTGTAGAAAAATATGTTTTCCCGTCATCTACAGTTGTATGAAAACAAAAGGTATGCTAACATCATTAAATTGAAGCCAAAGACCCCAAAGCTGAAATGGAGGCCAAAGTTAAATTTCCGGGATTGTGGTATTTTTGCCATGTTGCATATGGAAAGCTATATGGGTGAAGCTCCTACAAAGTGGGATTGTGGCCTTGTTGCTGAATCAAAGTTGCAGTTCGACATGTTGAGGAGGCTGAGGTTCAAGTATTCTACCAAGATGTTGTTACATGAGCTTAACGTGTATCGGGAGAAGATGCTTGAGGAGGCAAAGGAGTTTGACAAAATTGATTCTGCAACAAAGGTCAATACAATTATGGAAGCATATAAGAACATGAACAAACGTGAAGACATTGAAGATATCCGCATGATACAACAGTGAGTATTATCGTCCAGACTTGTAGAATCATCTTTTGTGCCTTTTGTGAAGGTGTATAGAACATTTCTAGATCAGTAGTTTTAGTTTTATTTTAAGTATGTGAAGTCCAGTAATTTTCAGGGTTTGAACACTAGTCAAACTGATGGTAGAATAGTTGTTTTAACATAGCAGGGTTTATTTTTTTGTGTTTTGGGAAGTCACACCTGGGAATTAAATCCTCTTTTTGTTATAACTGATTTTAACAAGTAGTGCTTTCTTTTTAGTTTCTCTCTAGTGGCTTATTATTTATTATTTTTATGCATATACTTACTTAGGAATGAAACATCAGTCACATGTGATTTAGTATACAATCACATGTGATTTCATACTTTAATCATTTGATTTCAATACATTATTCATATTTTATTTTATCTAAATATAAAGTAAACAATAATTCAATGTATTCAAGAATCTTTTTGTAAATATTCCATAAGTAAACAAGAGTTTCATAAGTAAACAAGACTTCCATAAGTAAAGTAAAAAAATAATTCAATGTATTCTAGATTTGTAAAAATTCTAAAGAAATTCATTATATTTTTTGAAGTAAAAATGCTCAAGCATCAACTAGTGGCGCCTTTCGCCTTTTTTAGGGTTCAATAGACAAGTTGTTTTTGTATGTGAGTTGATCTTCTCTCCACAATGTCCACAAGAATTCATTTGTTTCTTATTAACTTGAAGTGCTTTTTCTCTTTCGCCTTTTATTGCGTTTTGCTTCTGAAATATTCCATTTGTTACTTGCTTTTGTTAGATTGTTAACTGTTTTTTTCTCAGGTTTAGAAATAGCAAAATGTTCACCAATCACATCTGCCGTTTTTCCCGAAGGAGCATTTGGCACCTCAGCCTCCACTTCTTTCTTCAATGTCTTCATCTTTTCTACAAATTCACCCATCTTTCCAACGTTATTGTCCAACCGAAATAAACAATCATCTAATAGACAAGTTGCTTCATTTGTAAGTCTTTCAACTTCTAATTTTTTCCCCGTATCTGTTTCTTTTTATTCTCAAGTCAGGTGGAATTATATCCCTTGTCCACCGCCTCAAAATATATTGATTTGGAATGATGTCAATATCACGATTCTTGAAGACACAAAATATGTGTCGGCATAGGAAACCGTATCGAGCAAAATGTCTGCAGGAACATACAACCGACCCATCTTCTATAGTACGAAGTACCTTTCCAAATCAAAATAATACAAGAATTATATTCTGTAAATGTGATTTACATGAGATCACATGTGATTCATATTCTCGTAAAAATGTGGTTCTTTGTAAGAGATCACATGTGAGTTCTAAGAATCAC
Organism: Chrysanthemum seticuspe; assembly: GCA_019973895.1. NCBI lineage: Eukaryota > Viridiplantae > Streptophyta > Magnoliopsida > Asterales > Asteraceae > Chrysanthemum > Chrysanthemum seticuspe. The sequence continues at coordinate 25,455,238 of BPTQ01000008.1, forward strand.
ATGTGATTCTCATAAAAGAAACTAATAGATATTTTTAGAATTCCAGATAACATACCTTATAGTCTACAACTGTTTGTGCTTCTGTTTCACTTTCGTTTTCAATTTCCTTGTTAAGTGTTCTATAAGGCATTGCATTTTTGTCTCTAACCATGACAATCTCACAACCTTCTTCTATTTACAAATCCTGTATAGTACAAGTCCAGCATGCTTCATTTATTTCCTTTTGAACAAGCATAAATATTGTCCTAGTATACACTTTTGCTGCATGACGCTCAATTTTTAACCTTATTTCACACTTTGGGGCTGCGTCTAGTGTTTTAAAGTCCAAATGTTCCTGCCTATAACGTTGCATTTCCATGGCTGCTTCATAGGACATCATAAAACTAACTAGCATTGCTCCTGGGCTTGTGAAACTTTTGAAGAACGAGTTTTCACTCTCAGACCTTGATGTGGTTCTCATCAATCAAAATAATGGAGAGTCTATAAAATAAGCTGGAATCCACATTTCTCTAAGGTTAAACATCTTTTTCAACCATTTGTGGTTTTTCAAACCAAAATCTTCAATCAATTTGGCTCATTTCTCTTCAAATTCCAAGGGTTCCATGACATATTCCAAATGATCTTCTTAAAACGCTTCTTGAAATCAGTTTCTTTGTATATTGCTTTACAAACTTGTTTTATTGATAAATAGAGTTTTAGTGCCTTATTTTTTAGCATAAATCACATGATATATTCATATGAATCACATGTGATTCATATGATTTATTAAATAAATCACATGTGATTATCATGTGATCCACATTTAAAGTGAATAAAAACATATTCTTAAGAGAATATACTTACCTTTGCTAGAATTTTTTGGTCAATATGCCACATGCAAAGTCTGTGTTTTGATTGAGTGAAAACGGCTTCAATAGCTTTCTTCATTGCTCCATCTTGATCTGTTACAACCATGGTTGGTTCTTTCTTGAAGGCAGTCATAAATGCGTTTAGTAGCCACGTTTATGATTCAGTATCTTCTTTTAAAAGCATTCCCGAACCAAAGGTGACACACCTTCTGTGATTATCGACGTCAGTTAATGGTACAAACACCATGTGGTACCTAATAACATTAACATATATTTACTGTAAAAATATCTTAATGTGATGCAGAAGTAAATCACATGTGATTCCTAGTATGATCACATGTGATACATCTAAATCACATGTGATTTTTGTTATAAAGGAAAACATATAAAAAAAAAATACTTACTTGTTACTCCTGAAGGTTCCATCAAAAGATAATATGTCTCCAAACTCTTTGTAGTTGCATTTTGCAACTTCGTCGGCCCAAAACATTGCCACTAACTCACTGTTTTCTACCTTATACTGAAATGTAAAGTTCGGCACATACATCTTTCTGTTTTCCATTTTGTTTATAAGCATTTTTGCATCACTTTCCCCTATGAAAGCATTTATATCCCTTTGGTGATTCTTAAAATCATCAGATGTCCCATGAACGTATTCATACCCACCTTTCAAACTGGTTAAAAAGTTGTGTGCCAGTGTTGCACCAATCTTGTTTGTTGCCGCTTTGCCAATAAACATTTTGTCTGCTTGAGTCATTCTTCTTTGTTTTTTTGTAAAATGTTTGTACTCTTTTGGTATTAGCACATGGTTGTGTTTACCAATAAACTGAATTAACTTGTATCTTCTAGAAACTTGGTCCAATTCTAACCTTATACGAGCTTTACAACCTGTTATATGCAGAGTTGTATCTCTCTTTTGTTTATCACTGTTTTGAGGATCCAAAGTGTCGATATTAATACGTCTTGGATTACCTTCTTTGTTACACATGATGTATTTGTGTTGTACCATTCCAGATTTTGTTAATCGTCGCCCTGACTTTTTAATTTGAAAACCTCCTGCTTCAGCATAAGTACTATACATCTCTATAGCTTCCTTTAAATTATCAAAGTATCTTCCCTCAACTGGTATACAAATTCCTTCAACATGAGGCTCCCAATATATCGATCTATTTGGTGTTTCAGTAATGCTCATATAAGGTTGATCTTGGTGATCTCATAGAATCTGCATATCAAAAACAGAACTACATGTGATTTAATAAACATTTTATTTACTGAATCACATGTAATACACTAAGAATCACACGTGATTTAATACATATTTTTTTAATAAACATTTCATTTACTATTTTCAAAATCATATGTAAATCACATGTGATTTATAAACGAATTACATGTTTATTATACTCTTTTTGTTTGTCTACATACAAAACAAAACACTAAAACACTAAAACATCTGATTTAGAATATAAATCACATGTGATTTACGAATTATTCAAATCTTTTTTAACTCCTTTGTATATTTTAGAATAACCTATTGCAAATCACATGTCATTTAACTAAAATCAAAACACTAAAATAACTGACTCACTTTTGATTTATTACATACAAAAAATTTATTTAATAAACAACAAAGATCAAATCACACGTGATTTACCTTCAATTTATTTTTCAACAAAACATGTTGTGTCTGCAACTTCTGGTAAATCGTATTCCAGATTTGGTAAATCATCTACAAGAGTTGTTGTGTCTACAACATCTAATGGAACTTCGATTAGATTATTTTCATCTATAACGTCGATTAAATTCTGATTTTCATCCATTTTGAAACGACGGCGGTGATACGGCGATTTTTATGGTGATTGTGATGAGAGAGAAAGTAGATGATGATCGGTTTTTATGGTTTTACAGTGATACGTCGGTTTTTATGGCGGTGATATGGCGGTTTTTATGATTTTACAAGTGGTTTATTGACCGGTTTTTAATTTTTCGGCGGTGGTTACAGAATTCCGGCGGTGTGTGTTTAAGAGGTGCGTGTTTTTATGAAAGTTATGTACATATTTTTTTCTTTTATAGGATAGAGGTGGAATCACAATCATGCCCTTGTTTGTAATTGTCAGGTCTCATCTCCACCATTAAATGAAAAAAGAATGAATGATTGGGATGTTGGGATTTGTTCTTTATATTCTTGTCTTTTGAAAGAATTCACAGAAAGAAAATTTATTCTACACGACTGTTCCAGTTTCTTTTTGTAGAGCCATTTGTTTTTCTTTTTTTAACAAATACTCTTGGATACCTATGAATGGGCTTGGGGTGATCGTATTATCGTAATATTGGGCTTGGTCTGAGCTCATTCTACTTACACATAAATTTGATTTTCAAAGTGATTTACCAACATAATTACTCCGTACTATTTTTTTTTTTTCGAAGCGACCTATCTACTAGGGTTTTAACTTTCAATGGCAGTGCACGTACCTATTGAGATTACTGAGCAAATACTCGTGGCATTGGATGTGATGGATTTGATTCGATACAAAAGCGTTTGTAAGTCATGGAAATCTTTAATCTCTGACCTTCGTTTTGTAAAATCTCATCTGCACCATAGTTACAAGGATGATGTTAACAATAATACAATGGAACATAGAAGGATTATCATGGACGGGTTACCCTTTGGCGTTACCCGATCAAAAAGTGAACATGATAGTTATCTTCTTGGTTCTTCCAATGGACTGGTATGCATGTCTACTTCAGATGCTAAAATTTTGGTAGCCAATCCTTTGACCAGGGAGATGAAAACATTGCAAACGACACACCTTCCCTTTGGGTCACTATGTTTTGGTTTCGGCTATGATTCATCTATAGACGATTACAAGGTTATAGTAGGGTTCAAGAATAGTGGCAACCGGATATGTTTTCAAGTTTTAACTTTAAAATCACATGTTTGGAAAGATATTGGAGAAGTGAAGTATTCTTTTATTACAAAATTTGGTGTGTTATGCAATGACGCACTACATTGGTTTATGAAGGATCGAAATAATAAGAAAGTAATTATTTCTTTTGGTTTGTCCGGAGAGGAATTTAAAGAAATTCCTCAACCTGATGATGCTAAATATCAGGTTGATGCTATGACCAAGGATATGAGATTGGGGTTAAAGGGGGGATGTCTTTGCATATATCATAATGATACAATACATCCTGGTTATAGATTATGGATAATGAAGAGGTGCAATGTAAAGCAGTCTTGGGAAGAGGGAAATGATTGTAAGAATATGTGTGATATTTTTCATATCTTAAGAAGAGTCGATAATGATATGCTTAATGTGAGGTCCTTTTGTCAAGATTACATAAAATATTCGGTTTCCATCCGTAGTGCCCCTATATTTGTGCAAAGCCTTGTATCACCCATATGATAACTGATGGGAGATGGTTGTAAGGTCTTCTTTCTGATTCCTTATTCCGGTAATAATTGTGTGTTTCAATTCACTAGTCATGCCGCTCTTCTATATTGGTTATTGTTATACTCAGTAAAACAACTATTATCGTACTTAGAAACTCAGTATATTTGTTCCTAACTATCTAATTGCAACTAACTTTTCCGTTGTTTACTTACTTCCTGAAGTTGATTTTTCTTCTAACTGTAGGGGATCCAGGCGTTCACAGATTGAGTCTTGATGTTTGATGTTTTCGAGGGAGTCAAGCTATGAGATTTGTTTCTTTTTTAAGATCATGCTTGAAAGATTCATGCAGTTCAAGATTTACCTTCATATTGGTTTCTGTAATTGTTTCTTAATGGATTTTATAACTAGTGTTTAATAGTTTCAAAATCATTGTTTGATGACTTTTTGAACCTGTGTATTAAACACTACTTTAGATAGGAGACTCTTTACTTTTAACCCTTTCTGTTCAGTTTCAGCAAACACATAAATTAAACCTTTAATGATATTCAGTGTATGGTAGTCGAACTGAATGCAAATTGAGGCAGTTTAGCTTTGTGGCAGGGAGTGTTCCTAGTTTCCTATTCCGCCTGTGATCAAGTTCCTTGTTCTATTCCACATTTTGTCCATCATAAGTAATTTCCAACAAGGAAAGCTAGGCTAGGAACTCTGGTGCGAATTTATAATATGTGAGTATGCTTAACTTTGGATTTTCCGCAAGAGCAAAGTGTTGATTCAATTTACGTAAGATGGATTTTGTACTTATATCTTTTAGTTAAACTTGGTTATCACATGAAAAGATCTTAAAAATATGAATTGAATATACGTTTTACCTCTTACTCTCTACAGCACAATATGGAAAACATATAGACGTAGCAAGATAAAATTCTACCATCTATTAGTTACGATTTTTCCCAGGTTTCTAAAGACAAAAATGAGAGAAGAATATACTTTTAGTTTTCTTGTTACCAATTTGGAAAGTTACAAAGTAAGTGAAAGAGAATGTAAAATTTGCAAATATGTATCCTGTAAAATAAATTGGCTTAAGTAAATATTGTTAGGTCTTAATATAAAAAACTATCATCAAACCTTTTGCTGAGCTAATTCAGCGTTCAACGCTCTGTGTCTAAATTTAAACATAAGTTAGACTTGGTATAAGATTAATGCTCGCTGACAAAGAAATCAACGATCAACCTCAGCAAGGTTCACGTCAGAGACATCATCAAGGAGTCAAAGATAATTTGAAGATATACTCTCTAGGTGATGTGGAGTCAGGTAGTTTCTAAGAACCAGAAACTGATGGACAAAGGTTCATCAGGGATAGATAATGCTCTAATGAGCCTATCAGCTCTCTGATCCAACCAACAGAGCTTAGCTCGAAATATCTCTTAGATATTTAGGCGGGACTGTTAATACAAATAACCATAAAAAAGTTTATTTATATTTTACGATCTTCTAATGTTTTGTCGATAACAAACGTAAAATCATTTTAACGAAATAAATAAAATACGTAAAAGATTTGAGCCAATAGTTTATTAACACATTTTTACTAAACATATTAAAATTATATTAAAACATGTTTAGTAAATAAGTTATATAAAACCAAAAACATTTTAATAAAACACTAACAAGTAATATTGTTTACATCTTATAGAAATGTATATGTATAAGGCTGGTTCCAGTAAGGATAGGGGATCGATATACACGATCGATTGTGTATCGATCGCCCTATTGTAGCCCTACTCGATCGTCCAAAGTGAAACCCAAATCGGTCTTGTATGCGATCGACTAAAACTTGGACAATTTGTGGTTTAAACAAAAAACTTGGACAATATGTGGGTGGGTAATTCCAACCGTTGCATGCAAGGTTAAAAAAAAAAAAAAAAAAAAAAAAAAAAAAAAAAAAAAAACCTTCAAGATAACTACTTTGACATAATGGAGACTCGGCTCGTTAATGGCGAGTTTTATTCCTCTTCAAGTGACGAGGGTTGGGACTCTAGTGATTCGTTTTATTAAGTTTTAGTAATTTATTTTCATCAATCCCCGTTGTAGTTTAGTCGTTGTATTGTCGTAATGTTTTTATTTTATTAGAATTATTATGTAACATTTTAATTATTAATGAAATTTTATTTTGTGTTAAAAATGTTTTTTCTTTTTTTTTTTTTTTTTTTTTTTTTTTTTTGAAAAAAAATATGATCTTGGTCGCCCTTACTGGGGCACCCAATCGCCTGAAGGTCGCTGGAGAGAGAAAGCTGACGTGGCAGTGAAAATGAAGGGGATTGAATCCCCTTACTGGAACCAGCCTAACAACTAGTGTTTACATTTTATTGAAATGTATATTTACTTTGTATATGTTGTAATGGGTAAGTAATTGGTAAAAACCAAAGTCCATAACCTATGACCCATGATCTATTGACTAGGTACAATGAATGTTGTTGGGTAAAAACCAAAGTCCATAACCCATACCCATGGAGCATGATCCATAACCCATGACCCATTGCATGACATCATGCATGAAGCCATGTTGGATATTATCCATGATCCATGATCCATGACTCAAAGTGCATGACCCATGACCAAAGATCCATAACCCAATGACTATGTACATTGCATCTTGTTGGGTATCCGTAAACCAATACCCATAGCCCATGGTCCATAAACCGGTTTGCAACCCGAAATCCGGAATAAACTGACCCAGTAGCCGGATCCCAAGTTTTGCACTAGCCGGATCCCTCTGGTGAGGGATCCGTAGGAACCGTGGGACAGTAGACATGTTTTGTCTAGGGATGGCAACGGGGCGGGGAATGCCGGGGATTGTATTTACCATCCCCATCCCCATCCCCATTTTCACTCTTCATCCCCATCCCTGTCCCCATCCCCATCGGGGAATTGCTTTACATCCCCATCCCCGTGGGGATTCGGGGATTTTCAATCCTTATGAACTAACATAAAGTTTCCACCAATTCATCGAAAATATAAAGAATTTTAACTCGCAAAGTGTTTCAAGAAACGTGCGTACATCACACATTGTTAGATTTATTATAATTTCAATTCAACTGTAAAGCATCCTCAACATTGTAACATCACATATAATATAAAAACAATATGTATCATATGTATCTATTCGGACAAACGAATAAGTAATATGTATGTAGTTGGTGCTTATGCTTCAAATTCTAAAGGTACTTGATTTTATAAATATCACGTATGCATATAAATATACATGTCGATACTCATAAACGTATATTCATATACATATACATATACGAGTTAATCGAGTATGGATATAACATATAAATTCTAAATACTTATACACTAGAAAGATCGGAGTCGGGGTCAGGTTCGGGGATTTATGTTATCCCCATCCTTGCCCCATCCTCGGTTTCATATTTTAGGGATTCCCCATCCCCGGTCAACTCGGGGATTCCCCAGTCAAAATCGGGTTTGGGGATCAGGTCCCCATCGGGTATGAATTTTTTTGCCATCTCTAGTTTTGTGTATAAATAATGAGTCATTTTTTTCTTGCTCACCACCACTCTTAGATATATTTTCTCTCAGTATTCTAACATCACTAACCACAGATCAAAATGATCATTCTATGTAGTTTTATGTTTGTGTGATTCTCTAGGTTCCTCTTAAAGGCGAGATTACCACCTCTTGAAGACGTGCAAGCTCAAGGTCATGAGTTGCTAAGCTTCGTCATCATCAAGACCACTGAAGTGCATTTTGTTGATAGTTCTTTTCTCCCTCCATAGAAGTGTCGTGTTGAAGGCATTAGTGAAAGGTGCCAAAAGTGTACATTCTATATGGTGCATCGATGTGCAAGTTATGTAGGTTGGGTTAGAGGATGTTGATATCCTCTCTAGTGTTGTAACAAGGAGTGTGTCTCCTCTGGGGTAGTTGTGTTGTGGTGTAGTGTTTGGTAGTAGTTCCTCCTTTGTAATGGAACTCGGTATCTAGCCTTATACCAGATAAAGTGTAGACGACGTTGTGATAGTTTTAGTTCTACCTCGTGAAAGAACTCGGTGTCTAGTCTTGTACCGCATAAAGAGTAGGCAACGTTTTGAAGGCTTCTCCACCACATTAAGAAGCTTGTGTTGTGTAGTGCTTACAAACTCTCGAGTGGGGTACTCGGGGAGTGAAGTAGGGCAACGAAGGTGTCCTTGTAGCCGAACCACTGTAAATACTTGTGTCATGGTTTTGTGTTCCTTTACACTTTATCTTTTACATTACTTACTTATATGCTCATCTATCAATATCCAACACACATACTAAATAGATTGACGTAAGTCAATCTAAAATACTTTTAAACGAAGTTTTAATCGGTAAAACTATTCAACCCCCCTTCTAGTTTTCCACATGGACTTTTCAAGATTGCAAAAGAGCGGGATAAAGTGTATATCTGAAAAAGTCAAGAAAAGTACGAGTTAGTGAAAAGGCATTGAAGTTGTCACAAATGTAGGGTTGTTGTATTTTCAAGAATATAAATATTTAATGAAAAATGTACTTCTTAATTAAATGCTTGAAACGTTTCAACGAACCTTACGTGACATCCTAATTTGCCTCATATATAAAGAGAATGTTGGTCAGAGTAAATGTTATCTCTTCCACATTAATTGTATCATTTAAGAAGAGCATTTACTCTCGTTTGAACTCGTTAGTGTCCCTAATCCAATCAGAGACTCAAGAGTTCAATTGCAAACTTAACCTAGTTTGAGTTAGCTTTTTCAGAGAGCTAACTTTTATTGCCATTCAATTAAGTGTTTATCCACAAAACACTTTGTAATTCTTTGATTTATTCTAATAAGAATTATACGTTGAAAAGCTTATCTTTGTATTACTGGATTTAAATCTTTTATCCTTTATTTCAAAAATAGTCATGATTAGGTAACTACACCCTTTATTTGTTGAACGGCAATTTTTTTTATAGAATTAAAATAAGGGCTAATGGCACCGTAATGTCTTATACTTGTCACCCTGCACCTTTTATATGTATCAAATAGTTTTTTTTTGCTATTCTAAGTACTAAACTTGATTTTATTGTATTTTTTGTGTATTTTGCCCCTCATTTGTTTTTGCTACTATATGATCATAATTGTCATAAAGTACACAAAACATACAATAAAATCAAGTTTGGTACATAAAATAGCAAAAACAATTGTTCGATATATAAAAAAGTTGAAAATGACAAGTCTGATACATTATGGTGCCTTTAGCCCTTATGTTAGGAATATTTGTAATACTTAGTTATAGTTGTAATACTAGTAAGTATGTAGTTCTTACTGTAGAGTAGTAGTTCCTACTGGCAGGTATATAATTCCTGCTGGTAGGGTTATTATAATAGTTAGTACTGGTAGTTCCTACTGGTAGCGTACTTAGTCCTGGTAGTGTCAAATAGTTATTTCAGGATAAGATATTAGTTTGTTAGAGTTGGGGATATGCATTAGCTAAATTAGGAAGAGATATGCATATCATTCTCACACGTTTTTGTTAATGCGGATTAGGGTTTCATCAATATAAAAAGAACCCATGGCTTGGGGAATTGTAACACACCGAAACACAAAACACAATTCTCCTTGTTCATTAATAGAAATCCATAGAAGGATCTTTTAGTTTTATTAATCTTGTTCTTCTTATTAGTTGTGTCTATATTCCGCATAGACATTAGCTTTTCAAAGCAAGAGTCTCTTGTGTTTAGCTTGTGATTACATAGGCTATTCACCATCCTTAACAGGCAGTAAAGATCTATCTAGAGTATGACCCAACACCTTAAAATAACTAGCAAAAAGCTAGAAATTACAAACGCTAATCAAAACGTCAAGCTTAAAAGTAAACAGATACCTCTAAGAATGACCACCTAACACCAACCTAAACGACGAGGAATCAACTCCCTTAACCACTTCAGTTGATCAAAACACAATTTCTCTACACCCTTAAGATCACATATTAGTCCCTTCAAAATGAGTTATTAGGTTAAATCACCGCCAGCTACTCATAATACTTACCCCCTTCTTCCCATCAGATCAATCATTATACGTGCTTGTCTATGAAATAAGCGTCCTAACCCTTGTAAAAATGATATAAGCACATAGGATAATAGTTCGAATTGAATATCGTTGAAGGTAGTTAGGCCACTATTTGCGTGTGACTTAAGCATTAGTTCAAACACTTCACATTTATGGTTAATGGTTTGCTAGTTGTGGAAAGTAACTAGCTTAGCTTAATTCATGCAACTAACTAAGGATAATTGTGGAACTAGAAGATTATATCATTTGGTATCTAGTGCATTTGAACTAACAAGTTTAAAATTCAAAACAATATCCTCTTTACATCCTTTAGTTCCTTAGACAATCCAAGATGCCCACTCCCTTCTTTACATATACTCTTTGAGAATTAAGAGTGCATGTTTTATTTCAAACAAAATACCATTTACATTGCATAATATTTTGGCTAATTTAGTTGGTGCTACCCATGGCCGGATTTGGGCCTGTGCAAAGTGACCAACTGCACAGGGCCCAAAATCCAAGAAGGGCCCCATAATTGTCCAGCCTATATGTAGTGTATATCAAGCCCAGTAGCAATGAAGGTCCAGTACCCCATTTTTTTGTTTGGCGGTTGCAAAACATCTATATATTAAAAAATTTACACACCTGAATTTTGCATTCTAATCATCTAAAGGGTTTTAACCCATTCGAGACTCGACAATAGTCTTCATCATTCAAACGATTTCAACAGGTACAAATCTAGCCTTTGTTTCTTTAGTGTAATCCTCTTATTAGTTTTTACTTTAATAGCTTTTAAACTACATTTGTTGTGATTGGGAACCTAATGTTGATAGATATTTTTACAACATCTTTAGTTTAACTCTCCTTCAACATCAGGTACAACATCTTTAGTTTTATTCTATAGTTTTTGTGATTGGGAACCACTGAACCGAGCCAATTTTAATTCATGTTTAAGTTATTGTGCGTGTATTCCATGTAGGCCTGTAAAGTTTGAATAAATTAGAATCACTGGAAGGATTTTAATAAAAATAATCATATACTTATAAGTTTTTTTAAGAATATTATGAATTTATTTTGCATTAGCTTAAAATTATGGGTTTAAGGAGGGCCCCATTTGCGACAGTGGCAAAGGGCCCCCAAAATCAACGGGACGGCCCTGGTGCTACCTGACACTTATTGGGAATATGAACAACCATTGGGAAGGTTAAAAGTGAAGCTCACACAACGAATTTAACAAAAGGAAATGAATATAACTTGCAAGAGACAAAAACACGTCCATCGTGCTGGACCCGCGTGCTAGCGCGCCAAGCCAGCACGCCATATGCTGTTTTTGATTCTCTTGTCTATAAATACCCCACTAATTGGCATGATTGAACCTCACATAAGTCTTTCATAAACGTTTTTATTTACAGATCTTGATCACTATTGAAAACAAACTTCTAATAAGAGAAGAACATCACAAGAGCTTGATAATCTCATTGTGTGTTATCATCAAGAGTCATCTCCATCTATCTTTATTGTTTCATCCCTTTGTAAACAACAATATAGCTAATCTCTCATTTGTAACTAAGTATCAAGTCTTGCTCATTGTGTGGCCAAGCTAAGTGTGTAAAAGTTTTGCTCCTTGTGTGGACAAGCACAAGTTTTGCTCTGAATCACTATAAATCGTTGTCTTTGTTCTCTTTTCCCTTAATTATTTCAACACTTTACTTTGATGTATATTGCATGCATGCTTATACACACTTGTTAGTTAACTTGGCACTTAACTTAATTAAAATTTTAAAGAACGTATTCACCCCTTCTATGATTCTACAATGTTAATCGTCTAATGATTTGTCAAAAACACGATATCAATAAGCATTTAAAATCACATCAAACCGCTGTTAAATCATTTTCTTTCTATTTTAAGTATAATGATGGTCAAATTACACTTGTTCGTTTGAGTATAATGACAATCACCGAATTGATGCGTAAATTGTCGATAGTTCTTCGGAATTTTTGATCGACTCTTTTATGTGAAAAATCTGATGAAAAATTGAGATTTTGTAATGTTTGAATTCAGAAATATTCTTAATACGGTTACTAAATAAATAGTACCAAATAAATAATTATTTAGTGCATTTTTAAACTAACCGTAAGGGTTTTATAGGACGGCTTTTTTAAAAAACCGTATCAAATGATATTTTTGTTAATACAAATAAGCCGTAAAAACGTTTATTTATATTTCTCGATCTTTTTAAGTTTTGTCGATAACAACCATAAAATTATCTCAAGTACAAATCTAAAGATTACATGTTACTATATTTATTTTTACTACTTACTTACATTTGTTCGTTATGTATTTGTTTGTAATAAATTGTAAGTAAATATGTTGGGTAATTCTTAACCCATGACCTAAAACCCATGGCCCATGTGCATTACATCATACATGACATCAAGTTGGGTAAAGTCCATGACTCATGACCCAAATTCCATGACCCATGACCCAAAGTCCATAACTGATAACCCAAAGTATGTATTGCACCATGCATGACATCATGTTAGGTACCCATGACCCATAGTCCATGACCCATAACCCAAAACCCGGAATTGTAAACCAAAATCCGGATTAGACTGACCTAGTTGTCGGATCCCTGGGTTTACACTAGCCGGATCCCTTTTCCAAGGGATTCGCCGGATCCGAATGATCAGAGAACTTTTTGCCTATAAACAGTGAGCCTTTTCTTCTTTGTTTCTCACCCATTCTTATACATATCTTATCTCATTATTATATCTCTCTAACCTCAAATCTAAGGATCATTCTTGTAGTTATCTTCTTGTGTTTCTCAAGGTTCTTCTTAAAAGACGAGATCAAGCTTCTTTGCATACGAGTCTTTCAATCTTCAAGAGAATAGTTGCTAGGCTTCACCATCACTACAAGATCACTGAGTTGTTTCTTGTATGTGATACATTACATTTTATTCGTTAAGTTGGTGTGTTAGTTGTGTTTGTTGTGATAGTTGTATTAGTTGTGTTGGATTGGTTCTTCCGTGTAAAGAACCCGGTATTTAGCTTTGTAACGGAAAAAGTGTAAGCGACGTTGTGAGGCTTTTCCATCGATTAAAAGAGCTTGTTGACATAGTGCTTAAGAACTCTCGAGTTAGGTACTCGGGGAGTGGAGTAGCGCAAGAAATGTGTCCTTGTAGCCGAACCACTATAAATCATTGTGTCACAGTTCTATCCCTTCCTCTCTTTACTTTATCGTACTTATCTCTTTTCTTACTTACTTGCATTGTCTATATTTCATCATCCAAAGGTTTTACATACAATCGATCTAAAAGTTTTTATAAACAAATTTCAATCGATAAAAACTATTTAACCCCCCCCCCCCACCTTCTACTTGTCTATAGTTTTTTTATCAGTTTTGGTACGGTTTTTCCTCTAACCGTATCAAATGGGTGGATGCTCATAATACTTACCCCCTTTTCCCAGGTTCAATTACTACCCTCTTGTTTTTACCAATGTAGTTTATCTATGAATTCATAAATCTACATTGAAAGTGTTTCTTCTTATCAGAATTCGTACGGTAGATTTTGAACTAGTTTTTTTAATGTTTGTTGATCATTAAGTAGTGAAATATTGAGATATGACCTACAACTACTTCACCTTGTAATTTATTCATGCTCTGTGTATCTTCATTAACTATATATCTACTTATTTATGAAAGTGTATTTAAAGCTGTTGTTTGATGGTTCAAGTCGCATATGGGACGAACTTGTGCACTAGCTAGGTTGGTTGTGTGAGTTTGCCTTTACAACAAAAACAAAAAGGAAAGATAAAATTATCTGGTAAAAGGTTTTGCATTTTATAGAATGTCATTGAGCTCGCTTGAATATTCCTTTGTTTTCTTAAAAGAATTTGTCAATTTAGTGGATCTGTTAGTTCTAAACTTATAATACTATCAACTAAATCTCAGAGCACGATTTGCCTTAAGAATGGAAAATTTATTTTTTGTATTAGCTATGCGCTAATTTATCTACTAGCTAAGTGTTATGAAAGTGTTACAAGTTGCGTTTTCTACAAGTACACGAAGATATAGAGTTGTAATTGCTACCTTCAATGATATAATTATCCTAATATGAAATTGTTGTTTTAATGTTCATTATTTATAAAGAAGTCATACATCAAGAAAACTATCCATGAAAGCATATTTTAGACATTACAGGTGAGATGAAAGCAAAAGACCTATTTTTCAAGCATTCGAATAAGTAACCCTAGCAAGTGATGGAAAAAATTGGAGAAGACGAGCTTACCTACATTTTTAAAAAAATTTCCAACCGAATTGACCAAAGTATTGGGTTAATCCCAATCTGATAAAGTCAACCCGAAAGTCAAACCAGACAAAAGTCAACGACAGTTACAAATACAGGTATCTAGTTAATTACATAGCAGTTATATGAAAGTTACAAATCAAGGGACATGTTTGTTGGATCATACGAACCAACATGACGTTTCATTTGTACCCTTTCAACATCTATAAATAGTTAGATCAAATGTATGAACAAGAAGATGACAAATATATAGAAAAGCATCTACATTTCATTTGTTTTTTACATTCTGGTATATGTTGAGTAAGTTAGAAAGATCAAAGATCCATAAACGGGCCAACAATTGGTATCAGAGCAGTTTGGTCATCCTAACCAAATTCATCATTTACCAGTTTCTCGTTTTTCTGTTTTCTGAATCAAAAGATTTTTTTTTTCTTAGCATAGTTTTTGTTTTTCTGCAAATCCAACAAAACCACAAAATCAAGAAAAGCATTTCTTGTGGTTATCTAAGGAGAATCTAGTTTTGTCACCAAAAAGGATTAACCACGTTCTTGTGATTAATCACCCGACATCAAAGGTTTCGTCCATTTTTCAAAATAATATGTCAAGAACTATACCAGCGAAAACAGAACCATATAAAAAACATTCAATCCAAATGGATTGAGATACGGTTATAAAACCGTTTTATCTTTTGATTCAAAACAAAAAAAAAACTCATACCAACATATAACGATTAGTCATCAAACGGGCGAATAATCAATTGATTCATAACAAGGAACAAACACACCTGTTCGTTGAAGAATCAAGCCTAGAATACCAAATTGAATCATCAATTGATTCAATTTTAATCTCCAATCATCCAAATCTTACATGGTCAGAAGATCCCCAATTCAAACGAATCCCTAGTTTCAATTTCCGTGGAATTCCAAGTGCTCGCAAAGAACACACCAACCGGAGAAGAACAAGGAGGGGTTAACCAAACCTTATCACAGGCGGTCAACCACCAAGAGGGGAGGGAAAATTGACACAGTAAGTCTCAAAAGATAAAGAGAGACGTTTATTATCTCTCACGGAATATAAGAAGCAAAAAAGAGGCGCATCAAAATAATATTAGGGCGGCACTACACTTAAAAGGGCTACGGGGTTTTTATCTACCCCTCAGGTTTCAAAGTGTTACAAAACCTACCTTCCATTTTCGTTTTTATATAGTATATTAAGTTTTATTTAATATATTATATAGTTTTTGTTAGGAATTAGAAAATTCCATGTTAAAGTGTCGGTCACCCCAATTATGATCTAGCATATGTTAGCTCGTAGACGTGTAGTTATTTACGTTATTTAGTAGTTTATTAGTTAGTTTGTAGCGTAGAATAGTTTAGTGTAACACCGTGGAGGAAGGACGGGTCTTTACCCACTGTATGCCTGATCCACAGTCCGAAGGAGGACGTTTATTATGTAACTATAAATACCCTCTACCTCCCAAGGTAGAGGGTTGGACCTTTCAATCTAACCTTCTTTCTTTTGTTACTTTCTCTCTCTAGAAAGGCTCCCACTCTACTTTCTCTCTCTAAACTCACTTGCATAATTCGATCCATATATTGAATGTATTATGTGTTTATGAAATCCAATATCTTAAAATTGGTATCAGAGCTAGTATACATGTGCATTATGTATACTAAGTTTACAAAACCATCAACCTTGGGGAAGCCAGTTTCTTATCCCACTGGAGACCGGTCCGTTGTTAGGCATCCTACTGCATTTATATCTGAAAGAACAAAATCTCTAAAGACAAGGCTTGCCTCCCAAGTTGATGCGATACAAGTTTTGTCAAAACCAGTCACTTCACCTGAGTTACCTAAGTATAATGCTTCTAGCTTATCTAACCCTCAACAAGTAGCCACTTCTACTCCCGGCACCTCTAGGATTAGTTCGAAAACAATGTCAAAACCAAGCATTAAAACCCAGAATTCATATGATATGAATGACTTGTGGAAGAACTATTATCTAGAAGAAGCTAGGAAAAAGGCACAGATTAGAAAAGACGGAATTTTAGGTGCAAGAACTAGGGTGACGAATTCTACGAGATTTTAAGGCACTGCTAGTAATTTTAAACCATTACCTAGGAACACTCAACTAAAGACTAGGGATTGGCTTGAATCTAAGCGTAGTTGCGTTTCGAATAAATCTATTCCCATAGTAGATCACTCTAAGAACTCTAGATCATCTTCTGAATCCAAACAAGTTGTTTGCTCGAATTGTCTGAAATGCATCCTTAAGGCAAGTCATGATAATTGTTTTTCAAAATCCCTAAAGAATGTAAATGCTCATGCAAAGGTTCAATCTGTTAATTCTAGGATCTACTCTAAGTCTATGAAGCAAAACAAACATAAAACTTCACCTAGATGGATACCAACTGCTAAATCTTTGGAAACTAGGAATAATGATAGGTCTTCCACTATGCATAAGAAGCTTAAAAATCCTAGACCTTTCCATAAGTGGATACCGTCTGGTAGAATTTTTAAGGATGTTGGACTTAGGTGGATTCCTACCGGAAAGCTGTTTACCGATGACAAAATCAAGGTTAACTGTGAAACTCCAAAGGGTTTGGATACTAATGTCACTAACCAAAATATATGAAATCAAGTTTGTAATATTAGTGCAGGTAGTCCTTACTCAGTTGCAGATACTTCGATCCTTCACTACATGGACTGGCTTAAAGTATGGATTACAAATGGATTGATATCTCATAACTCACGGGTTCAATTTACTCAATCTTGATATTCATTCGGCGATGATGTTTGAATTCTTCAGTTCAAACCTCATTCTCTAAAGAAAAGAAAAGTGTACGTTTCAGTGGGCTTTATCTTCTGAAGAAGAGAAATCTTCTTATGACGTTTGAATTCTATAGTTCAAGCCTCGTTCTATAAAGAAAAGAAATGTGTACGCTTCAGTGCGCATTATCTTCGGAAGAAGAGAAATCTTCTTATTTATGACCATTCTCATCAACATGTTTCATGTTTTTTTTCCATGCGCTTCAGTCATCAAGTGAACCGGACTACTGATAATTACTCTGTTGGATCGATATACTTTAATCAAACTAACTTAACTAGCTTGTTAAGGTTTAATAACCTCGGATAAATCCTAAGTTATTAACAAAGAAACACTGAGCAATCTTTATTAAGTACGCGGAATTTACTTAACAAAGCTAAAAAGAAACTTTATTAATAAAACTCTAAATCTGCTTATTATGCAGATATTCTAATACAACTCTAAGATATTCGAACTTTTCTCTAAACTCTTAATTCGTAAACTCTAAAACTCTTTTTCTGAAATCGTACCTCTAAAGCCAATCTAGGAGTCCTTTTATAGGCTCAAGAATATCCTAGTCGGTTTACAATTGATAACCTTGTACGACAAGTAATCTAAACATGGAATACAATACTTTCCATAAACGAATATAACAGATCTTCTGTTCTAGCAGTACTTTGACTTTAACTTGCAGTACTTTGACTTTGTCTTTAGCAGTACTTTGACTATTTTACTTCTTCCAGTACTTTGCAGCTTACAGTACTTTTATATCTTCAGTACTTTGATATCTTCAGCACTTTCATATCCCAACAATCCTCCCCTAACTTGAATTCTACTTGCTTGACTTCAAGTTCCTTTGTGAATATATCTTTAACAGCTTCATCTTTAAGATGGATTGTTCTTTAGTCTTTAGATTATATCTTTATAGAATCTGTGCTTTTGTCATAGTATCTCTTAGAATTGTTTTCTTCACAGCAGCATCCAGCAATCTCCATCTTTTCAGCAACACAGCAACATATGACAATGTGTACAATAATTCAATTTAAGTTGCATACTATTCTCATCACATCTAAGTGAATCATTGAAAATTCAATCCAATAGTTGAGTGGTATAGACATTACACTTCTCAACCGATCGGGTGTTCTTTACCGAACACCATTTCCGTCACCTTTTTGGTAAAAACCATTAATCAAGTGGTAATCTATTTTCTTGATTGATCAGGTCTTCCCATGTCGAAAACCATTTCTGTTTTGTTTAGACAACTATCGACCACCAAACGATTTTTAGTATACCAATAGTTACATGGTACCAGAATGTGTGGTTTTGTAAACCGATGAGGTTTCTATTACCGAAACCATTTCTCAAGATTTAGGTAACTTAAAAGTTACTAAGTGAATCTACACTACTCTTATCATACGTTGAATTTAACTTAATAACATGTGTAACAGTATACAACGACACAACGACTTTTCTACCTCTAACGACCTACGACGACACTTCTTTTGTTAAGATTCTCTATGATACTGTTTTCGTGTCTAAGA
>BPTQ01000008.1:25475930-25533047 GCA_019973895.1 Chrysanthemum seticuspe
TATGTAAACACTAGTTGTTGTACATATGTATTACTAAATCATAAAATCACTTATACTTGTTTTAGTGTTTTATGTGAAAATGTGAATATGTTAGAAACTATTAGTTCAAACAATTTACGTATTTTATTTGTTTCGTTAAAATGATTTTACGTTTGTTATCGACAAAACATTAGAAGATCGTAAAATATAAATAAACGTTTTTACAGCTTATTTGTATTAACAGATTTAATGTTATGTCATGGTATGATTTTCTTTAAAAATCAAGGTCTTTCAAAATGAATTTTTTTTCTATTCTTGTTTGATTGTGAAATTGTTTTATTTTACTTAAAGATCTAGTAAAACAATAATACCTGACACTAACAATCTTTAATGTCTTAAAATGGTCCTTATCTGTCATTTTTCAAAATCAAATCTTGCCACGTCTTTCCTCAAAATTTTCTAAATGATTTAAATCTTTTGGGATCACAAATCTCAAATGGTTTGAAATTTTTTTGATCAGGGGAGAGATCGTGATTTAAATCTCAAATCTGTTTTAATAGAATTGGTTTTAGTCCTTCAAAGGCACTCATGCCTCTATGTGCCAAACGATTTCAATATACATAATGCACATGTTGAGGGGGAGCATTTATCCAAAAACAAGATGAGTTTTTAAATCAGGCACACTTTCTCCCATGTTTTCTAAACCGTATTAAATCACTTGGGATCCAAAATCTCAAAGGGTTTGATATTTTTGATCGGGGGAGAATTTGTGATTCAAATGTGCATGCTGCTCTCCCATATGTGCTAAACGCTTTCGATTCTCGTAACACATATTGAGGGGGAGCATTTCAAAAGAAAACAAACTTTCAAGGTACAAAGATTTATATGTTTCAACATAAAGTACCTTGATTGATTTTCTAATGGTTTCTTTATGGCTTTTGTGATCGTGAATGTACTTCAAAAGAACTATTTCCTTTATGTGATAAAATGATTTAAAAAAATCCTATGCACATATTGAGGGGGAGAATTTACCAAAGAAAATCAAAAGGCTTTTTCTAAAGAAATTGTGATCAAAGAAATTATTTCTAAAGAACTCTTGCCTCCATGTGCTAAACAATTTCAAGATCATATGCACATGTTGAGGGGGAGCATTTCTAAATGATCAAAACTATTAAGGTACAAAATGCTTTGATCTCGTATCACATGTACCTTGATTGTTTTTCCAAATGATTTTTCAATTGGCTTCGAGAAAGAATGAACTGTACCAAAAGACCGACCATTTTACTTTATGTATGGAGTTATAAGGTTGGTGAGGTTAGGTATTAGTTCCCATGATCCCGCCAGAGCCGGAGGGATCTACCCAGGGACAATCCACTAGATAGTGTAGAGTCCTTAGGTATGATAATAAAAAGGAGAAAAATGAGAATATGGGAAGAGTGCCTACTGAGATAGAGCTAGTACTGGAACAAACCCAACAAGGTTCTAGTTATGAAGTCTCGGTAAGCACTGAAGGGGTTGAAGAATGAAAAAGAAATGAATGTGAAAAAGGGTGAAAATAAATAGCCCTCCAATTATTCAACCTTAGGGCAGAAACCGGGTTCAATACATATGCTACTGGTTGTTACCAAGGTAACACTGGTATTGAAGACAAGACGTCATGGACCCAGTGACGCACTGCACTAAACTTCCCAAGCTACTCAAGTTCCTCTTAAAAGGGCTTGTTTCATTCTCACGGGGAACCGACATAATCTATCGACTTTCTCTTAGACATTGTTGATATTGAAGAAGGAGACCCTCTCCCTAGTCTCCGGCATAGGAACCAAATGTGCACTATTGAGTCTAGAGCCAAGAGATCGTCCACAATATCTCATTAGGACACAGAATTAATGAAGACTTGCTGTTTCACACAATGTGGAAAGTAAGTATATATTGAGAGTCCTACGCATTATCCTTGTGGTATTGCCAGAACAATCCGAGTGATATGTAATATATTCACGATAAAGATGGAAATCCTTCTAGAGCCAACATCAAACAAGCTCTTGGTGGGTGACATGTGAGATCTTTTCTAAAGATCAAACATGTGACAACTGGATAGAAACGATGGGGCGATTCATTCGTGAATCAACCTTGGTCCAGGAAATGAATTGACGAATACTTTTGGAAAAACCGTTCGATGTGCAAATTTTCTTTTCTCTAGCGCATCGAATGTGTATTCATATTTCAAACGCAAAAAGTATCTCTGATTGAAAAAATGCTTTTGGAAAAACCGTTCGATGTGCAAATTTCTTCTTTTCTCTAGCACATCGAATGTGTATTCTTTTTCAAATACAAAAAGTATTTTTGATTGAAAGTTGATCTTTCTCATAAAACCTTCGTCGTATTGCAAAACTCTTTCTTCAAGCAATACGCGATTGTTTTTCAAATCAATTTTTCATCAATTAGTGAATCTCAATTCGTTGATTCACTCACTCCGTGTTGTCTTCTTTGAGACGTTCCGGTTTGAGAATGGCTAGAGCAGCTGCGAAACCCTGTCAAGGAGATTCTTTGGAATTATACCTGATCACAGGCAGTACTTGTACTGATCAACGGGGAACCGTGGGCCGTGTACCTCAATTCAACGAAAGTGATCAAAGACACTTTCGTAGGCTTTATTGCTAACTGTTGTTTGCAGGTACATTTGGACGGTTGCAGTTGATTAGAATTGAGGAGTCAATCCAAAGCCACATGCTCACAGCATCCACACTTAATTTGAAGAAATCATGACAAGTGCCTATCTACATAACCTGGCTCAGATATTTTTATATTATGCTTCTGCTACGCTGCTGCAAATATCTTGAACCAGTAAAAGCTTCCGCTACTCTGATAAACAGATGTCATGATCCAGAAAGTGTGAGCATGTCGGTCCGAAAGTCACAACATCACATGAAGGCAACACAACAAATGGTGATCCAGAGATTTACTGTGGCTGATGATCTCAATGAAAGCTCAAAGATCATCAAAGATGTGGATCAGTTCAAAGACCTCCACTGAAAGTACAAAATAATCGGACTATGAAGAGTCACTACAAAAGCACAAAGAATGCAGACATTGAAGAATTGAAATCTACGAGCTCAGAACCGAAGACAAAATAGAATGCTAGGATTTGAAATGTAAAACATGGGGTGACCTCCCTTAGGGGGAGATTGTTAGGAATTAGAAAATTCCATGTCAAAGTGTCGGTTATCCCAATTATGATCTAGCATATGTTAGCTCGTAGACATGTAGTTATTTACGTTATTTAGTAGTTTATTAGTTAGTTTGTAGCGTAGAATAGTTTAGTGTAACACCGTGGAGGAAGGACGGGTCTTTACCCATTGTATGCCTGATCCACAGTCCGAAGGAGGAAGTTTATTATGTAACTATAAATACCCTATACCTCCCAAGGTAGAGGGTTGGACCTTTCAATCTAACCTTCTTTCTTTTGTTACTTTCTCTCTCTAGAAAGGCTCCCACTCTACTTTCTCTCTCTAAACTCACTTGCATAATTCGATCCATATATTGAATGTATTATGTGTTTGTGAAATCAAATATCTTACAGTTTTTATTGTTTAGAAAGGTTACTTCCCTAAATTATAAGTTAGTATCTTTTCAAGGTTTAGAAAAATATAATAACCTAGTGATTACACTGCTTATTATATTGTTAGGAATAATTTTAAGGAGTAATTAACCTTAGGTTATTCAAAATTCAATATAAAAATCTCTGAGGATAGTTTTTGGATTAAAAACTAGTCCCGTAAAGTTTTATAGACTATAAGAAAAAATAAAACATAAGAGCTCGCTAGACATAATAAATTTTAAGACACCTCGTGTTAAATTTTGGAGATTTTTTGTCAATATCCTTAAGATATGACGAAAGGAAGTGGAGATAGTGGAAAGAAGGAAATTAGTACAATCAGTACACCTCAATTCCAATGCCCGATCCTAAAGCCCACGAATTACTCATTATGGGCAATTCGAATGCAAATCATTCTCGAAGCAAATGGTTTATGGAAAACAATAGAGCCGTCTGAGACGACTCAACCCGATAAGAAAAAAGATAAAACTGCTATTGCATTCCTTTATCAAGCCTTACCCGAGAAAAATTACTTCAAATAACAAAGCACAAAACCGCGAAAGCCATTTGGAATGCATTGAAATCTAGACACGTTGGCGAAGATAGAGTTCAACAAGCATGACTACAAACACTTAAATCTATTTTTGAGATGTTACATATGAAGGAAGACGATACAATCGACGCCTTCACTACAAAACTAACAAAACTCGTTAACAAAGCCGCTAGTCTAGGGCACACAATTGAAGATCAAACAATAGTACGAAAACTATTAAATGTTGTACCCGATAGGTATTTGCAAATAGTTGCATCAACAGAGGGATATTCTGATCTAAGTGAAATGACGATGGAAGAAGAAATTAGGAGACTCAAGACGTACGAGGAAAGAATAAAGTTTAACAAGAATAAGGAAAATAACAATCAAGATAAGTTATTGTTTACACGTCACAACAATAACATTACTCAAGGAAGACATTGTAAAAAATGTGGACAAGATTTGTTGCGAGGACAAAGAAGAAAGAAATATAAAGATGAAGGATACACCTCAGATGAATCGGAATGAACCAACAACAAACCACAAAAGAATGGTGATAAGTCGCAAATAACATGTTACAAGTGTGGAAAACTTGGGCACTATGCTTACAAATGTCCAAGAAAGAAGAAAGAGGAAGTTGCGGCACTTGTAATAGAGAATGATGATGAACCGGCACTACTAATGTGCCTAGTTGACGAAATTTAGAAAGTTAGAAAGCTTGTTTGTGTGATACGATCAAAGCAAAGCCGTGTGATGAGGAAAATAACCTGTGAAAGGTAAGTCAATTCAGTGAATGAATTAAAAAAGAAACACGTGTGATACGGCTTCAAGTCGTGAAGGATGGTTCGTGAAGAACATATCAGTGACTGATCAAAATGGTGTAAAGCCAAGTTTGTGTGAAACAAAGTTTGTGAAGGACAAGTTAAATTGAAGAAAGAAGGTACTGTGAAGCCATCAAAGTTTTATTCAAGAACATGATAGCAAAGATGATACCACTTATACGAGAAGATGAAGACTCAAACAAACAAGATAATTTCTAGAAGAATACTGCAGCACTAATGACAGTGATGTTGAAGATCAAAGGAAGTATCTGTTTTGTCACAAAAGCACTACCGAAGACAAAGAGATTGTGATTAAGGGGGAGAATATTGGGTTAATCCCAATCTGATAAAGTCAACCCGAAAGTCAAACCAGACAAAAGTCAACGGCAGTTACAAATACAGTTATATAGTTAGTTACATAGCAGTTATATGATAGTTACAAATCAAGGTACATGTATGTTGGATCATACGAACCAACACGACGTTTCATTTGTACCCTTTCAACATGTATAAATAGTTAGATCAAATGTATGAACAAGAAGATGACACATATATAGAAAAGCATTTAAATTTAATTTGTTTTTTACATTCTGGTATATGTTGAGTAAGTTAGAAAGACCATAGATCCATAAACGGGCCAACACAAAGCTCTTTTTCTCAAGTTTCCAAGCAAAATTTGAAAGTTGCATGCCTTCACGTACACATGTTACGCTTTTATTCTTCTAATATGCTCAGATTTATTCTACCCGCATCCCCAAATATAATGAGCATTGTATGTTCCAAGCAACTTTCAAATGACCAAATGAAACTCATAGCACAATGGTGCCCCAAATTCGAGTGCCTAGAGCTCGATTCAGAGAAAAACTGTGACAATCAGGTAGATTATAAGCCACCAGCTGAGTTTTATTTTTATATTGATGGTTTATAGGCAGTGGTGAATACTTGTGATTTGTTTTATGTGGTTTTAAGGAGGAGACTGCATGTTGGGGATAACGGAGTTCGTTCCCTTGTATAGTCAAATGTGTTTTTACGGCATTTAGTTTTGGAAAGATGTGTTGGTGTCACAGATAAATCACTCAAAGCCATTAGCAAAGCAAGATGGTTATACTCTTTGGATTTGCGAGGTTGTTATTTATTTACTGATTTGGATTTGGAGTATCTGGCAACAGGAAATTTAATAGTTCTAAACATTATTTGTTTGGCCGACAGTGAGAGGGTCACTGATAATGGAATTTTTAACTTACAACGTCTGACTCGATTGAGTCGTGTGAATTTGTCAAAGTGCGGGGATAATGTCAGTGATTTGTCTTGGTTGATTAATGTAACGGATACCTTATTAATTTACATTGCTAGCACGTGTTTGAAATTGAAGCAGATTGTTGTTTCTGGTTGTGAGGCTATAACTAGTGAAGGTCTGCGTGCTTTTGCTCATCATCCGACACTCGAAGACCTTGAGCTATTTTGTTGTTGCAATTTTTCTTGGGAAGATGTGGTTTCAGTTGCTTCGACCTGCAAAGAGTTAAAATTTCTTGGGCTTAGTGGGGAAATAAAGATGTATGTGCCAAATGCAATTAACGGTTTTGTTCAATTTGAGGGCAAATCATGCCAGATAGATTGGGAATGATAGAAGAGACGGACCACTGACTAACATTTATGGCTGGAACTAACATTTAACTTTTGACTAACAGAGAGAGGAGGGGAAAGTTGTAATTCTATTATTAGAAAATGAAATGTAACCAATACAAGAGTATTTATACTTACGATACTTTGACTATGAAAAAGTCAACTATGCTAACTATACTAAGACCACATTATCTTGTTACAATATATACAACTACAAGTTACTACAATCTTGTAAGCATTTGTGATGATGAAGATAGTTTGTTGAGAGCACAGTATTAATCACTTTCAGCTTGTGAGGATGATCTTTAGCTCCATTACCCCCCTCTGCAAGTTGGCAGTGTGTATGGATCACACATGCCATACTTGGATATACAATTGTGAAAAGGTGATATGCTTAAGCCTTTGGTGAGAACATCAGCAACCTAGTGATGAGATGAAACAAAGGTGGGCAGAATAGTACCATTCTTGATATTCTCTCTGACAAAATGACAATCTATCTCTATGTTTAGTCCTAGCATGCTGAATAGGATTTGAAGCCAGTGCAATAGAGGATTGATTGTCACAATAAATAGGTACTGGACTGGTTGTAGGTATATGTAAGTCTTTGAGGAGACTGAGAAGCCAAGTTATCTCACATGTACAATCTGCCAAGGCTCTATACTCTACTTCTGTTGAGGATCTTGAGACCATTGATTGCTTTTTAGACTGCCAAGATATGAGATTTGATCCAAGGAAGACGCAAAAACCAGTAAGTAACCTCCTTGTGGTTAAGCAATTGACCCAATCACTATCATAATATGCCTTAAGTTAGGGATTGGAAGCTGATGAAATGAAGAGACCTTGTCCTGGACAAAGCTTGATATACCTTAGAACCTTGAGTAGAGCCTTCCAATGTGGTGTTCTTGGGTTGTGACTGAACTGACTTAGAGCATGGGCTGCATAGGATATGTATGGCCTTGTAATTGTGAGATATAAAATTTTGCCCACAATGGCTCTGTATAATGAGGGATCAGAGAGAGGCTCTCCATCTGTGTCATTAAACTTAATGATGTGATCAATAGGGATGTGAGATGGTTTCAGACCAAGGACATTAGCACTATAAAGTAATTCCAGTGCATATTTTCTTTGGGACATGGTGATGCCCTGTTCATTTCTCAAAAACTCAATCCCTAAGTAACAGTTAAGCTAACCCAATCCTTGATACTAAATGTGAGATCTAGTTGGTGTTTGAAGTGAGTAATAATGGAGAGGTTGTTTCCTGTCAAAAGAATGTCATCAACATAGATCACCAAAGCTAGAAAATCACTGCTCTTTTTGTACGTAAGCAAGGAAGTATCTGCATAATTTGTGTGAAACCATGATTTAGGAGGAAGGAGGTGAGTTTGGAGAACCATTGTCTGTTTGCCTGTTTCAACCCATAAAGGGATTTCTATAACTTGCATACTGGATTTGGAATGGAAGAGGTGTGTTTGTAGCCTTGAGGTAGCACCATATATACTTCTTCATAAATATCCCCATGCAGAAAATCATTTTTGACATCTAATTGGGCAACATGCCAGTTATATGAGCAGCATCAACCAATAGAGTCCTAATTGTCACCATTTTTCAACTGGTGCAAAAGTCTCTGTTTAATCAGTACCTTCCTGTTGTGTGAACCCTTTGGCTACCAGCCTGACTTTGAACTTCTCAACAGTGCCATCAGAGTGGAGTTTGACCTTGAAAACCCACTTGTTTCCTATGGCTCTTTTTCCTAGAGGTAGTGTGGTGACCTCCCATGTGTTGTTAAGGTGCAGAGCATGAAGTTCCTTGTTCATTGCATCTCTCCATCTAGGATCCTGAGAAGCCTGGGTATATGATTGTGGTTCTACTGTTCTATTATTGGCATTGTTGAAGTGTCTATGTATTTTTGATTTGATGTTGTGATAATTAATGTATTTGGAGTGGTGAAATTTGATGAATGATTGAGTGGTGTGTTTGAGTTTTGGGAAGTTAATCTGAAAATCAGGAAATTTATTTGGGAGATGAGATGTTCTTGTTGATTTCCTAAGGGGTAGTGGTGGTGGTGTCGGTGTGGTGGTAAGTACAAATTGAGATGCAGAAAGAGATGAGTTAGAAAGTGGAGTGGTATTGGGATGAGGAGGTGAAGCAGGTGTTGGGATATCAGTGATGGTATGTCCATTGTTGAGGATAGGATCAGTGCACATGGGTGAAGGGTTAGGTGATGGTTCAAATGTTGGTGAAGAGTTGTGTGAGGAGTTGGTTGGATGAGATGTTGCTGTGAAGGGTGATGGTGTGATTGATGGTGCAGGTGTTGGTGTTGGATGGTGTGAAAAATTATATGGTGTGGATGTTGTTGTGGTGTGTGAAGGTGATGTTGTGGATGGTTTGATGGTGAATGGAAAGATGGACTCACTAAATCTTACATGTCTGCTAACAAAAGTTTTTTGAGTAGAGGTGTCATAAAGTAGGTAACCTTTCTGTGTTGTTGGATATCCTATGAATACACATGGTTTGGCCCTGGGTTCTAATTTGTATTGTGAGTGTTGGTGTACAAGTGCTTGGCATCCAAAAACTCTCAAGTGATCAAGTGGAAGGGGTGTTTTATATAATAGCTCATAAGGACTTTTATGGTTCAGGGGGTTTACAAGGTATTCTATTGATGAGATAAGTTGTTGAGTAGGCAGTAACCCCAAAGATGAATAGGAATATTAGCTTGAAATCTCAGTGCCCTGGCCATTTCTAAACGGTGTTTGTGTTTCCTTTCAACCCTAGAGTTTTGTTGTGGAGTATAAGGGCATGAAGTTTGATGGATGATATCATGTGATTGAAAGAATGTTGTTAAAGATTGATTAATGAATTCTGAGCCATTGTCACTTCTTATGGTTTTTAAGGTTGTGTTGAAATGATTTTCAACAAAAGCTGGAAAAAAGATTGATGTTGGATGTGGTGTGATCTTTGGATGGTAAAAGATAGGTCCATGTAGCCCTTGAATAGTCATCCACTATGGTTAAAAAATACTTGCATTTATTCACAGTTGGGTATTTGTAAGGACCCCATAGGTCAACATGAATTAGTTCAAACATAGAAGTGGCATGAAATGTATTGTTAGGGAAAGTTAAAGCATGTTGTTTAGCCAAAGGACATATATCACAAATGTGTGGAGTACAAAGTTTAGAAATAGACACATGTTTGATTTGTTGAATTACATAGAGTGAAGGATGACCAAGCCTTGAGTGCCACAAAGCAAAGTTGTTGCTATTAATGGAGACGATGGTGGATGAGGTGACTAGAGGTTCTTGCTTGATGATGTAGAGACCATTATAGAGGCTGCCATGTGCAATCCTCTTATGATGGTCCTGGAAATAGCATGAAAATGGGGTGAAGAGTATGGAAAGTGGTATGTGGGTGCCTAGTTTGCTCACTGATAATAGGTTATATGAAAATGAAGGTATGTAAAGAACATCATGTAAGGTTATTGCAGGCTTTATGTGCACTGATCCTATCAGTGTTACTTGTGTGTGTTGGCCATTAGGTAAGGTAACAAATATGGGTTGGGTACATATTTGGACATTATGCATATGAGTGAGTGAGATGCAAACATGATCAGTAGCCCCGTTATCAACTACCCAGAGAGTCTTTTGATGAAGTAGGACATATGTAATAATCTTTTATCTTCTAGCGGTTATGTGTGATGCAACAAGCTTATATGTTCTGGTAGTAAAACTAGCCACAAGTTTAGGTATACCTTCTGAATTTGCTTGTGGAAAGTCTGAAGTATCCTTGTTGTTTTGCATCATGAGCATCATCTGGTTGAGCTGGTTTTGTAACTGATCCATTCTTGCATTCATTGCAGCATCAGCTTGTTGATTGGTTCCATTTGTTGTTCCTGCATTTGCTCCATGTGCCATGGTCAGATTAACAATCATATAAGCTTGGTTGCCCTGTCTTTGTGGTGTGATTGGTGGCTTGTATTTTCCATGAAGAGGATGGCCAATTGGGTATCCCACCAGCTGATAGCATTCTTTTTTTATGTGACCTTCCTTACCACAGTTCCCACAAATGATTCCTTTCTTAAAAGTGCTCCTCCTTACTGAAGACTCGCTACTGCTTGTGTTCCTAATTGATGACTCTCCTTTTGAATAGTTTCTACCAGACCTTGTGTAATTGTTGTTTTTGTTGAATGAGGTTCTGAAATGATTTGATTGAGCTGAAAGTGATGTGGCAGTGGGAATCACAGTTGTATGAATCTCTCTTTGCTTTTCTTTTTGTCGTATCATGCTATAAGCCTTAGCGACACTAGGCATGGGGTTCATAAGCAGAATTTGACCCCTTATATTTGCATAACATCATCCAAGCCCATTAGAAACTAAATGAGTCTCTTCTTTTGATCCCTCTCACCATTGATTCTCCCATTTTCACAAGTACAGATACACACACACACACACATATAAGGTGCTTCCAAAGAGTCATATTCATCCCATAAGCCCTTTAATTTCTGATAGTAAATCTTAATGCTACTTTTGTTCTATTTCAATTGGAATAAGTCATTTGTGAGTTGGTATACCCTGTGTCCATCTAATTGGGAGTAGTGCTCTTGCAATTCATGCCATAAATCAAAAGCAGTGTTAACAAAACTCAGTGAATTACTTATCTGTTTAGAGATTGTATTAAGTATCCAAGAAATGATCATATCGTTTTTCCTTTCCCACAGAGGCCTGATGTTTGAATTCACACTAGGCTCTTCAAATTCACCATTGACAATCTTCATCTTGTTTTTAGCATTCAAGGCTATCATCATGGATTTTTTCCAAGATCCATAGTTATCAGAACCTTTTAACTTCTTTAAAATCAAAATCAGTCCAAGATGATCTTGTGGATGTAAGTAAAGTGGATGTTATGGTGAGGTGACATCATTATCTGATGGTGGAGTGGATGAATTTTTGTTTTGATTATTGATAAGTCATTGTGATTGGTGAATGATTGTTGATAGAAGATAATCAGAAAAATGTGATGAGTTGTGGAAAAATTTGATCGGACTTTGTTATGACGCCGGAGAAAACGGTTATTTGATTGGAATTTGATTATGTTAGTTGATAGTGATGATTCTTGATTGTGTAATTGATATTGTTGATTGATTGTTCTGATTGTGATTTAATTGAGGCGGAATTATGGTGGTTTTGATGGCGGAGTTGTGGTGGATTGCCCGTTATGGTCACCGGAGTTTGTTGGGAAGGTTGTTAGACGATGGAAGTTAGTTATGAGCCATCAGAGGTGGTGGTGGCTCTGATACCATTTTGACAAACAGATAGAGGAGGGAAAAGTTGTAATTCTATTATTAAAAAATGAAATGTAACCAATACAAGAGTATTTATACTTACAATACTTTGACTATGAAAAAATCAACTATGCTAACTATACTAAGACCACATTATCTTGTTACAATATATGCAACTACAAGTTACTACAATCTTGTAAGCATTCGTGATGATGAAGATAGTTTGTTGAGAGCACATTATTAATCACTTTCAACTTGTGAGGATGATCTTTAGCTCCATTATTAACCCGAGCATCTACTAACAAATAAAGTGTGGTAAATCGCGTAACCATACTTTTTTTCTGCTTTCTTTCAATTGCAAAAAAGGTCGTGGTGTTAGCATTCGGTCATTATTTCAGTTAGGATTTTCAATGATTTTTCATTGCTTTCTATTGGTACCGATGTTTAAAATTAGAATTGTAAACACATTTAGTAGCTTCATTAATACTACTAATTTTATGAATGTTATTTGTGAATGTGATAGTGAAGTGTTGTGATATGGGAAGACCCAAGTGATTATTGAGGTTTATGGAATTTACTGAATAACCATGGGTTGTGGCGTTACTTTGACACACAGAGCACCTATATATATCACATGCCGGGTCAATTCGTGTTGGGTTAGAAATATCGTACCCGATTAGAAGTACATATTATTTGTAGGGCTGTTAATCAGGTCGGGGCAAGTTACTATTGAGGTCTATGGAATACTAACTTCTTGTGATATATGGAGTACTAAATATTAGAAGTACGTGTGTATATAATATGACGCTATAGCCAACCAAGAAAATAGGATAATTTGTTGAAACCACTAGCCCATATTACTGAATTATTGGCATACATAAGAAGATCTGACCATGGTTTTCTCATTTGTTTGTTTTTGGTTATCCTAACATTATATAAAAGGAATATAATACTACTATCTTCTAGCCATTTTGTGTTTTCTGCACCGCCATTTTCATGCATCAATCCATGGGTCCTTACGAACTAGGCTTGCAGTGAATCAAACACAACTTGTACGTTTTCGGCTCAACTAAAAACAACAATCTGATGTGGGTTTATAGGTGCTGTTGCGTTGTCACTAAAAGCTGCTATACTTATATCTCAACTACACACGTTTCATTCTATCTATTTTCTGCATTAATATCATCAGTTAATTGTTAAGAAACCCATGGGCGTCTCAAGCCTACAGGATGCCTAACGCAAAGGTTGTAGATGAGGCCTTTCATTTAAGTAGTTTTTGTTTTTGCTACTTTAAACTATTCTAGTTTGTTATAAAAACAAAGGTTTGGTAGCAACAAAAAAATTGTAATTTACCATTTTATTATCACCCTTGTCATATTATAAAATCTGCATTTAATTGATGTAATAAATATATTACTACTAGTATTAAACATGATAATTTGGGAATATCTTGTACAGAATGTCAATCAAACTAATACATATATTTAGGTCGTATATTCAGCAAGTCCTTCAATTATGTATTCCTGATTTATAGTTTTACCAAATATAGATTTATTGTAATCACTATTTATACTAGTAAAAGATTGGCAGTCAATGATAATATTGCCTTCCTCTACTCCTATAGTATGTTTCTTCTTCCTCTATTCTATTTCTTTGTTTGTCAGCCTATATACTGTTGTCATTGTTATTTATATAGCTTACATTGTGGAAGGTAGTTCTTAATATTCATCTCGATCGTATAGTTTGATTTTATTTCCAAAGTGGTTCCTAAGATTCTTATAAGTTAGGTCTTAAAAAACATTGGATATATTAATATTGCTTGTTTTTCATATGTAAGGTGGTTGCCTGATGCTAGATCATATCCTCCCGTGCATATAGGATCTTAGCTTGTATTCCCTCTAAAGTATTCTTACATAAATACCCCGTTTGTTGCTCATCCAGCGAGTTAGTAAAGTTAAGGTATAAGTTCCATAATGTCTAGAGTATGTCTCCTCTTAGTTTATGGATCAAATGTCACTTTTGGCATAGACGATATATGTAAGATATTCATATGAAGTATGCAGAACGTACCGTATATGAGATTCCTGTTTAACGTTTCATTGCATTGTGTTATACATTAATGCATTTGGCAAGTTTGCTTTCACACAAGGGATCTTTTAGTTTTATAAGGGAAAATGTTGTGTGACTTTGAGTCACCTAAGCTGGTATTAGTATCATATTATGTGTATATGAATGAGGTAATGGATTTAATATTTTAATTTAGTTGTAAAAGAATTTAGACTCAACTTATGTGATGTTAACATCATATATTAATTAAGGTCAAATGTGCCTAAGAGGGGTATTTTTCATATCTATGAGCTTATTGTTATGAATATTCTTTGTTGACATAAAATGTTCTCCTGTCTCCGGGTACACTAAGATATAGAGCTGTAATCTATAAGTGCTGTTGTGATGTAATCTATATTTTTCGAGTTTACCCATTTGACCTGCGGTGATAATATTTATATAACTTGTTTCATTTCATTTATACCATACCCCCCGGTTAACTTTGTCTTTAAGAATATATTACTTGCTCTTCATTTCTCGTAGAAGTTAAATATATGCTCTAATCAGTTAAACATCCAGGTAACTTATTTTGTTCATATGACAGGTGAGGTGGCAGAAATCATATATCTATTCTTAAGTGTTAGAAAGGATAACCCTAAAGAGTGATGGAGCGAATTGGAGAGGACGAGCTTACATCCATTTTCAGCAAAGTTCTTGACCGAAATGACAAACAATCATTCTCTAAAGTTTCCAAAGAATTCATGAAAGTTGCGTGCTTTCGCATACGCAGGTTACATAGTGAATTTCTTGATATGCTCTATGTTATCTTACCTGAATCCCCAAATATTATACAATTTAGATGCACTAAACAACTCTCAAACGCCCACATGAAACTCTTAACAAAGTGGTGCCCCAATATCCAAAGGCTGGACCTCAGTTCAAGGCAAGACATTAATGCTGACACGCAACCAACTGGCTTTGATTTTGATGATGATGGTTTGTGTGCAGTTGCGAATGCTTGTAGCCATTTGCGTTATGTGAAATTAAGTAGGAGGTTACATGTTGGGGATGTAGGGATTGTGTCCCTTGTAAGATCGTGTAAGAAATTAGTAGATCTAGATTTGGAAAGATGTGTTGGTGTCACTGACGAATCACTCAAAGCTATTGGAGAAGCAGGTTGTGTGGCTTTTTTGAATTTGCGAGGTTGTTCTTTGATTACGGATCTAGGTTTGGAGTATCTGACATATGGGGATTCGAAGAAATGTTTGCGAAGTGTTGCTTTGGCTGAATGTAATAGGATCAGTGATAATGGTATTTCTCACTTCAAACAAATGGTTGGATTGGACTATTTGGATTTGTCAAAGTGCGGGGCTAATGTCACTAACTCTGGGATTTTGGCCGTGTCCCAGATCCCAAATATTAGTAGATTGAATTTGTCTTGGTTGATCAACGTAACAAATACTTCATTGTCTAATATTGCTAGCATGTGTCAAAATCTGGAGGTAATTAGTTTTTCGGGTTGTGAGGCTATAACTGGTGAAGGTTTGCGTGCTTTTGCGCAGCACCCGTCACTTAAATACCTTGATATGTACTTCTGCTACAATTTTTCTTGGGAGGATGTGGTTTTAGTTGCTTCAACGTGCATTTGCTTTGTACGTATTGGACTTAGTAAGAAAATGAAGGAGATTGCGCCTAATGAAGTTATGGATTATGTTGATTTTGGGGACCGCCGGTGCTGGATAGATTGGAAAGAAGATTAGTGATAGATGAATCTCTGGCTGGAATCATCATTTTTCTGCTTTCTTTCCATGGGTAAAAGAAGCTTTCTTAGCATTCTGTCTTTAGACTCAGTTTAACTTTCTACATGTGTTTGCTTTCTTTTCTAGCATGCAATTAACATTTAGTAATGCTGCTTTGAAATAAGTTAAGAAACAAGTTTTTTATGCTTAATTAAGGTTCCTGCCTTGCTGAATACCTTCATCTTTTGTTTTACCGTAAAACCAAAAGTAGTTATGCGGTTTATTGCTGGTAAGTTCATGAATGTTATTTTCATAGTTATTAAACATGAAATGGTTTTTATTTTCTGACTTTAACGATAAGTACTACGAGTAATATATACGCCTTGTCTCTAATGAGAATTGAACCTGCAAACAAAGGTTTGTACGCTGTATTTTGATTGAATGAATTGGAATTGTCACATTCGAAATACTTGCAAGCGAACTGAAAATCTGAAACAAAAAGGTCTCTCAAAAAATAATGGAAAATGCTTACATAATTCAATAACAAAATGTATGACATAGGTTGTAATTATTAATAAAAGCACACAATGCACTCTATAATATACTATTAACCCAAATCACCTTCAAAAAAATTCCAAAATGTTGGCTCAACTTCATTTCCCACCCATTTATCACAAATAGAATGCTGCAATAATGCCAATAACTCCAACGTACACTCCATGCAAATGACCACCACAAACAACCCCTCCAGAAGCATCAGCACTAGCACTACCATCATCAGTAGTCGGAGTATCGTCATCACTGCCGGCCTTCTTCTTTTTCAAAGGCCCGGGAGCTGGAGCGGGTGATGGTGGACCAAACAAACTCATGGGCAACAACACTTTTTCCACTTGGTACACAGCAAGTGTACCATCAGTGTAAAGAGTGTTAGACACTGGGGTATCCACCACACCCGTGGTTATGTTGACTTGATTCCCGGAGGTAGTGATATTCAACTGACTACCACTATCTCCTGCTTGTGTCCTTAAAGGGTTACTAACTGTTTGAAATTGTGAAGTAGTTAGGTAAATAGGGAGAACATGAAATTGTAACAATTGTACTTTTTGTTGGTCGGATAGTGAATTTAGCGTTCCGGCTTTTAGGGTTGAGAAAGCATTGTCCGTTGGAGCAAACACCGTCATCCCTTGGTTGGAGTTGTTGAGTTGTGTGTTGATTTGATCACTTAGTTGTGTGTTTTTCATGAGTCGCATTAGGGTTGTGAATTGACCTGCTTTCTCGAGGATCTTGGTTATGTTGGTTGGCCCGGCTGGTGCTGGGGCTGGAGCTTGAGCTAGAGTCATGGTGGTAGTGTATAGAATAATGGTTAAGAGTAGTAGTGATTGAAAATATTTCGCCATTTTTCCTCAAGAGAATAAAAGATGAAATCTTGAAAATGTTTGGATTGTGTGTTTGTGTATGTGGAATGAAGGGGTTTTATGGGGTGGATAGATGTGATGGTTTGGTAAGATGGTATTGTATTAGTTGGAAATGTCATAATATATTCTAGTTGGTGTGTTATGATTTCAGTTACAATGGCAACCTCAGTGTCATTTGACATTTTACGGACCATCATTGGTCCGAACTGTAAGAAGTCACTAATCATCTGTTAAATCATGTTTAACAACTTTGCTAACTGTTTGTGTGAGTATTATGCTGGTAAATGTGGGTTAAATGTCTACAGTTTATTACTCTATAATATATGTAATAATATCAGATCGAATAGTAGACAGACGCTATAAGTCATAATAAGATCATTGTTTCTAATGTAATATGATCTTATTTAATGAACGAGACGATTCCTAAAAGAAGTCATATGTTTATTAAAATCAATCATAATTCTTATCAAATATGTCGACACAGCTGTGTTATTGTACTTGCTACTTAGTATGGTGAATTATTAGTTGGAAAAGCAAAATTTAAGAGAGTTGTTGCATAAATGATGAAATTAAAGAGTATGGTGCAATGACAGGTTGTAGTTTGCTTACAAAGGCAGGAAAAACATACAAGTTATGATGTCAAAATGGGGTGTGGTGGGGTGCTTGCTAACTTAGACTAAAAGCTATTGTCACATTTGTGCAACATCTTCATCATATATTTCCTTTCTTACACAATGTTGAAATACATGAAGATTCAACTTAAATAGTACATGAAGATTGAAATTTTTTTGCTATAAAAACTAGATAAGACTTAAGCCATTTAACGGCTGACGATGTGATATCTAGATTAGGAGATCGTGGGGTTAGAAAGTTTAAGACTTTGAGTACATCATAGTTTAGACTTTAGACCAGTTACAACGTTAGTATGATATAACGTGACATGTCTTATACGTATGAATCGTTAGTAATCACAATGTACAATTCATTGCGGCTCTCTCATTTTTGTTGTTGTTGCGTCATAATCCTTGAGATCGCCATCCTTGTAAAATGAACAATAATGCCGGTATGGCAAGGTAAGATGTATTCATCATCCACAAAGCTCGATCATAAACAAATTAGGGAAGTAAACACATATATGGCTATTAGGAGCTCCTGTATAACTCACGCCAAACATATGTGCCCGTTCTCTTGTTGACATAATTTCAATCCTCTATTACTTGCGTTTTCGACTTTCGTTTCCTGAGGAACAAAATCTAGACTCGGAAAGTGTAAAAAAAGAAGAAAACAAAAAAGAGAAGCACACCCGGTGGGACTCGAACCCACAATCGCCTGATTAGAAGTCAGACGCCTTATCCATTAGGCCACGGGTGCTTTTTGAGATTTAAATTGTACAGTAGATATATATACCAAATACAGTAACTGTTATCTATATTATACTACTTTGTAATGCATTTAAGCCTTCTAAAATTAGAAGGCTTAAAATTCAGATTTTTTAAGTTACTTATTATGGAAAGATACTACACATAAAAACACACACTCCCTCTCTCTTCTCTCTACCCTCGCCGGCCACCCTCACCGGCCACCCTCTTCTCCGGCAACCACCAGTGCCGGCAAATTTTCCGGCGAAATCTTTTTCTTGCCGATTCGATAGATCGGTTAACCTACATCATTTCTGGAGATTTTGAGCCCTCGGCTCCCACCACAGCGCCACCCACGTGCCACCACCGCCGCTGTCACCACCATCTCATCACATCACCACCTCAAAATAGTCATCGGGTACCCGCCGCCGCATTGCGCGGTTACCCTTCTAGTTATCAATAAATAAATCTGCTAACTTTATTTTGTTATTGTTATAAACATTACAGATTGTGGACTTGTGTACTTTAGTTCGTGTCTGCCGAACACATTAGCTAAAGAGCTTGTTTTGGGGCTTGTTTATATTTCCATTATATGCATTTCATTTGTGAGTTTGTCTTTTAAGCCCGATCCAATAAAGCAATCATGGGCCAGATGAAATCTCATGTTATTCTTTGTTTTGAATAAACTTATGTTCAACAACACTCTGAGATTTGTTATCATCATATATGTGTATTCACATGATAATTTATATTTATAACGAGGATTTTTTTACCCATGGTCATCTACGAGGCGTGGGGTTTTACGTGAAATCTTGTTTGTTTACACAAATGTTCCTTATATTTAATTCAAGGATCATTTCTAAAATCAATGGGTAACTACATGAACTATTTATGTAATTTTTTGTTACACAAAGAGTTCCCATATTTTAATCTATGGATTGTGTCTGTAATTTCAAGTGTTCATTACATAAACAGTATCTAGAATTAACGTAGGGATTGAATCCGCAATCGTAAGTAACGAGAGGGACGTTCTTGCAAATGTATGGACTCTTCGCAACACACGTAAATCGAAGAGACACTTATGTGATTTCTGGTTACACAAACAGTCCCTAGATTTAACTGAGAGACTGTTTTTGTAAACGAGAATAAACGATAGGGAAAATTTTTGCAATTTTTTTAGGACTATGTTTTTAAATTTAAGTAAACCACAAGCACCATTCTTGCTATTTTAGTTTAATATTTAGTGAGCAGCTATTTTTTTGAAAAATGTTTATATTGTAAATTGCAAAAACAGTCCTGGTGGTATGTTCAAACTGCAGGCGCAGTCCATATCTTTTCGAAAGTGCAAGTATTGTCTTTGTGAGAAACCTTTTGTGTGGATATTGTCCATGCCCCAGTGTGAAATGGTTGAAATGCCCTTGCCTTCAGTGTTCTAATCTGAGGCATTTTAGTCATTTCACATTCTGGCAAGGTCGATATCCGATGTCCGACACGGACAATATCTGCATTTCTGAAAAGGTAAGGATTAAGTCTGCAATTTAGACGTATCTCAGAGACGGTTTTGCAATTTACTCTAAAATTCTATATTTGTATAATATACTAAAGATCGTACATAAGTTTTGCCCAACAAGCAAAACATTTGTACTGTAGCACAACCAAGTGCATTAAATGCAAACTTTGCCAAATTGGCGAAAACAGCCCCTGAGGTTCGAGTGTCATTGCAAAGTAAGTCCTTTAGCATTAATAATCTTTCGCAACTTAGCAAAAACAGCCCTTGAGGTTTAAGTGTCGTTGCAAACAACGTCCTTTAAGCAATCCCGCTGCATCGCGTGGGTTTTCCAACACTCGTATATACTAAATATGGGGAGTACATTTCCCTCAAAGTTGGTATGCATTAATTGCTAAGTTTAGCAACTTGGCAAAAACAGTCCCTAAGGTTCAAGTGGCGTTGCAAAATAAGTTCTGTATCATTAATTGCTATCTATAGCAATCTGGCAAAAATAGTCCCTAAGGTTTAAGCGACGTTGCAAGGAAAGTCCTGTATTGCTAACTATAGCAACCTGGCAAAATTAGTCCCTAAGGTTTAAGTGTCGCTACAAAGTAAATCTTTTGAAGCCAATCCCGCTGCATCGCGCGGGTTTCCACACTCGTTCTTCACTATTGAGCAGCGGATAACAAATTAGATAAATATTACGTTGAGTTTAAAAAAAAAAATAATAATAATAAAAAATAGACTAGTTTATATCTATCAATAAAGTTCTATGCAAATGTTTTCTTGGCCAAAGTACTCTTCTTCTTGTCCTTTGAAACTCCTATGAGATCC
The DNA here is from genome assembly GCA_019973895.1 of Chrysanthemum seticuspe. Taxonomy (NCBI): domain Eukaryota; kingdom Viridiplantae; phylum Streptophyta; class Magnoliopsida; order Asterales; family Asteraceae; genus Chrysanthemum; species Chrysanthemum seticuspe. The sequence continues at coordinate 25,496,634 of BPTQ01000008.1, forward strand.
ACGCCAAACTACTATAAATCCCTCGGTGAAACAGTATTTTTTCAATCCTCTATTGATTGCCTTTTCGACTTTGGTTTCCTGAGGAACTATATATCTAGATTGGGAAGTGTCCAACTGGAAAAGTTTCCGAAAAAATATTGATAAAACAATTACATAAAATAACTTAGTTATGTGGGGTGACAGTTTTGTTAAAAAACCAAAAAAAATAAAACAAAGAACACACCCGGTGGGACTCGAACCCACAATCGCCTGATTAGAAGTCAGACGCCTTATCCATTAGGCCACGGGTGCTTGTTGTTCTTTATTTTGTAAATTAAGTATACATTCTTTTTTACAGTATGAATGATTCCACATGATCATCACACAAGTAAAAAAGTATTGGTTAATTATTAATAATTTTCAAGATGATGATGTTTTCTTAGTCAATTTACTCTTTTATATTTTGTCCTTTTGTATCCTATTAAAGTATTAACTTCTTTTCATTTGATACAAAACCAAAAGTTACGTGACTTAATGTACTAGAATTGTGTTAAAAAAATGTGTTAGAATTAAACTTAAGGTTATGAAAGTGTATTACCTTTTGAAAATATAGCTCAAATTCTTCACTATTAAATTTAAAGTCACCGCTGCAGCATTAACTCAATTTTTTTTTTTAAATTCTTTGCCTGACCTGATTAGTGTAATAAAACGATCGCGATAACTAAAAAAACATACCCCACCTAAATACAAATATACTCCATAATAACAATTTAATAAATAAACACCCGCACACAACACTCACAAACTCCCCTCAACGAGAGCCTTTGTTTGACCCTCAACCGCTAATAGAGCTTCTTCTCGTTCATCACCCTCACTAGGAGGGTGGCGACCTTGTGGTCGATCCTCCATTACTATCGGCCTTATACCTAGTTTTTCTGTTATCAAAATGTATGTAAATAATTTAGTAAATAAACACCCGCACACAACACTCACAAACTCCCCTCAATGAGAGCCTTTGTTTGACCCTCAACCGTTGATAGAGCTTCTTCTCGTTCCTCACCCTCACTAAGAGGGTGGCGACCTTATGTCGACCCTCCATTACTATCGGTCTTATACCTAGTTTTTCTGTTATCAAAATGTACGTAAATAAAAACCAAGTTTTCCTATTATTAAGACGTGTACTCTTGTACCATGGTTCCGCGTCAAAGATTAGTATTATTATTATTATAAGCTAATTATAATTTAATGACGAATAAGCCAAACTGCCGAAAGCCCGTGACCGAAAACAAAAGTTATGCTCATAATTGGTTGACTACCCATCAAATCTAGCCTATAATATTCTTGATCTCATTCACATGGGAAAGTATAGTATGTGATATATTGATATGAAATATTTTTTGTTAATTTTGTATAACTATTTAGAGCATTATTTTTGTTAATATTTTGTTTTTTCATAAGAATAAGTATGGTTGTTGTTGAACCGTTACAAAATAAAATAATATGTTTCAAATGTTTTGCTTACACTGAAATGTGTGAAGTAGCATGATTCAATTATTGCTAGATGCAAACAATTTTAAACTGGTCACACTATTTTTTGAAAATAGATGATTTTACCGTGTTTAAATTTGTGTGACAAACTAACTGTAAGTTTGAATCTCATAAATTAATCGAGTAAAAAGTAAGATATATTACCCAAAACAATGTTTTGTATACATTAAAATATTAAAAATATGACATAATGGATAACCAATTTGAAGGACACATTTTGTGTTGCCAGTATTTGTTTTTTAAAGTAAAACTTTATCTTCAAAACCAATCAAGTTATTCAAACCCAAACTAATTTTAGAGAAAGGTTGATGGCTCAAAACTGAACGAATTTGTTGGTGAATAATGACCAGGACCTTAAAATAATGACGACAAATATATGTTCGGGGCATTTAAAATTACAAGCGATAGCTAAAAACCGAAAAACCACTTAGTCTGAGCCTGGCGCGCTAGTTGGCGCGAGTCACACCTCCCCAGCGTGTCAGTGACTGTATTTGCATTTCGGTTTTTTCAAGTCGGCTTTCCTCTTACCCGACTAAGGTGTTTCTTTCAATTAAGATTCGTACGTGATATTTGAGAAGTTTACTTTACGAGACTTAGAGAGATGCCCAAAACAAAGTCTTCCCGATTTTACAAAACGCCAACTCATAAACGTTTTTACAAAGCCTCTGGCCAAGGCAAAGTTGCTTTTCCTCAAACCTAGAAGGTTTATACTTTCACTAGAACTTTAAAGGAAAGTATTCAAGTGACCATAATCCTTTATCTTTACTAATCACGTAACGGGTTTACTCTCTTATTGGTCAATTAAGTCGAGGTCACTTTGCGTAAACGCAATTCTCTCATTTATGATATGTTGATTTGCCTTGATGCAAAACACTCTTCTTACTTGCATTAAGATGATTATCTCTACAATTCAAAATTGAACTTAGATAAAACCTTCATCATCTCTACCTTCTCAAAGTTATCTCTACACCTCCATTGCCAACTCACTCTCTTACACATTCTTACAATGTGTCATACACTTTTCTTCTTCAATACACATTCCTCTCACATTTACCAACTAGCTTGATTTTGAAATTCAAATTATCACTCACATACTTCTAACCCTTCCTCTCCAAGTTTTGCCAACCCATTCTGTGACACATTCACAAATATAATATTATTCTTGTGTCCTCCTCTCTTACACACCTCACATCATACAACTTATCCTCCAACAACTAGTTTTTAAATTTGAAATTTATATTTCAAAGATAGGATGCAAAGTTTTATCTATCATGTAATAAAAAACCTTTGAAGAATACTCAAAGGTTATTACCCAATATCCAATGTCCAATGGTTCTTCTATTTCTCTTTGAATTTGGACTAAACCCCTGACTTTTTAGTTTTCACTTCATCAAATGTTTTAAATACATAATCCTTGGTTAAATGAGTTTGTTGACCTTATCCCAATTTGAGTGTTGAAATGTTTTTAGAAAGGTCAAATGTGAAGTGCAATTGAGGGTTTAACAAGAATCGGGTATAAATAAAACAAAACCTGAAAAATTTCCAGGGATTGATCCGGCACGCTGGGTGACGCGCTATCGCCTCCCCAGCGCCAATCACGTCTAGGATTTTTGGATTCTTGCCTATTTATACTCCACTTTTGTCATTTGATACTCACATCTTGCCAATGCATTCTTGTTCTCTAATTTATTTTCTCTCGACCCTCTAAGTTTACTACTTCATAATTGTGATATAAACTTTTCTACCATCTCTAATTAAAATATCACTTCTTCTGCAAGAGAGATTCACAATAACCTAATCCACTCTTTTGAATTGTGTTGAGCATCTTCTTCTTTATACCCTTTCTATTAGAATCGCATCTCTAGGTTAGGTTAGGGCTTTATTTTAGTAAACAACTATTAATCATTCAATTTGGTGTAAGGTAGTAAAGTATTTTACCTTGGTGGTCAAGCATAGATCAGCGAAGATCAAGTTAGGGTTTGATACTTTCGGTGGGGAGTATTTGTGTCCGTAGAGGTTAAGTCGAATCGCGAGATTCTTGTGGGTGGTTTTCGAGGGCGAAATACCGTCGGGAGTAGCTATCTTAGTTAGCGCAGATCTTTGTGCATATCGATAGTGTGAAGCTGTAACGGTTTGTAATCCGCCATAAGGATTATACTTAGTAATAGTATTGGTGTTGTGGATTCACAACTGGACGTACGGATGGTATATGTAAGCTCCCGGAAAATTTCATTTGTAATTAACAACTTAATCATGAATAAAGCACGGATTAGAACACCATGAAATTTTCTTGTCATCGTTATTGCATATCATTTGGCAAATACATAATAAACGTGAATTTTACGCTCAAAATTACACCGTTGTGACCCGATCAAAGTTCCCTCGATCCCGTTATTAATAATTATTTAAAATATATAAATAAATTATATAAATAAATATATAATAATATATATATTTTTTATTTCTTTGAACCGGGCCAAGCCCAATTCCGTCCACTTATTTTCCTTGGGCCCTCGCTACATTCGATCCAAGACCAACTACAAGCCCAACCCCTTCTTCTTATTTTGGGCCTCGTTTTCTGCCTAGCCCAGCGCAACCCAAACCAAGCACCACATTTACATTTGGCTAGTAAAATTTGTTGAGTTTTATTTTTTCTTGCATGTAATCGGTCGAACAACAAAGTGCAACAACAAGAGGACCAAACACAAAACAAAATGCATCCCCTATGGTCATATGTGTTTGCGTGTGTGTGATAAAGAAGAGATAAAACCACACTCTTAGCCACCCTAACCCCTTATTATAATACCCTAAGTCCCATTGACCACCTATTTGACTTTGTAACCCAATGGTTAATGTGTTTCCCATGCTCACTTCGACATGACCCAACCAAGTGCATGCCCTATTTTCCAGTTGCCGATCGGGCATGCTCACAAATAAGACCATTTCCTCTCTTCTTTCTTGGGAATATGTAGAATCAAGCTTAAAATAATCTAAACACCATGCTTGGTCTACTCTTTATAAACAACCACACACTTAGCAAAAACTCACAATATCTCACAAGTTAACTCACAAAATACTCTCTCAAAACTTCACAACCGTCCACAGTGGTGTATCGAAGGAAAAAGGGAAAGAAGAACGAAACATTTAAGGGTTTAAAGGCTTTGGGTAATTCGTTTTGGGTTATAAGGAGAAAAAGGGCTCCTCTATTCTCGTTCATCTTGTTTCATCACCACTCTAACAAATGTAGTAAGTCTCATCTCAACTCATTTCATTTTGTTCCCTTCGTTCACTTTTGTTATCACACGATATAAAGTTATGTGTGATACGCGTACAACGCGCGTTCGGGGTCAAAGGAAACTTCCTTTTCTTCGAGCAAGTTTTTCAACCACCTAGGCAGTGAACCTAATCGTTGTAGTGTAGTATTAGGGTAAGCCTCGGGATTGATATCATTCTCTAGGGGAATAGGAATGCTAGTGAGAAATTACTACGCTAAGGTTGGGGTTGAGGAAGATTATTTTTTATCTTTTTTATATTTTTTTTAGAAAATTGAAAGGTACGAATCTCGGGGTATTGGATTTGGGGGGTGGTATTTCTACCGATTACACTACTATTATCCAATCTAATTAACTAAGCTAAGGGGTAGTCGATGTCTAATTGATGTGTGCTCGTATGATGATTAAAAATGTATTTACTTAGATGCTATTACTCCCTAGTTATCTTCTATTGATGGTTGAATTGTCACGTCCTTATTCTTAACACGTTGTGTCTTCTAAGGTCGTAGGGTATGCGTTTTTCCCTAACTCTTTGAGACTACCTTAAGGTTATTGCCTACAAAATCTCTAGGATTCATAAACTAACTCTAAGGTTATCTTTGGATGTTTAGACTACAATAAATCTAGGTAATTATAAACTAATGTTCACAAAGATTACTCAAGCATTAAAAACACAACGAATGACCTATCGCAATACTAGGTCAATCAGAATTAAGATAAGAGACAACCAATCAATATTCAATACCTAGGTTTCATAGATCTAAGAAAACACGCAAGTAAATTAGCCGGACATAGAAAACATGCAAGCATACACACAAACAATTGAAGACATAATTGAATTAATGAAGTAAATCACTTATCTTGTTGTAAAATAGGGTATGGAACCCTAAGATACTGCCCAAGATAGCCTAGGTTCGGTTTAGGTTTTACTCCACAAAACTACCTCTCTAAAATGCTGAAATATCGAATTCTATATATAGAGTTACAATATGCGACGGCGTCTCTCTTTAATTGCGCCGCCGTCGGGTCGCCGCCATTATGTTTTCATCTTGGCCACGTCAACTCTGTGACGGCGTCACCTTATGCTTATGACGTCGTCGACTTCATCTTCTGACGCCATCGGGATCCAAATCTAGGCCGTCTGAGTTGTGACGCCCTACTCTTTTAAACCTGATGCCGTCAAGTGCAAAATAGCAATTTGCTCTCTGAGTCGTCTAAAGGTGTGTCGCGACGGCGTCGCTATTAAGCTGTGACGCCGTCCCCTTCAGTTCCAGCAGCTTGAGTGTCTCGATTCTTGACTTTGGCCATTTTCTTCATATATTCGCGCCTTTTCGTCCGAATACGTGTCATTCTAGCAATTTGCCTTCAAGAGACCTAAAAATTGAAAATGAACGAAATTAAGTAGTAACGGATACAAAAGTGATCAATTAAGGGCTTAAATGACCCCTCAAAAGTGTACCTTTTAAATCTTTATCAATGTGCACCTTTAGATCGATCATATAAATACTTTGTAAGAATGCGAAACACTAACAAATCAGTGAGCTAAGTGTCACACATATTCGACCACTAAGCTTATATCCAAACATGTATTACGTTTTCTATAAATACCTAATCTAGATATCACTTTTGTTTAAGCATGGGTCGTATATACCAAATCTTTTAAACTCACACGACATATGTTTTGCTAATTAAATGCCTAGACGACATACAATACATATTGTAACACACTTAAGAACCCTACAAAACCCTTAAAACCTCCCCTTTGCCTCGTTTTATGTCTCGTTAACCATAAACCAAACGGATCATCAAATGGGCCTTAATGCCTAAGACGCACAAAACCTCGGCCCAATCCAGTTTACCCGGTCCTTTAACAATAAAAATAAACTATAAGCTCCTAATAAGCTAGGAATGAGTTTTATAAAAATTTGATAAGTTCTTGGGTCGAAAATGTGTTTTTGGGACTAGTTTTGCAAAACGTGTAACAATCGGGTAGAAAATGTAAAGTCTCGAAAGATAAAGGTTGGTTTTTACACGTAAGTTTCATGCATGAAAAGTCTAGGGTGTAAATTGTACATTTTTGAAAGTCCAAGGTCACTTTTATACGTGGAAATTCATGCATGGAAAGTCCGGGGTATATTTTGTAATTATGGCAAACTAGTTTTAAAAGTGAAATAAAAGTTTGTGTTTAAATTGTAAAGTTTGAAACTCGGGGGACTAAAAGCGTAAAATCAACTTTTGAAATATTTTTATGAAAACAGTTTTATCAAGGGACTGAAACTGCCAATTCTGGAAACTTTGAGTATAAATTACTTTTGGGTATATATATACCATATAAGCCCCAGGTATGCCCAAATATATGAACCTAAATGAGTCACGGGATTCTATTTACGGTAAGTTTTCAAGATTTATACATCAAACCACAAGTCAGTCAATGATAAAATAGGCTAAACAGGGCTGGATCACGACTATGACATGATTATCCATAAAATCTGCATGGACTAGTTACCGACCTGGACTTTATTTAGCTTATATATTTGAACATAACGGTAACAAATAAAATATCATGATTCATGAAAATTGGTTATATATATATATATATCGATAGTGCATATCGATAGTGTGAAGCTGTAACGGTTTGTAATCCGCCATAAGGATTATACTTAGTAATAGTATTGGTGTTGTGGATTCACAACTGGACGTACGGATGGTATATGTAAGCTCCCGGAAAATTTCATTTGTAATTAACAACTTAATCATGAATAAAGCACGGATTAGAACACCATGAAATTTTCTTGTCATCGTTATTGCATATCATTTGGCAAATACATAATAAACGTGAATTTTACGCTCAAAATTACACCGTTGTGACCCGATCAAAGTTCCCTCGATCCCGTTATTAATAATTATTTAAAATATATAAATAAATTATATAAATAAATATATAATAATATATATATTTTTTATTTCTTTGAACCGGGCCAAGCCCAATTCCGTCCACTTATTTTCCTTGGGCCCTCGCTACATTCGATCCAAGACCAACTACAAGCCCAACCCCTTCTTCTTATTTTGGGCCTCGTTTTCTGCCTAGCCCAGCGCAACCCAAACCAAGCACCACATTTACATTTGGCTAGTAAAATTTGTTGAGTTTTATTTTTTCTTGCATGTAATCGGTCGAACAACAAAGTGCAACAACAAGAGGACCAAACACAAAACAAAATGCATCCCCTATGGTCATATGTGTTTGCGTGTGTGTGATAAAGAAGAGATAAAACCACACTCTTAGCCACCCTAACCCCTTATTATAATACCCTAAGTCCCATTGACCACCTATTTGACTTTGTAACCCAATGGTTAATGTGTTTCCCATGCTCACTTCGACATGACCCAACCAAGTGCATGCCCTATTTTCCAGTTGCCGATCGGGCATGCTCACAAATAAGACCATTTCCTCTCTTCTTTCTTGGGAATATGTAGAATCAAGCTTAAAATAATCTAAACACCATGCTTGGTCTACTCTTTATAAACAACCACACACTTAGCAAAAACTCACAATATCTCACAAGTTAACTCACAAAATACTCTCTCAAAACTTCACAACCGTCCACAGTGGTGTATCGAAGGAAAAAGGGAAAGAAGAACGAAACATTTAAGGGTTTAAAGGCTTTGGGTAATTCGTTTTGGGTTATAAGGAGAAAAAGGGCTCCTCTATTCTCGTTCATCTTGTTTCATCACCACTCTAACAAATGTAGTAAGTCTCATCTCAACTCATTTCATTTTGTTCCCTTCGTTCACTTTTGTTATCACACGATATAAAGTTATGTGTGATACGCGTACAACGCGCGTTCGGGGTCAAAGGAAACTTCCTTTTCTTCGAGCAAGTTTTTCAACCACCTAGGCAGTGAACCTAATCGTTGTAGTGTAGTATTAGGGTAAGCCTCGGGATTGATATCATTCTCTAGGGGAATAGGAATGCTAGTGAGAAATTACTACGCTAAGGTTGGGGTTGAGGAAGATTATTTTTTATCTTTTTTATATTTTTTTTAGAAAATTGAAAGGTACGAATCTCGGGGTATTGGATTTGGGGGGTGGTATTTCTACCGATTACACTACTATTATCCAATCTAATTAACTAAGCTAAGGGGTAGTCGATGTCTAATTGATGTGTGCTCGTATGATGATTAAAAATGTATTTACTTAGATGCTATTACTCCCTAGTTATCTTCTATTGATGGTTGAATTGTCACGTCCTTATTCTTAACACGTTGTGTCTTCTAAGGTCGTAGGGTATGCGTTTTTCCCTAACTCTTTGAGACTACCTTAAGGTTATTGCCTACAAAATCTCTAGGATTCATAAACTAACTCTAAGGTTATCTTTGGATGTTTAGACTACAATAAATCTAGGTAATTATAAACTAATGTTCACAAAGATTACTCAAGCATTAAAAACACAACGAATGACCTATCGCAATACTAGGTCAATCAGAATTAAGATAAGAGACAACCAATCAATATTCAATACCTAGGTTTCATAGATCTAAGAAAACACGCAAGTAAATTAGCCGGACATAGAAAACATGCAAGCATACACACAAACAATTGAAGACATAATTGAATTAATGAAGTAAATCACTTATCTTGTTGTAAAATAGGGTATGGAACCCTAAGATACTGCCCAAGATAGCCTAGGTTCGGTTTAGGTTTTACTCCACAAAACTACCTCTCTAAAATGCTGAAATATCGAATTCTATATATAGAGTTACAATATGCGACGGCGTCTCTCTTTAATTGCGCCGCCGTCGGGTCGCCGCCATTATGTTTTCATCTTGGCCACGTCAACTCTGTGACGGCGTCACCTTATGCTTATGACGTCGTCGACTTCATCTTCTGACGCCATCGGGATCCAAATCTAGGCCGTCTGAGTTGTGACGCCCTACTCTTTTAAACCTGATGCCGTCAAGTGCAAAATAGCAATTTGCTCTCTGAGTCGTCTAAAGGTGTGTCGCGACGGCGTCGCTATTAAGCTGTGACGCCGTCCCCTTCAGTTCCAGCAGCTTGAGTGTCTCGATTCTTGACTTTGGCCATTTTCTTCATATATTCGCGCCTTTTCGTCCGAATACGTGTCATTCTAGCAATTTGCCTTCAAGAGACCTAAAAATTGAAAATGAACGAAATTAAGTAGTAACGGATACAAAAGTGATCAATTAAGGGCTTAAATGACCCCTCAAAAGTGTACCTTTTAAATCTTTATCAATGTGCACCTTTAGATCGATCATATAAATACTTTGTAAGAATGCGAAACACTAACAAATCAGTGAGCTAAGTGTCACACATATTCGACCACTAAGCTTATATCCAAACATGTATTACGTTTTCTATAAATACCTAATCTAGATATCACTTTTGTTTAAGCATGGGTCGTATATACCAAATCTTTTAAACTCACACGACATATGTTTTGCTAATTAAATGCCTAGACGACATACAATACATATTGTAACACACTTAAGAACCCTACAAAACCCTTAAAACCTCCCCTTTGCCTCGTTTTATGTCTCGTTAACCATAAACCAAACGGATCATCAAATGGGCCTTAATGCCTAAGACGCACAAAACCTCGGCCCAATCCAGTTTACCCGGTCCTTTAACAATAAAAATAAACTATAAGCTCCTAATAAGCTAGGAATGAGTTTTATAAAAATTTGATAAGTTCTTGGGTCGAAAATGTGTTTTTGGGACTAGTTTTGCAAAACGTGTAACAATCGGGTAGAAAATGTAAAGTCTCGAAAGATAAAGGTTGGTTTTTACACGTAAGTTTCATGCATGAAAAGTCTAGGGTGTAAATTGTACATTTTTGAAAGTCCAAGGTCACTTTTATACGTGGAAATTCATGCATGGAAAGTCCGGGGTATATTTTGTAATTATGGCAAACTAGTTTTAAAAGTGAAATAAAAGTTTGTGTTTAAATTGTAAAGTTTGAAACTCGGGGGACTAAAAGCGTAAAATCAACTTTTGAAATATTTTTATGAAAACAGTTTTATCAAGGGACTGAAACTGCCAATTCTGGAAACTTTGAGTATAAATTACTTTTGGGTATATATATACCATATAAGCCCCAGGTATGCCCAAATATATGAACCTAAATGAGTCACGGGATTCTATTTACGGTAAGTTTTCAAGATTTATACATCAAACCACAAGTCAGTCAATGATAAAATAGGCTAAACAGGGCTGGATCACGACTATGACATGATTATCCATAAAATCTGCATGGACTAGTTACCGACCTGGACTTTATTTAGCTTATATATTTGAACATAACGGTAACAAATAAAATATCATGATTCATGAAAATTGGTTATATATATATATATATATATATATATATATATATATATATATATATATATATATATATATATATATATATATATATATATATATATATATATATATATATATATATATATATATATATATATATATATATATATATATATATATATATATATACTAGTGTCAAAACCCGTCCGATGGACGGGTATGACTTGTGGTTTTTATTTTTTAGGTTTTAGTTGAACAAATATATACTAAAAAGTAATTAAAAGTTAAATTAAACAATTTACAACTATAATTGATGTTACCATCATATATATATATGCATTTTTTATTTTTTTTATAAGTTAGTTTTTTTTTATTAATATTTATCTACGTAATTTACTTTCTTAACAGTCAAAGGCAAAGGCATGAGAATAAATTTTATAATACACTTATATAGTGAATAATGAACTCAACAAAAAGAGAATGGTTATTTGATAACTTATTGTATTTGTATCTTATGAATATTAATCTCGAACCCTTAAATATATCCCAAATACATGTTTCATATCTCTTTCTCATAGTTCTGTTCGGTAGTTGGGTTCTGAACTTTTTTTTCTTTACTTTGGTTTATGTCCTATGAAAATTAAACGCCAATAACCTAATAAATTACACTCCTTAACTCATTAAACTACACTTAGGCTCTATGCTCACATTCACCTCCTTTAAAAACCTCCATATTTAAAGTGATGATACACATGATTATTTTTGTGGCTGCTCGCAATACTTGAGCCTACCATGGTTCAACTACCTTATGAACGCAGGTTCACGGTGTGCTGGTGTTTTCTTATATAGTAATGCACAAGTTACATGAATCCTAAATGCCCAATCACCTTAACTATGATATCAACTCTAACATAATCAACATATCATTAGGGTTTTGAGGAAAAGAGACATACCATTGTTTTTTTCCTAGCCAACCACACTAAAGGCGTCCACCATAGTTTTTCACGTACAAAAACCAACATAAGATCATTAGGGTTTTGAGAAAAAAAGACACTTTGTTTTTTGTCCCACCAAACCTCACCAAAAGCCTCCACCATATTTTTGCAAAATAAACTGGTGTTTGGGATTGTGTATTTTAAGTGCTTAACAACTTAAAATTATGCTAATGTTATTACTATATAGGCGGTGTTTGAAATTGCTTATTTAACAGCGGGCATGACTTATAATTATCGTTGAAAAAACTAACTTAACCAAAAAAAAGAAGATATAAAGATACTAAATTATATATTGAATTAATTAAGAACCAAAAGAAAAGTATGTTTATCGAATATTAAAGAAAATACAAAACTTGACAATTTGACCCATTACCCAACCCGCCCATCTTGCCATAATACAACCTACTCAATGACCTCATATATGCTAGATTAAAAAGGGGGAAATAATATAGTGTTGCAATTGGTAGAATCATCCATTCATAGACTCAAGTTAATCAAGATGTAGGGTTTACATGTACCATATGCTTATATATTCATATATATGTTTTTTTGGACATCACAATACCAACTTTAATTTGATCCCTAGTCAACTCTACAACAGGAGGGCATAGTTTAGGCCACCAATTAGCTTCACGAACATCAGTGTGCCCCACATTAATGGCTTCACTGTACCATGATTGAAGTTATGTGTCTGAAATAATACCATTTATGTTAGGGTAGAAATGAGTCACATATGCTTGCACCAGCTCCTGTATTGCGGACCAAATGAGTACCCCATCATTTGCGTATCGGTAGTCTTCAATGAGTAGTCTCAGTCCATGTGGTTGTGTGTCATCGGGTACTGCTATCTATGCAACTAAAATGAATAAAAATTGCTTAGCATTTTATAAAGTCGGTTTCATTTTATTTAAATTATGTATTTGGTATATTGATTGTACCTTCGCATCAGATATTCAGGTAAGCCTTCTAAGTCACCAAGAGCTAAAATGACAGAAAGCGCAACAATGACAGATAGCTTTAGAGTAACAACCATTGCATGCTTAGCTTTATTGATATTCTTAGCTACCTGCTCATTTGACACATGTAGGTGATTGCTTCTTTATTTACACTGCCATCAAGAATAAGATCAGATAATCAAATAATCAGTTAATTAACATAAGAGACATGTAAGTAATCTTGCATTTGTTTCAATAATCTTAATAGAAGCATCAAATTCTGATACTTAAAAACGCATTTGACTATTAGGATGTTTGGTATTGCTTATTTAAGTTCGTATTTGCTTATCTATACCAAAGATGTGCAGTTATGAGCATTTGGATGACACTGCTTGGCTGCTTGTTTTAAAGTAAGTAAGCATTTAACAGTAAGTAGGCCGATAGTTTAGCATTTAAACACTTCAAAATAAGCAATCCCAAACATTCCCAAGGCTAAAGAATAATAATTTTACTGATTTCTTACTTGTCTTTCTACATCAAAAATCAATGTTAACATTGCAAAATATTTTGCAATGATTGTGATTTTGTTAGCACCAGACATTTTTTTAATTAAAGCCATCAAAATCAACATAGTTTGTTGTCTCCTTATTATAACCTGAAAATACAATTTAAGCGGCTTCGACTACATGAGATTCTGCGCGATGTAGCTACACACTTCTTTTTTGGTACTATAACAATACCCACCCCCATAGTATTCGCCCTAAAATCAAGGTGATGGCACCCAAAACATAAGTCACTACAAAAAAAAAAAAAAAAAAAAAAAAATACTATCGCTTACTTGCTTCCATTTCTCGGATAATAAATAAAGATCCGACTACAACACACAGAATAAGACTTTGATGGATTTTCTATCCATTTGACGTTTTCATTTTTTAGATATAAAAATATGGAAAAAAAATGTGTAGCTTAGAACATGAAATGAATTCCATCCATCTATGTGTGTGGTAAAACGTAAAATAAAAGAACCCGAAATGGGAACAAAGGGTATTTCAAACTTGCATTTCGAATCTCAATGCCTTCAACATAGATACCATCTTCTGAGTAGTATTGTGATATGCTTTGTAGTAGAAACTCAAAATCGTGTGTATTATTCATGACTCGGCACAGCTGAATCATCATCCACCCATCATCTCTACATGCTGCAAAATATGCACATAATGCTTCGCTTCCGTGTCTGTAATTTAAGTTCACATAAATAGGTTTACTCGTATTTTTTCTTGCATCACAGAATTTGAAGACCAAATAAATCCCACAAAGGACATCCGCGGATAACAATTCAGTTTTGTGCTTGATTCTGATGTTTAGATTCGTAGGATCGAACATCTCCGCTACTTCCTGAAATCTGCATATTCGGTAAAGTATGAAAGTCTAATTTAGTCCTTGCCTCCCCATAGACACACTTCTACATTTAAATATCTAAATTTTTTAGCCAACATTATACTGGGGGACATGTAAAAGAAGTTAAAAACTATTAGTGCATAAAGTAATTTCAAAATAGGTTATGGTATCCATAAACTAATTACCTTGATTCTGGAACATATTCGCCACTTGTATGGACCACTATCCACGTATGAAAACTGTCGTGCTCGTATAACTTCATTTCTTTCATCGTTACTTCGGAGTAAAAACCACTATGAAGCAAATATGTTATATTGTTTATAATAACATATGCGAATATATAATTAATAATTGAAGTGTTTTATGAATATCGTTTACAAAAAAATAAGTAAATATAAATGAATTATAAACATTCATTAAACTAATACAAGATCCATTCATAACTTTTCTCTTTTACACTAACTTATTAAAGGTGTTTTTGTTGCTGTCAGGGGCTATTTGGATGGCTGTTATGAGAGGGTGTTTGGTTGCTCACATGGTCGGCTGCAAGTTTGAGACCTCTCCCTTATTAATTTGGTAATCATGTTTTCGCACCTCTTCGAATACCATAACCTTGTTGACTAAAATAAAAGTTTCCACGGATACTGTGCTTTCTACAATCACATCCCTAATCTTCATTATCCAAATTCTCTATCCCGTTATTATCTTTTTCTAGGCTCTGGTTTATATCAAGCTTTGCTGTTATGTTATTATCTTCCCCTAAGCTCTTATTTGCAGCATTGTTGTCATACCAATGGGCTTGCAAAGAACCACCAAAGTGTCAATCAACAATAATAATAAGAGCTATTGCTGTCAAATCAATATTTGAGAGTACACAAAGTTGTAAGTTTTTAAAACTCTACATATCGGGTGAAATAACATTATAAATCTAAACATTTGTTTATAAAAACAATAATTCATCAGTGTTCAACATATTACATGAATTTATTCAAAAGATAATAGTTACCTAGCGAGTTTTCATATATACTTGAATTTTTTGTAAAAATATATTAACATGCTAAGCTTTTTTTAAAAGTTAGTAAAACTTCAACCTAATTTTATTAATTCTAGTCCCTACAGAAAACCAACTTTGACTTGTTACCTCACCCGTTCGACTGGCCTAAGTAGCAACGCGTCTACTTTTGATGTGTTATATTAGCACTGCATTTCTAGGTCCTTCTAGCTGTCCTACTTGAGCCTTGCGCTTTCAGGATCCTATGTTTCATTTTAGAAGTTGAAATATCATTCCAATAGTAGGTAAAACAATCAGTAGCAATGTGTATATTAAGAAACTTAAGTCATTGCCATATTTCATGGAATATTCATCGATCTAATTTCTCTGTTTCTCTTTATGTAAGAGATGGAATACATTGTGAGTGATTTTAGAATGAGGTTCTAGAGTTTTCGTGATTATTGTTGACACTCAGAATGGTTCGTCTAGTAACCGCGTAAATAAACCATTATTGACATCAATCTAATGCATAACTGAAGTTGCACCAGGCCATGGCATAAGTCAAAATATTACATATCTCTACACCATGAATATTTCCCCATAATTAGGCTGCTAGTGTAACATGTGAATAGTAAAGCCTACTTCCCCTAACATCTCTATAAAGGACTTCCAAAACAACTTGAATAGTAAGTGTGGACTGGGTAATACAGTCTAATGTGTACAACAAAGATACTCGACAATTTTTTACTTTTTACTTTAAAAACTTGAAGATAACAACTTTTGTAAAAACTGATTTTAAGAAAACTGAATTTTAAGCTGGTAAAAAGATGAGATAACTTAATAGATAAGAGATAAGCCAAAAACCAAAAGAGGCTAAATCTTTTAAAGAAAACTAATCTACTATAAGCTTCAATAAGCTACCCTAAGTATAAATGAGTGAATAGGTTCCTAAAACTATTCTATTAAGCAGTTGTAATCCTAATTAAATCAAGTTAATAGGCTGAGATAGACTTTTAAGAACTAAAGAAAATTGAGTAAAAACTAATTAAAGCACTTAAGTGCCCAAGCTCAAATGAGCTTGTGCCTACTGTATTAGAAGCTCTTAAGCACTTAAAGGCAGATCTAAAAGTTAACTTTAAACTTAATTAAGCAAATCCTATAAGCAATATAAGCTAAAAAGGCAACAAAAAAAGCAAAAGGGCTGCTGTCTTACTGCAGGCCTAAAACAGTCCTAAGGAGAGATTTAATCTCACAAATAAGCCATCATATAAGCTCTAGCTTCCAAATTAAGCAAAAACATATGAAACTCATATTATAAGGATTCCAACAAACTGAAAATGAGCTATATTGAGCTTAGCATGAGCTTCTAATGGACTTGTTAAACCAATGGGTCAGACTACTTAAAACTGACCCTAATTGAAAACAACTTGAACTAAGCAACTTTAAGGTTAAATAAAAGCAAAATTAAAACCATTAGAGCTGTAAAAATCTGAAATCAGATAGAGAATGGCTTTTAAAGAAATGGAAAAAGCACTTTGTAACTAAAAGTATCCTCAAATAAGCTAGATCTTGAGCTGTGAACACAGCTATTCAGCAACTGAAATGGTTGTTTGGAATTTATCAGGTAAGCTTGTAGAACGACTAAGGAACTATGAATCAAGTTAAAAAACAGCTAAACTACTTTACTAACAACTATTTTGACTAAATTAAACTGACTGTAAGAATGTAAACTTATGAAACTGAATTTTGATCACTATCCCGAACACTCCCTTAAGACTAAACTGATGTCAAAATTGTTGGGGAAAGAAGGATTATTTGCATGGGTGTCTGATGTCTTGTTATGGGCAACTTCATGTATCACTTTAGGAGCAATTGGAGAAAAGATGGAGGTCGAGATTTTATGTCAGAAGCAACATCAGATGCATCTTGGACTGAAAATAATATGTAATTTTATAGATCATTAACATAAAGGTAGCATTTTGACCATTCACTTATGAATGGTCAATTTGGGTCGTGTTTTATCTCAAAGAGGTCACATAAAATACAGATTCAAAAGGGTCAAATATCACCGAAGGTGTATGTTAATCCATATTTAAACTATTATATCTAATGATATTGTTTTCTTAACACAATATATACAAATAACTTTTATTGAACGAAAGTGATTGCAGGTTGACCCAACCCATCCTGACCGATGTGGCAAGTACTAAAACATATCCTGTTTTCACAAGTATGACCTGTTACCTGACCTGTCCAATTTGTCACCTTTGCACAAGAATAAGGAGGTTTTAAACTGGAATGAAATCAATACCTGATGCTTTTGGTTTGCCCTTCTATCTCTTTACGTGATCAAATCAGGCTCTGTTACTCAAGACACATAGTTCTGCTCCAGCAGTGCCTAAGTCTTTGTAAACAGACTGTGTATCAACAACCGTTTCCATTTGCATATGCATACGCTTGGCGATCCGTTTAGATATTATCCCGTCTTTTTTAACAGATTCGCGACCTGTAGAGCTGCAAAGAACATAAGACATGTGTGACATACTAAATTAATGAAAAGAACTACTAAAAGGTAAATTAAAACAACTGAAACATTAGGGTAAATCAACTTATCAGTGTCCACGCCATCACATTTAAAAGATAATATTTACTGATACAGAAATCTGTGAGCCCCACAAGTTTAGAAAGGAAGTCCTTCGGCTGCTGACGAAGCGAAGTGTCAAAGATGCAAGTATACTGAAATACTTAGCTCAACAACCTATATGCCTATATAGTATCACATGCCAACTTGACGCCATTTTCAAAATTGGAGTGATATTTCATATGCATATATATTTAGAAAAAAAATGACCAATCCCATATAAAAAAGCCAAAAGCTAGAGACCAGCATATAAATTCGAAGATCAAGATCATAAAAAACTCTTTTATGATGTCTACTTATAGAGTGGGTGGTTTCAGAAACGAATCTAAGAAGAAATCATACAAAGCATCATAATATGATTCTTGAACTAAAAAACAACTCATATTTTCATTGTTTGCAAAAGAATTTACAAAACCTTGCCAATAAAGAATCACTGATTCATCCCGTTATATGCATTGTTTAGTTTTTACCTTTGCCCTTTTTACCCTTCTTCCCTTGGCTGTTTTTTATTTCTGAGGGCTACCACCATTGGTTTGATGAACACACAAATGATTTAGCAGCACACACAGGTTTCATGGTGACCCCAGGTTGCTGGGGAGTTTGTGTTGCTTGGTGTAGCTCGGGAGTTGGTGCATATACAGGTCCGGAACCAGCACCGCGCTGAGATGGTACAATTCCTCTAGGAGCCTGTTGTTGTTGAGGCCCTCCACCTTGACCTTGCTGCTGCGGTTGTCCACCAGGAAATTGCTGAGGAGCTACGCCACCTCGTCCTTGTGATGGTGTACACATAAAAAGGGACTATTTCTTTTTGAATAACACTGACTGTCACTGGAGAAAAAACATACAGTGGCAGTGACAAGAATGACCACGTTTCGGGATTTTGGGACAGGAAAGCGCGTAACATCCGTAAGAGATAACACGTCTTATTTGCTCTTGAGCTTGATAGAGTGCCATAGTTGCCGAAATATCATCTCTTAAGGCATCCATGCCGTCACATGCTTCAATATATACACCTTCACAAAATGCCACAATAGCCGAGTGTGGAGAAACGAGAATGTAGCAACTGGCGTAGGATGTAAAGAACCAACTATAGCAGCATGTACTCCACCTAAACAAAACAAATGTAATAAGAACTTGAAATATTATTTTTAAATTATTATATCTTGGCCATTTGACTGATCCCACAAAAGTGTAGTTGTAATGTTGAAAAGTTACCCATGCTTAGACCACAAACTACCATTTTCCCATAACCTACTGCACAATCCAACCAATGTAGAAGACTACAAGCTTCTTCAATGGTAGCTCTTTCTAACAAAAGCAAATCGCTCACGCATAAAAATTTTGACCCGCTCTGCATAAATTGCCGTCTGTGTTCGTAAAAAAGGGCTGTGTAGTTTAAAAATGAATAAAGATAAACGTGCTATAACTGAAACAACTCATGGATTGTTATTACCTTTCAAGAACCATGGTTGCACACATGATATAATGAAGCTTGTCACATATATCATACAGTAATCCCGCTTCAATCTTTGTTGAAAGCTATCTAGTGCATACATATGTTCAGTTCCAAAAAGAGATCAAATGAGTAGATACATTGCAATTCTTTTCTATAGTTAGTACGAAAAAAGGATATCTTACTTCAGGAGGAAAGTATCTCAGGAGTGCAGTGAAGAATGTTGGTGACCCAATCCTTGTGTCGAGTTCTCATTTCAGCTGCCAGTTTTAAGCAGAAGTACAGACTTAAAAGTCAGTGCATATATTGGACTTCAATATAAGAGTTTCAACTTTCATGAGATGTATTTGTATAACTAATTAACTGAAACAACATGATAACAGAGTAAACTTATCAATACCACATTAGTTAATGACCAGTTTCTGAAGGCAAAGCTAATGACGAAATCAAAGGTGTCTCCTGCGAACAACTACTCAGGAATCAGTTCAAATAAATAAAAATATGTTTACCTTTGTATCCACCACATCCACATTATCAAGCTTTTAAACGAAGGCGGGATATAGATGACTAACAAATGATTATCATACGAACATAGCTTAATATTTACCTACAAAAGAAACAATTAGTGACCAAAACTGAAAGTTGTGCACCATCAGATAGAAATATGTCATCTTATCTATGTCCTCATAAGCCAAAAAATGTGGGTTTATAAGCTTTTTGTGGAGTCCCATCTCTCTAATCACGAAACTCGTTATAAATTTCTTGATGCCACTCTTCTATCCATTATTCAGCAAACTGTGTTTGTAACTGCAAAGTGCAAATATAGTTGGTTTTTATTACCTTAAGTAGTGATACTTGAGTACAAAGTGAGACAATATCAACAAATTATAACAATACCTTGGGAGAGTTTGAGTTTCTTTGGCTGAATGTTGGTTCAACAGTCTCATCTATTATAACAATACTTGAGTACAAACGTGTGTGAAATCGTATTTAATTAAAGAATTTATTTCTCTTGGCTTAATTCTGTTAATAGATAAACCAAATATGACATAATTTCATGATAAAGGTTAAAAAGATGAAATGTAGCGTACATATAAAAAAGGTTTCCTTCCACTAAAAAGGATCTAGAAGCATCACTCCAAAGGCATAAATGTCATACCTCTGGTTACCAGATTGACAGCGTTGAGGTTGAGTCCCGTCATTACCCGTTGGGATGCCTAAATCATCATTAGTAGGGCTTATTGATACATCATACTAATAAACAAAACATGTTATCAACGTTCATTCTATGATCACATACAAATCGTATAATTTTCATAAACAAAAACATGTCACATATTCTGAGATTGAAAGAAGTGTTAACAATGTATAGTCCATTAGAGAGCTCTCATTTGTACATTCTGCCAATATATAATATATATATTGTTTAAAAATTGGGTAAAAAATTACCGAATAGAATACCTTGGCCTTGGAAAATAATTGAAACTCCACGAAGCAAAGATATCTTTATCTTTTTCGAATCCTTAACATGTAAAATATAGAGCTTCTGATTTAGGATTGAGACGTAAACATAAATTTACATCCAAAACCTGCACCAATCAGAGAACAAACACAAAATCAGTAAAGTTTATAACAAGTATAGATGAAGAATGGAGAATAAAGAGACGATTAATATTAGTATCCTCATCATTCAAGCATGCTAACATCGTTAAAGTGATAATTACCTCCAGCCTAAGGGCATAACTTTAGAGAAACATCCTGCATAATGTGGTTGTACAACTTATTTGATACGATATACAATTACAATCTGAACATGATATATTGAGAAGGGAGACATAGATACATACTGATCCGTCCCACATAGCATGATATACTGTCCCATATGATCATGTAAAAATTTATGTAAAGCATAAAACATCAGGAGTGTGCACACAGATAAACAGAAAATCACATAGGAAAAATCATTAGGGTTCTCAAAAAAGGAGGCGTAATCTTTATAATTAAGAATATAGCATATCTTCTATACATTATGCATATCTTTATATAAATACGGGATTAATATTCTCTTTATATGTATGATATTTTTTGTTGATCATTATATTTATGGGTTTGCAAGATATAACACAAAAAATAAGTTGATCTAGTGGTAAAAGTTGTTATAAATGAACCAAGAGATCCTAGGTTCGAATCTTGCACATTAAATTTTTAAACCAAATTAATCCGGATTTATTTAATTGAATACGAATTTTAATTTGTCAAAATTACGCTTACATGGCAGTAATTTGTGATGACATGGATTTATAATATGGCATTTAAATTTAAGTTAAAAAAATTAATGAACAAATCATATTTTAAAAAAAATGCCACATGTATTCATTGATGACATGGAAATATGACTTGGCATTATGGGATGTCAAGTGGCATTTTATGTGGCATGCCTCCTCTTATATATAATGTATAGATATATATATGCTTAGTGTTATCCAACATATAAATGTTTAGCCTATCATTAGACTAAATGCTACACAATAAAATTAATAAAGAAAAGAAAACTTACAAGAAATTCTTGGCCAATGGCCAATTCTTATTCCAAATATTACACAATATTATACAATCTATTATACAAAGTGGAAGAGTTGACAAATTCCTTAGTGGAATTGGATGGATGGAAGTGGGATCTTAGTGGAAAATGTTGAAAGTGAGTGGATTGTGTAGGAGGGTTGTATCCGGGGGTTCTGCTTCTCCTTCTATCTCCTTTTATTTATAGAAGGAAATAAAATACTATTACAATACAATAATTGGCTACAGTCCTATTAACTGACAAAATTAAATTATTGGCTTTATATTTTAGCCGTCAAAAAGATTCTTCGACAGAGATTCCCTCTTCATGAAAATTTTCATATCTTTTGTATGCTTGTGGAGGATTCTCCTTTGCTAATACGTTTTGATACCGTATTTTTTATTTCTTCAAAAATGTCTTCCAAAGGTATTTCTTCAGTTTCTTCTAGCTGAGATTCTCCTGCCAAATAATATTGATTTTCTTCATCTGATAATGTTTTCATTGAGGAGTCTGACTTTTGGCATTCAAAATTCTTTATCAAATCATCCTTTATCTCCTTGAGATATGCTTCCAAAATTTCTTCTTTAGAAAGATCTTCTTTCCCTTGAGCTTTTAATTTATCAATTATCTGTTGGTAAGGAGTTGGATTGTCCTTTTTCCTCTTGAATTCATATTGAGCCTTATACTCAATAATTGTTTGTTTGATTTATTCAACTGTTTCTTTGGAGTTTATTTCTCCATTCTCTGGGTTTTTTAAAATCATTTTCTTCCAAAATTTTGTAAAAAATGTTCTTTGTAATTGAGGAATTTGATCAGAAGCATAATTTACTTCTGGCATCCATTTCCATATCCATGGTATGGAAAACTCAAAGAAAAAATGTAATGAAGGTAGTATTTCTTTAGAACCATTGGTTTTCATCATAGAATCTAATAATTTTGGAGAAACATTAACCCATTCTACATAAAATCCTTTAAAAGGTTCTGGCAATATTTGCACAGATGGACCATATGAATTCCACCAATTTATAAACCAATTTGGTAATTGTTTGTTATAAACTTTTGGGCACATTTTAAAAAACCATGAATGTTTCTTTTTTGGATTGATATATAGAAAAGCTTTATGAAAACTTTCAACATAATCCCAATAATTATATTTTATAGGGATTTTTTGATCAGGATGTATATATTCCCTTTCTTTTAGGGTACTTAAACCCCATTCTTCTGCAGATATTACCTGCTTTATTATAACTTTGCTGAAATTATACACCTTGCTATTCTGGTCTGTAAAATGTTTTACTTCAATTGATCCTGTAAAGATGAGAATATTTATGGAGCATTGTCAAGATATCTTGACATCAAAATCCATGGGTCATTCCCTGATTCAAAATATCTCATTACATCTTGATATTCCAAGATAATTATTATTTCCTTATGTGGAGATTGATAATATTCATGAGGATCTTCATTTTCCTCTTCAGTGAGAGCCATCGCATAAGAAGGAATATTTCCTTTTTTACTTTTTAAAAATTCCATAAATTCTCCATATAATGGATCATTTGGACTTGGAATTGATGATGATGATGATGATTCAACAATATTACTGGCTATTAGCCTGTTTTTACCATGCTGGACCAAAATATTATTTGGCCCTGTTCTACCACCCCTATGAGGGTAGCCACCTCTTCCTCTTCCTCGAGGAATCATTTCAGTAAATATTCACGGGTTAGAAAATCAGGAAGAATATTATCCTTTCCTTTTTTATATTCTATTGTAAAATCAAATGGAGCTAATTGAGCCTGCCATCTAGCAAACATTTGCTTAGAAACATCATGCTTAAAATCTTTATTAAACATAAATTTAGCCGCTTGACAATCTGTCTTAATTATAAAGTGTTGGTTATATAAATCTTCTTGAAATTTTAAAACACATTTAATAATCGAAAGAATTTCTTTTGCCACCGTAGCATAATTTTTCTGGGCATTAATCCATTTTCCAGAATGAAATCTAATCAAATTTTCTTGTTTAGATTCTGGATGTATTTGTTTTAAGATTCCTCCATATCCTATTTCTGAGGCATCAGTTGCTATTATTTTTTCCCAATTTGGATTTGCTAATGATAAACATGGGAGGCTTGAAACTTTTGTTTTAATTTTTTGGACTGCTTGGGTATGACTATCTGTCAATAGTGAAGGGGTCTTTTTTAATCTATCATATAATATAGCTGTATCTTTAGCTAAATCTTTATAAAAAGGTGAAATGTAATTTAAACTTCCAAAAAACCTTTGTAATTGAGTTTTATCTGATATTTTATCTCGAAATTTAGATGCAAATTCTATATTTCTATTAATAGGAATAATTTGTCCTTTTTCTATATGATGACCTAAAAATCTAACTTTTGTTTGAAAAATCGTCATTTTTTGTTTTGAAATAACTAAACCATTATTTATAATAATTTTCTCAAATATGTCTAAATGTTTAAAATGTGTTTCTATATTTTTTGAAAACACTAAAATGTCATCAATATAAACAATAATAAAATCACTATAAGGGTTAAAAATATCATTCATAATATTTTGAAATTCAGAAGGAGCATTTTTAAGTCCAAATAGCATAACATTCCATTCATATTGTCCAAATGAAACATTAAAAGCAGTTTTATATCTATCTTGTTCATTAATTTGAATTTGCCAATATCCTGATTTTAGATCAAATTTTGAAAATATTATTGCATCATGTAATCTATCTAATAAATCCTTTTTATTAGGGATAGGATATCTTATCCATTTTAATACTTTATTTAGGGGTTTATAATTAATAACAAGTCTAGGCACCCCTCTCCCTTGTTCTGTATGCTTATTAACATAAAAAGCAGTACATGACCATTGAGATTTTGAAGGTTTTATTAATCTTTTTTGTAATAAAGAAGCAATTTCCTTTTTACATAAATCTAGATATTCTGAATTCATTTGTAAAGGTCTTGCTTTTGTAGGTATTTTCTTTTCACAAAAACCTTCTTCATATGGAAGACTGACAATATGTTTTTTCTATCCCAAAAAGCATTTGGATGGTCATTACAAATTTTTAGTGAAAATTTGTTTAATAACATTTGTATCTTTTCCTTTAATTTAGGATTTTCTAACTTTTCTTCGATAGTAAATATATTTATTTCTTCTTTGAGAAAATATATTTGTTTATTTTTTGCCATTATCCGGTCTTGAATTTCTGAAAGCATTCTGGTAACTGGTTGAGTTACAAATTCAAACGTTATTTCTTTGTTATTAAAGGTTCCAGTAATTCCTTTTTATCTACTTTTACTAAAGGAAATATTTTATTTATAAAAGGTGTTCCTTAAATCATTTAATTTGACATATTTTTTATTAAAACAAAACTTGTAGGGATGCAAACATTATCTCTACATATTTTTGCATTTTGTAATTTATATTTAATATGCATTTTTTCACCACTTACAGTACTCAAAGAATGTGATGTTTTTTGAAAATATTTTGTTGGAATTAATCCTTCTCTTACACAATTTAAATCTGCTCCACTATCAACTAAAGCAGTAAATTCTTGTGTATAGTTATTGTCTATTAGTAATATTATCTTTATCCAAAATTTCTGAGATGTAATAATTTCCAATGTTTGAAGGAAAGTTTTTTCATTATCAGGAATAATTTCCTCTATTTTATCTATTGGTAATTTACCCTTTTCCAATTTAGATATACTACTATCTAAATTTTTATTATTTTTTTTTAATTATTAATTTCTTCTTTTAAATTATTAATTTCTTGTATTAAGTTTTGGGTAGTAACAGGATTATCAATTTTTTGCCTTTCTTGAAGTATTTTACTTACTTTTGTCATAAAATAGGGAGTATGATCTTGAATTGAGTCCACATTGTTTTTGCTTGATCCAACATCTGATTTACAAAATTGGCTAATTATTTTAGTTCTTATATCTTCATCTTTTATTAATTTCAAAAGATCTAATGTTTCACTAGTCAAAACATTTATTTTTAAATATTCAAATTGAGATTGGATTTTATAAATATCCATCTCAAGGTTTTCATTTTTGTCAAAATCATCTTCTTCTAATATAAAATCTTCTTCTTTTAAACAATTACAATCCATTTCTTTCTCAGATAATGAACTATCTGAATAATCAGAAGAAAATTCAGTTTCTGACTCTGAATTTAAAAGAATTTTCTTTAGACCATCTTTAATTTCTTCATCCAAATTAAGATTATTAATCTTTTTCTTGACTCTGCATCTATTTGCAAAATGACCAATTTTTCCACATTTAAAACATGTTACTGGTTTGGTGTCATTTTTAATTTGCTGTCTTTTAAACCTTTTTTCTTCACGTTTTTTGAATCTGGAAGTTTTATTATGTTCAGAATATTTCTTTTCTTTGAAGGTTTATAAACTTTTTTATCATATGAGGTTGAACATTTCATTCCAAATTGATCACAAAATTGACCCAGTTGTTTTCTTTCATTCAAATTTTGTTTTTTAATTTGTTGGTTTAGCTTTATTTCATTACACAAAGCCAATCCTTCTTGGATGCAGGTTCCTATTAGCTTGCCATAAGTAAACTTATCATAATTGATATTTACTTCATTTTTTCTAAGAGTTTTTCGAATTCTTAAGAGTTTTTGGAATTCTTTCAGCAAATAGATTTGGTAATCCATCAATAAATTTGGATTTCCAATGGGTACTATTATAGTCAGGGAGCTCCATAACTCTACTTAGGAAAGTATCCTTGTACCATCTGAAAGAAGTTAAAGTTGGACATTTTAACCCATTTAGAAGAGTTCTGATATTTTCTGAGTTATCAGACCATCGTCCTGTAAAATGTTCAATTATATTACAATTAATGTATAAACCGCATTAGATGTCACAAAACCATTTTCTGTTTTTATTGTATTAAGAATTTCTTTTTGATTTTCAATAGTGAGATAATTATCCCACCATCCTATTAGCTAGCCTGTAAAACCCGCCACTATCATATTGGCTACCGTTTTATCATTGTTGCCATTATTCTTTGCAATTGTACAATACATCATCATTCTATGTACTAAGTTATAGATTTGCCTTTCAGTATATCCGTCTATATTCCATTCATAAATATCTTTCCCACTATAACTATTATTAAGAATATATTCTTGTTCTTCATGTAAAACATCTTGAGGGGTTGGCCTTGGGTAATAATATAATCTTTGAGAGGGTTTATTTGCATATTTATTATCATATCTTTCCATTTTATTAATTTCATTATTAATTTTGTTTCTATACTCTTCATCTGACATAATATCTTCATCATCAATAGCATTTAATTTTAAACTTTTAAATTGATTTTCTATCAATTTCTCTAATTCTGATGTAGATTTTAATTTAAAATCTTTAACTTCAGGAGGTGGTTGAATACTTGCAGAGGCTTGAGAATCTACCACCCCATTATTTTCATCATTTATATTTTGTTTATTTTTCAATTGATTCATCTGAGAAATAAGAGTTTCTACTCTTTTGTGTATACAGAAAATTTGCTCTCCTAAAACAACTAAATAAATGTTTGTAAAATTTTGTTGTTGTAAAATTTGATTAACATGACCTGTTCTTATTGACAAAGTATCATTTTCAAATAATTTTTGATATGCTGCAAAATGTAAATTTACATTTTCCTTTTGTATTGAAAAAGGTTGTTGAGGAGGAAATATAGATTTTGAAATTTGACCAGTACTGAGTTTATAATCTCTTTCTAAAACTGATACATAGTTTATGAGGTAATTATGGATAAACCAAGGAACAAAATAAATAATTTTATTCACTTTTGACAAATGATCATAAAAATCTTCTTGTAATTTTGTCAATTCTTTATTTGAAAGATTTTCAAAAAACCATTTTCTAAATGGTTTCCATTTAGATAATTTAAATTCTTCTGAAATCAAAGCTCTTGTAGATGAGCCTGGGGAAAAATCAATTTTTTCTACTTTATCCATTAAAGAGAAAAATTCATTTCAGAAGGGGTAATATTATCCTCATCATTATATATTCCTTGAACTATATTATTTATTATTTTTAAATTTTCAACTTTTGTAGGAAATTCTTCTCTTATTTGAGAAGTAGATGCTCTCGATGGTAGCTCCACCTTATAATCTAAATTATTAGAGTAGAAAGATCTATTACATCTGCTTCTTTTTAAATCATTTTCTTCTTCAAATTCTATTTTAACTGTTCCATCTGAAGTTTGAATAATATTAGTAAGATTACTATTAATTTTGGGTTGATGAGGTATAGCTCCTTCTAATATCTAATTTTCTGGAAATTCAATTTCATCCCATTTTATTGTTTTTCTTGTTGATATTTTTGACATATCTAAATTACTTTCTATTAAAATCGTTTCATTATATTTACTAAATCTTTTACATTTAGGATTCATTGTCATAAGTGGTCTAAAATAAATCCTATAACATATACATATTAATTCTGAACCAGGCATATAATTATACCCATCCGTTTTAATATTTAAAGTTAAAGTATCAAGTATATTAACATCAGATAAAGATAATTGTAAATTAGGATATACATTAAAATAAACTGGGCGCCAAACTTGATTGTATAATTCCAATTAAAGATTGTTGCCAATTTCTGTTACGACCATCTCGTAAAACTGCTATAAAACTTTCAGGTAACTCTTGTAAAGTTAAAGGTTTAAAAGCAATTTGTACTAAACCAATATGTAAATAATTAAAATTTGCACGATATTTTTGAATATCTCTGTGACAACCCGTACTTTCAGGTCATTTCTCGACACCATTCATGTCTCATTATTTCAACATTTTTAGTAAACTTGGTTTACTTGTTTCAAATTCGCGTAACCTTGGAGGTTTAGCGGCGAATTCATGTTCATAACATCACGTACATTTCATATGGACTATGATTAGTCTACATTTCATTGACATCATGTGCATCTCATTAGTTCATTCACGACATTTCATTTCACCTTCAACGCGTAATTTTTATATTTAATAATCTTTATCGCGTGAGTTATTATTTTAAATATTTAATCCATTACTTTCAAAAATGATCCCGAGGTATTTTTAAACTTACATTTAGTTTATAAAAACTATATTTTTAGTTTTCCTAGTGTTTCAAATTTATTTGGTATATTAATCGTTAAAGTTTAATTATTACGTCGTTTTCTTAAAAATTATACGATAATTATTTTATCACTCAATTTTCACAAGGAAAGTATTTTACAATTTTTATCATCTCAATATAATCTATTTTGAGCTATTAAAAACTTACTTGCACCAAAAATTTCTATTTACATTCACTTGTACATTTTTTACACAAAAATTCTTACACTTTCTTTACAAATAATACACAATATATATATATAAGTAAATGTTTAAAAAAAAAAAAAAAAAAAAAAATACAAAATATCTTAGTACCCCCCCCCCCCCCTTGGCCGACCAAGGGGGAAGGGCTTGCATTTATTGTGCATGGTTCACTAATTTCTTGTCTTACCACTTATACATAAAAGTCCTACATTATTATTTCATCACATTCATGTATCTAATACTTTCACATAGTTAAAAAAAAAATCCTCTCCTTTCTTTGGGTCTTCAAGAACCGGCCAAGCATCAAGAGAACCAAGGGATCAAAATTTTCATCAAGTTCAAGTGTTTATCAACCTAGTTATATCCTTTATATGGTTTTGAAATAAAAACCAAGGATATTTAAGTTTAATCCTTGTTACTTTCACCTCATCACTATCACTTGTAAGCTTGTTTTTATCATTTTCATGTTTCCTTTTCATTTTCATATGTTTCTTTTCATTTTTGGAGCTTATATGCATGATATGTGATTTATACCATTTATTTCATAATTTTGGAGTTATATATATATATTAGTCATCCTATAAATATTCCCATGGTATTCTTTGGTCTTGATGGTGATTAGGAACCCATGACACCCTAAGAAGGTGTATGGTAGGATTAGATTAGCTTTGGAGTTGATTTGAGGGGATTAGAATAGGTTTTGTCCGAGAAAAACTATTTTCGATAACTATGTATTTGTGTTCTGTCCTTAATTCGAATTTCTGGAAAAACCTACTGTTGGTACGAAACTTTGGCCTTGATATTTGGAAAATATACTTTAAAACGAATCCGTGGCCTTTTGAACGGATAAAAACGGACTTATAACGAAGAAGTTATGGATTTTTAAAGTTTGGCGACGAAATAAAATATTTTCAGAAAAATCAGCTTGCTGTTTTTACATTGTTTGGGTCAAAAACGAGCCTTAAGCTTCACAAATTATTTCGACTTGTCAAAAATATATTAGTTTACTTCGATACGAAGCTAAGGACGTATTATACGTAGAAAACGGATTTAAAACGACAAAGATATGGCCGTTTTCATAAAGTTGCCGTAAATATTATTTTCTGAAAAACTATTATTTTTACGTTATAAGTATTTCATTAGCTGTAAAGGCTATGTTTGCGGCTGTTTTTAACCATGATGTGAAACTTTTTGGAACGAAATGTCTTCTAGTAAAATCAAGTTCATCGGCCATATTTTTCAAAACAAAAAGCTGTTTGTCAAGCGGATTTATAGTGAATTAATTACGGATGTTCAAACTTGGCCGAAACTCATTTTCTGCACACAATTAGCAAAAACCACCATCTTTAGCCCTTAATATCTTTATGATCGAGACCTTTTGGACGAAAACTCCTGAACTGAAACTTCTAGATATCGATACAAACTTTCCAAAACCGTCGAGTTCGTTCTCTAACGATCGACGTACACCGTTTTACGACTACTTTTCCGAAGCCATTTTTGTTAATTTCATGATATTTCCGACGACATTGTTTTGCGACGAAAAGTAGTAATTTCACCAAAAATCATTATAAAACCATTGTAGGATGACATTTTGACGTAAAAACATGTAAAGTGATTTTTGAAGGGTCAAGACGTCAAACGTGTATTTTTCGACGACGAGTAATATTTTCAAAACCCGTAAATGGTATAAATAACATACGAAGTGCATGCATAACATTACATTGCAACTCATGACATATCATATCATTCGTAATAGGTCCCGGTTGACGCATTACATTACACCTCAGTGTACTCACTTTTGCCGTTATTCCAGTTTATCCAAGTGAGTTTTCATAGCCCCGTTTTACATGCTTTCGATTATTTTCAAACCCACGGGGGAGAATACATTGCACTACATTTTTTTTGTACGATACCAAGTATGTTAAATTCATTACATTGCTTAAGTTACCGCATTTGCCAATTTGAAAGTCCCCATTACATGAACATGAACCGTTAATCTTTGAAGCGAGGATGAGTGGATAGATCTATCGAGGGTGACGCCTCCATCCGGGTTGGTGAATCCCAACCAGGCAAACGGATGCATTTCATTTGATAACATTACGGAGTTGTCTGGCAAACACTCTGCAGGGGCATACATTATTGAACAGTCTAGTTTCGGGGTCATGGGCTTAGAGCAATTGTAACATTATTTTTACGTGACTGGATTGTCATGCATGATCTATACTTGTGTAGTCGTATAAAACATTTACATAAACCTATGATTTCTCACCAACATTATTGTTGACCGTTTTTAGCAATGTATTTTCAGGTAACTGAGGCATTCATCATGACATGGTTTAGGGACCTACATTTTGAGTCGCGGCGTCGACTTACATTATGTACATTATGGTACTTTATTTCAAAAACATCGTTTGGATTTGTAACATATTTGTATTTCCGCAAACTTTGTAAACCTTTTGGGACCGATGTTGTACTCTGATTGTTTTTATGAAATATCCAACGATGTGTTTTTAAAACGACACTTTAGGTCGTTCAATATAACTGTGATGTGGTGCTATGATAGTCAATTCCCCCAGGAATTCCATTCCGCTGCAAAACAGGTAAATTGGGGGTGTGACAATCTCTTTCATTTAATAATTTTAAAATCATTTCATTATTATCAAGTGTTATATTTTCCTCAGTAGTTTTTACTGACTGAACGAAACCTAATTCTTCAAAAGTTCCTAATTCATATAAAACTTTAGGTCGGACTTTAGGAATTGTCCATTTATTTAAAAGATCTAAATTTCTAGGAATTTCATATTCCTGAATAGTACGGTTTTTAACAGTATTTTTATTATTTCTTTTAAAGAAATTAAACATATTCAGAAAAATTATAGAGTTAATTGCATAAATGGTCCTTGTGGTTTGTCAAAAATTATGGATTTGGTCCCTAAACTTTTTTTTTGC
Source organism: Chrysanthemum seticuspe (assembly GCA_019973895.1). Lineage (NCBI taxonomy): Eukaryota > Viridiplantae > Streptophyta > Magnoliopsida > Asterales > Asteraceae > Chrysanthemum > Chrysanthemum seticuspe. Next base: position 25,529,018 of record BPTQ01000008.1, read on the forward strand.
GGATTTGCTCCCTATGGTTTTGATTCGTTACGGATTTGGTCCCTTGACCAAATTTTCTGTCAATTGACCGTCAAATGTGTGTTTGGATTGCTGAAATGACAAAAATACCCCCGTATGTGTTTCATGGATGGTCCCTATGGTTTGTAGGTGATCATGAATTAGTCACTGATTTTTTATTTTTTATTTTTATTTATATAAAAAACATTTTGTCGAAAATTTTATAAAAAATTCTGAAAATTTATAAAAAAAATCGATAAAAAATTACTAAAATTTTATAACAAAGTCCGAAAATTAAAAAAAAAATTATTAAAAATTCCAAAAATTTTATAAAAAAAATTCCAAAAATTTTATAAAAATATCCGAAAATTTTATAAAAAAAGTATATTAAAAATTCCAATAATTTTATAAAAAAATTTATAAAAAATTCCAAAAATTTTATAAAAAATTCCTAAAATTTTATAAAAAAATCCTATAAAAATTTTATAAAATCTTATAAAACATTCCGTCAAAAATATTGGGAAACAAAATTTTCGACAAAAAATTTTCTTTTTTCTTTTTTGAATACTTTTTGACAGAATTTTTTATAAAATTTTGCCCAAAATTTATAAAATTTTTGACTGATTTTATAAAATTGTCAAAAAAAATCCGTAAAATATTTTATAAAATTTTGGGCAAGATTTTCTAAAAAATTCCGTCAAAAAGTGTTCAAAAAAGAAAAAAGAAAATCTTTTTTCGAAAATTTTTTTCCCAAAATTTTTGACTGAATGTTTTATAAGATTTTATAAAAAATTTATCGGAATTTTTTATAAAATTTTCGTAATTTTTTATAAAATATTTGGAATTTTTTATAAATTTTTTATAAAATTTTTTGGAATTTTTAATATATTTTTTTATAAAATTCTCAGATTTTTTTATAAAATTTTTGGAATTTGTTTTATATAATTTTCAGAATTTTTTATAATTTTTTTAAAATTTTTTTCGGACTTTGTTATAAAATTTTTGGAATTTTTTATAGATTTTTTTATAAATTTTCGGAATTTTTTATAAAATTTTTATTAAATTTTCGACAAAATGTTTTTTATATAAATAAAAATAAAAAATAAAAAATCAGGGACTAATTCATGATCACCTACAAACCATAGGGACCATCCATGAAACACATACGGGGGTATTTTTGTCATTTCAGCAATCCAAACACACATTTGACGGTCAACTGACAGAAAATTTGGTCAAGAGACCAAATCCGTAACGAATCAAAACCATAGGGAGCAAATCCGCAAAAAAAAAGCTTAGGGACCAAATCCATAATTTTTGACAAACCACAGGGACCATTTATGTAATTAACTCAAAATTATATGTTGAATAACTCTAAACACATATACTTCCCTCTTTTCATGGCTCTATATAAATATAAGAGTAAATTACACCGTTCGTCCTTGTGGTTTGCGTTGACCGCAGGGTTTAGTCCTTTGACCAAAAAAATTGCACCGTACGTCCTTAAGTGTGAAACGTTATGCACCGTTCGTCCCTCCGTCCATCTGGGCCCACCAACTCCCACTAACGTCCGTCAACTAAAGTTTTTAAAAGGGTATATCCGTCATTTCCCTAGCAACTAGCATTTCTCTCTCTCTCTTACCACACACATCATCATCATCACCACACTACACCACCCACCCACCCAATATCGCCATAACAACATGGCCAAACTAAGCACGCACCCGGTTCCATACTCGGAAACCCATGTTCTTAGGGGCCAAACTGGCTTCTCATCTTTGGAAACTGATAGAGTATAAGCTATCATCACAATCTGAAAAACCAAACCGATTAACTCCATAAACATCCAAGAACCCGTATTAAATGGGTTCGATGCAATATCCGACCTTGACCCATTTTGGTAAAGAAACACCCTTCTTGCAAAACTATACCACCTTGCCCTTGATATCCTCATTGCCATTCTTACCAACAAAGAAGAAGGGATACTAGTTGTGGCCCGAGTTGTAGCCCGATTTTTTGGGCCCGTGTCATCGGTCATCCCCTCTTCTCTAGCCGTTGGAACCAATGCAAATGATATCGCCACGGCGGAGTTGCATAATGATTCTGGTGTAAAAAAGTATCTCGTATTCATTGAAATACAGAAAGCTGCAACTTTAGGCTTTGGTATGAATATATACCTATAAACTAACCTATACACATGAAACTTTGCTTTCAAGAAACTTAAAGAAGTTGTTTTTATTTATTGTTTCATGTAGATAACAAAATAAGTTTTGAAACAAATGTGCCTAGGCTTAACAATTCAAGAAACCGATACGGGCAGAAATATAAATTTGTGAATCCAACAAGAAAACGATATAGGGTAGGATCAAGATTTCAAATTTAAGAATTTGATCATTTGTACGAGACTCGAGCTTCAAGAAAGCAATATGGGTGTGATCAAAACTTCAAGAACGAACTCAAACGAAGATAACACCTCAACTCCGAATCTTAGGTTTAAGATCTATGGAGCGTGGGGTGTTTCCACAGAGCGTGCACCACGTAGATGGAACCACCAGGGTTTGATCTATCTCTTGGTGGGGGCGGTGAAGCAACAGGCGGCGCGTGGCCGGCGGGTGGATGGTGATACGAGGCGCGTCAAACGCTCAGAAACTCCATAAATGATGTGGATAAACCGATCTATCGATTCGGCTAAGAAAAGGGTTCACCGGAAAATTTTCCGGCGATGGCGGTTGCCGGAGAAGGAGGTGTCACCGGCGAGGGTGTGAGGGAGAGAGTGTGTGTTTTGTATAAATGTGTGAAATGAATATTTAATAAAGAGTAAATTACACCGTTGGTCCTTATAGTGTTGAAATGACGATTATACCCTCAGGTTAACAAGACTTAACGACTGTTAGTGGGCCCAGATGGACGGAGGGACGAACGGTGCATAACGTTTCACACTTAAGGACGTACGGTGCAAATTTTTTGGTCAAAGGACTAAACCCTGCGGTCAACGCAAACCACAAGGACGAACGGTGTAATTTACTCTAAATATAAGAGTGAATTACATAAATCGTCCCTGTGGTTTGGTCAAAATTATGGATCTTGTCCCTATACTTTTTTTTCAGTGCGTTTCGTCCCTGTGGTTTATAAATCTTACGGATCTTGTCCCTGATCTAACCCAGTCCGTTAAGTGTTTTGCGTTGTTAGTCCTTCGTTAGTGCAGTCCGTTAAGTGTTTTGCGCTGTTAGTCCATCGTTAATAAATTTTGCACCGTTAGTCCTTATTTTTTAAAATATAGTTTTCCCCAATTAGTCCCTCCGTTAATAATAGTTATCGCCCGATTTTTTACGTTTTTGTCCGTTTTTATCCGTTTTCGTTCGTTTTTTTATCCGTTTCCCCCCTTTTTTTACGTTTTTCGTCCGTTTTCTTTCGTTTTTTATAGTTTTTGTCCATTTTTCTTACGTTTTGTCCGTTTTTCTTACGTTTTTATCGGTTTTCATCCTTTTTTCTTACGTTTTTCTTAAATTTTTGTCCGTTTTTCTTATGTTTTGTCTGTTTTCTTTCGTTTTGTCCGTTGTTCTTACGTTTTGTCCGTTTTTCGTACGTTTTTATCGGTTTTTCTTACGTTTTTGTCCGTTTCAAAAAAAAAATTGAATAAAAAATTTCAAAAAAGAAATTTTGAATAAAAAAAATATTTTTTGTTAGGAATTAGAAATTCCCGGTATTAAAGAGTCGGTCACCTCAAGTATATGTAATCGTTAGAAAGCTCGTAGTCGTAGTTCTTTTAAGTTAAGTAGTATTTTAGTTAAGTAACACCGTGGAGGACGGACGGGTCTTTACCCACTGTATGCCTGATCCACAGCCCAAAGAGTGGCGAGTTATGTAAGACTATAAATACTCTCCGTATGTCACCCATTTCTGGGCAGGCAGGAGGTGCCACAATGAATTGATTTTATGATGAATTGAATTTTCTTGATGCTGATGCTCGAAAGATTGCTAATGTATATGAACTCCACTGGCTGAGAAATTATGGCCCTTAAAGATTAAGGATTGT